>JASUUH010000097.1:365000-805519 GCA_030449925.1 Citropsis articulata | reverse complement strand
TGGCTAATAATAAATGCTCAGCGGCGCAGCTGCTAAATAGTGCCGAGGCCGGTGTGGCACAGCCTTTTGGGTCCGCCCGAGGAGGGGGTTCGGATCCTGTGTCGGAAATGCACAGCTTTGCTTCGAGGCTCTGTGGTGCCTGGAAGGAGGCTACGGTTTAACAGTGGGCCCGCCTTAAATGGCAAGAATGCCACGCGCAAGCGCCGCTGGAATAGTCGCCGAGGCCGGTGGGCTATAGCCTCTGGTCCGGGGGCCGAGGGGGTTCGGGATCCGGGTGTCGGAAATGGGCACAGTTTTTCGAGGCTCCTCGTAGCCCAGCGCTGAGGCTACGGTCAGGCCTGCCCTAAATGGCAAGAAATGCCCGGCGCTTAGGCCGCCAGCTAAATAGTCCGCCGAGGTCGGGCTATAGCCTTGGTCCGCTGGGGTTGGGAGGGGGTTCGAGATCCGGGTGTCAAAAGGAAATGGGTACAGCTTTTTCGAGGCTCCTCGTAGCCCAAAGGGTATGAGGCTACGGGTCAGGGGCCTGCCGCCAAAAATGTATAAGAATGTCAGCTGCCAGTGCGCACGACAATACTCGCTGAGGCCGAGGTGGGCTAATAGCCTGGTCCGCAGGGGGCCGAGGAGGGGTTCAGGTGATCTGGGTGTCGGAAATGGTACATTCTTTTTGAGGCTCCTCGTGTCCCCAGTCCGAGGCTACGGTCAGAGGCCTGCCCTAAAATGGCAAGAAATGCCCTCAGCGCAGCGCTGAAATAGTCAGCCGAGGTCAGCTATAGGCCTTTGGTCCGCGGGCCGAGGGAGGGGGTCTCGGGAGATCCGGGTGTCGGAAATGGCATGCTCTTTCGAGGCTCCTCGTGTGCCCAGTGGGAGGCTACGGTCAGAGGCCTGCCCTAAAATGGCAAGAAATGCCCAGCGGCGCAGCGCGCGAAATAGTCGCCGAGGCCGGTGGGCTATAGCCTTTGGTCCGCGGGGGTTGAGGAGGGGGGTTCGGGGGATCTGGGTGTCGGAAATGGGTACAGTCTTTTCTAGGCTCCTCGTGTCCCCAGTGCGAGGCTACGGTCAGAGGCCTGCCCTAAAATGGCAAGAAATGCCCAGCGGCGCAGCGCGCGAAATAGTCGCCGAGGCCGGTGGGCTATAGCCTTTGGTCCGCGGGGGTTGAGGAGGGGGGTTCGGGAGATCTGGGTGTCGGAAATGGTTACAGTCTTTTCGAGGCTCCTCGTGTGCCCAGTGGGAGGCTACGGTTAGACGCCTGCCCTAAAATGGCAATAAATGCCCAGCGGCGCACCGCGCGAAATAGTCGCCGAGGCCGGTGGGCTAAAGCCTTTGGTCCGCGGGGGTTGAGGAGGGGGGTTCGGGGGATCTGGGTGTCGGAAATGGGTACAGTCTTTTCTAGGCTCCTCGTGTCCCCAGTGCGAGGCTACGGTCAGAGGCCTGCCCTAAAATGGCAAGAGCGCGCGAAATAGTCGCCGAGGCCGGTGGGCTATAGCCTTTGGTCCGCGGGGGTTGGGGAGGGGTTCGGGGATCCGGTGTCGGAAATGGGTACAGCTTTTCGAGGCCTCGTGCCCAGTGGGAGGCTACGGTCGAGGCCTGCCCTAAATGGCAAGAAATGCGCGCGCAGCGCGAATAGTCCGAGGCGTGTGGGCTATAGCCTTTGGTCCGCTGGGGCCGAGGAGGGGGTTCGGGGATCCGTGTCGGAAATGGCAGTTTTCGAGGCTCCTCGTGCCCAGGAGGCTACGGTCGAGGCCTGCCCTAAAATGGCAAGAAATGCCCAGCGCGGCGAAATAGTCGCCGAGGCCGTGGGCTATAGCCTTTGGTCCTGGGGGGAGGGGGGTTCGGAGATCCGGTGTCGGAAATGGCGCTTTTCGAGGCTCCTCGCAGCCTGTGAGGCTACGGTCCGAGGCTGCCCTAAAATGGCAAGAATGCCCAGCGCAGCTCGAAATAGTCGCCGAGGCCCGTGGGCTATAGCCTTTGGTCCGCGGGGGTTGAGGGGGGGGTTCGGGAGATCTGGGTGTCGGAAATGGTAACCGTCTTTTCGAGGCTCCTCGTGTGCCCAGTGGGAGGCTACGGTCAGGGGCCTGCCCTAAAATGGCAAGAAATGCCCAGCGGCGCAGCGCGCGAAATAGTCGCCGAGGCCGGTGGGCTATAGCCTTTGGTCCGCGGGGGTTGAGGAGGGGGGTTCGGGAGATCTGGGTGTCGGAAATGGTTACAGTCTTTTCGAGGCTCCTCGTGTGCCCAGTGGGAGGCTACGGTCAGACGCCTGCCCTAAAATGGCAAGAAATGCCCAGCGGCGCAGCGCGCGAAATAGTCGCCGAGGCCGGTGGGCTATAGCCTTTGGTCCGCGGGGGTTGAGGAGGGGGGTTCGGGAGATCTGGGTGTCGGAAATGGTTACAGTCTTTTCGAGGCTCCTCGTGTGCCCAGTGGGAGGCTACGGTCAGGGGCCTGCCCTAAAATGGCAAGAAATGCCCAGCGGCGCAGCGCGCGAAATAGTCGCCGAAGCCGGCGGGCTATAGCCTTTGGTCCGCGGGGGTTGAGGAGGGGGGTTCGGGAGATCTGGGTGTCGGAAATGGTTACAGTCTTTTCGAGGCTCCTCGTGTGCCCAGTGGGAGGCTACGGTCAGGGGCCTGCCCTAAAATGGCAAGAAATGCCCTGCGGCGCAGCGCGCGAAATAGTCGCCGAGGCCGGTGGGCTATAGCCTTTGGTCCGCGGGGGTTGAGGAGGGGGGTTCGGGAGATCTGGGTGTCGGAAATGGGTACAGTCTTTTCGAGGCTCCTCGTGTGCCCAGTGGGAGGCTACGGTCAGAGGCCTGCCCTAAAATGGCAAGAAATGCCCAGCGGCGCAGCGCGCGAAATAGTCGCCGAGGCCGGTGGGCTATAGCCTTTGGTCCGCGGGGGTGAGGAGGGGGGTTCGGGATCCGGTGTCGGAACTGGGCTCAGACCTTTCGAGGCTCCTCGTGTGCCCAGTGGGAGGCTACGGTCAGAGGCCTGCCCTAAAATGGCAAGAAATGCCCAGCGGCGCAGCGCGCGAAATAGTCGCCGAGGCCGGTGGGCTATAGCCTTTGGTCCGCGGGGGTTGAGGAGGGGGGTTCGGGAGATCTGGGTGTCGGAAATGGTTACAGTCTTTTCGAGGCTCCTCGTGTGCCCAGTGGGAGGCTACGGTCAGGGGCCTGCCCTAAAATGGCAAGAAATGCCCAGCGGCGCAGCGCGCGAAATAGTCGCCGAGGCCGGTGGGCTATAGCCTTTGGTCCGCGGGGGTTGAGGAGGGGGGTTCGAGAGATCTGGGTCCTAGTGTGCCCAGTGGGAGGCTACGGTCAGACGCCTGCCCTAAAATGGCAATAAATGCCCAGCGGCGCCGCGCGCGAAATAGTCGCCGAGGCCGGTGGGCTATAGCCTTTGGTCCGCGGGGGTTGGGGAGGGGGTTCGGGAGATCTGGGTGTCGGAAATGGTTACAGTCGTTTCGAGGCTCCTCGTGTGCCCAGTGGGAGGCTACGGTCAGACGCCTGTCCTAAAATGGCAATAAATGCCCAGTGGCGTACCGCCCGAAATAGTCGCCGAGGCCGGTGGGCTATAGCCTTTGGTCCGTGGGGGTTGAGGAGGGGGGTTCGGGAGATCTGGGTGTCGGAAATGGTTACAGTCTTTTCGAGGCTCCTCGTGTGCCCAGTGGGAGGCTACGGTCAGAGGCCTGCCCTAAAATGGCAAGAAATGCCCAGCGGCGCAGCGCGCGAAATAGTCGCCGAGGCCGGTGGGCTATAGCCTTTGGTCCGCGGGGGTTGGGGAGGGGGGTTCAGGGGATCTGGGTGTCGGAAATGGGTACAGTCTTTTCGAGGCTCCTCATGTGCCCAGTGGGAGGCTACGGTCAGGGGCCAGCCCTAAAATGGCAAGAAATGCCCAGCGGCACAGCGCGCGAAATAGTCGCCGAGGCCGGTGGGCTATAGCCTTTGGTCCGCGGGGGTTGAGGAGGGGGGTTCGGGGGATCTGGGTGTCGGAAATGGGTACAGTCTTTTCTAGGCTCCTCGTGTCCCCAGTGCGAGGCTACGGTCAGAGGCCTGCCCTAAAATGGCAAGAAATGCCCAGCGGCGCAGCGCGCGAAATAGTCGCCGAGGCCGGTGGGCTATAGCCTTTGGTCCGCGGGGGTTGAGGAGGGGGGTTCGGGAGATCTGGGTGTCGGAAATGGTTACAGTCTTTTCGAGGCTCCTCGTGTGCCCAGTGGGAGGCTACGGTCAGGGGCCTGCCCTAAAATGGCAAGAAATGCCCTGCGGCGCAGCGCGCGAAATAGTCGCCGAAGCCGGTGGGCTATAGCCTTTGGTCCGCGGGGGTTGAGGAGGGGGGTTCGGGAGATCTGGGTGTCGGAAATGGTTACAGTCTTTTCGAGGCTCCTCGTGTGCCCAGTGGGAGGCTACGGTCGAGGTTCTGCCCTAAAATGGCAAGAAATGCGCAGCGCGCGAAATAGTCGCCGAGGCCGGTGGGCTATAGCCTTTGGTCCGCGGGGGTTAAGGAGGGGGGTTCGGGAGATCTGGGTGTCGGAAATGGTTACAGTCTTTTCGAGGCTCCTCGTGTGCCCAGTGGGAGGCTACGGTCAGACGCCTGCCCTAAAATGGCAATAAATGCCCAGCGGCGTACCGCGCGAAATAGTCGCCGAGGCCGGTGGGCTATAGCCTTTGGTCCGCGGGGGTTGAGGAGGGGGGTTCGGGAGATCTGGGTGTCGGAAATGGTTACAGTCTTTTCGAGGCTCCTCGTGTCCCCAGTGCGAGGCTACGGTCAGAGGCCTGCCCTAAAATGGCAAGAAATGCCCAGCGGCGCAGCGCGCGAAATAGTCGCCGAGGCCGGTGGGCTATAGCCTTTGGTCCGCGGGGGTTGAGGAGGGGGGTTCGGGAGATCTGGGTGTCGGAAATGGTTACAGTCTTTTCGAGGCTCCTCGTGTGCCCAGTGGGAGGCTACGGTCAGGGGCCTGCCCTAAAATGGCAAGAAATGCCCAGCGCGCGAAATAGTCGCCGAGGCCGGTGGGCTATAGCCTTTGGTCCGCAGGGGTTGAGGAGGGGGGTTCGGGGATCCGTGTCGGAAATGGGCAGCCTTTCGAGGCTCCTCGTGCCCTGGGAGGCTACTAGGCTGCCCTAAAATGGCAAGAATGCCCCAGCGCAGCGCAAATAGTCGCCGAGGCCGGTGGGCTGTAGCCTTTGGTCCGCTGGGCCGGGATGGGGTTCGGGGCATCTGGGTGTCGGAAATGGTTACAGTCTTTTCGAGGCTCCTCGCCCAGCTGAGGCTACGGACCGGGGCCAGCCCTAACATGGCAAGAAATGCCCAGCGGCAGAGCGTTCGAAATAGTCGGCGAGGCCGGTGGGCTATAGCCTTGGTCCGCTGGGGCCGAGGAGGGGTTCGGGATCCGGTGTCGGAAATGGTTACAGTCTTTTCGAGGCCTCGTGTCCCCAAGGCGAGGCTACGGTCGAGGCCCGCCCTAAATGGCAAGAATGCCCAGCGCGCGAAATAGTCGCCGAGGCCCGTGGGCTATAGCCTTTGGTCCGCGGGGGTTGAGGGGGGGGGTTCGGGAGATCTGGGTGTCGGAAATGGTAACCGTCTTTTCGAGGCTCCTCGTGTGCCCAGTGGGAGGCTACGGTCAGAGGCCTGCCCTAAAATGGCAAGAAATGCCCTGCGGCGCAGCGCGCGAAATAGTCGCCGAGGCCGGTGGGCTATAGCCTTTGGTCCGCGGGGGTTGAGGAGGGGGGTTCGGGAGATCTGGGTGTCGGAAATGGTTACAGTCGTTTCGAGGCTCCTCGTGTGCCCAGTGGGAGGCTACGGTGAGGCCGCCCTAAATGGCAATAATGCCCAGCTGCGCAGCGCACAAATAGTCTCCGACGCCGGTGGGCTATAGCCTGTGGTCCGCGGGGGTTGAGGAGGGGGGTTCTGGAGATCTGGGTGTCGGAAATGGTTACTTTTTCTAGGCCTCGTGTCCCTGGCGAGGCTACGGTCAGAGGCCTGCCCTAAATGGCAAGAATGCCCAGCGCGCAGCGCAAAATAGTCGCCGAGGCCGTGGGCTATAGCCTGGTCCGCTGGGGCCGAGGAGGGGGTTCAGGGATCCGGTGTCCGGAAATGGGTACAGTCTTTCGAGGCTCGTGGTGCCCAGTGAGGCTACGGTCAGGGCCCGCCCTAAATGGCAAGAAATGCTCAGCGGCACAGCGAAATAGTCGCCGAGGCCGTGGGCTAGCCTTTGGTCCGCTGGGGCAGGAGGGGTTCGGAGATCCGTGTCGGAAATTGTTACAGTCTTTTCGAGGCTCCTCGTGTGCCCAGTCGGAGGCTACGGTCTGACGCATGCCCTAAAATGGTAATAAATGCCCAGCGGCGCAGCGCGCCAAATAGTCACCGAGGCCGGTGGGCTATAGCCTTTGGTCCGCGGGGGTTGAGGAGGGGGGTTCGGGGGATCTGGGTGTCGGAAATGGGTACAGTCTTTTCTAGGCTCCTCGTGTCCCCAGTGCGAGGCTACGGTCAGAGGCCTGCCCTAAAATGGCAAGAAATGCCCAGCGGCGCAGCGCGCGAAATAGTCGCCGAGGCCGGTGGGCTATAGCCTTTGGTCCGCGGGGGTTGGGGAGGGGGGTTCAGGGGATCTGGGTGTCGGAAATGGGTACAGTCTTTTCGAGGCTCCTCGTGTGCCCAGTGGGAGGCTACGGTCAGGGGCCAGCCCTAAAATGGCAAGAAATGCCCAGCGGCACAGCGCGCGAAATAGTCGCCGAGGCCGGTGGGCTATAGCCTTTGGTCCGCGGGGGTTGAGGAGGGGGGTTCGGGAGATCTGGGTGTCGGAAATGGGTACAGTCTTTTCGAGGCTCCTCGTCCTCAAAGGCGAGGCTACGGTCGAGGCCCGCCCTAAAATGGCAAGAATGCCCAGCGCACAACACAAAATAGTCGCCGAGGCCGGGCTATAGCCTTTTGGTCCGCTGGGGTGGGAGGGGGTTCGGGATCCGTGTCGGAAATGGGTACAGTCTTTTCTAGGCTCCTCGTGTCCCCAGTGCGAGGCTACGGTCAGAGGCCTGCCCTAAAATGGCAAGAAATGCCCATAGCGTTGGCGAAATAGTCAGTGCCGGTGGGCTATAGCCTTTCGGCTCTTGGCCTGAGGTGAGGGTCAGAAAGGTTCAGGGGATCTGGGTGTCGGAAATGGGTACAGTCTTTTCGAGGCTCCTCGTGTGCCCAGTGGGAGGCTACGGTCAGGGGCCTGCCCTAAAATGGCAAGAAATGCCCTGCGGCGCAGCGCGCGAAATAGTCGCCGAAGCCGGTGGGCCATAGCCTTTGGTCCGCGGGGGTTGAGGAGGGGGGTTCGGGAGATCTGGGTGTCGGAAATGGGTACAGTCTTTTCTAGGCTCCTCGTGTCCCCAGTGCGAGGGTACGGCGTGGGCCCGCCCAAAATGGCAAGAAATGCCCACAACAAATAGTCGCCGAGGCCGGTGGGCTATAGCCTTTGGTCCGCGGGGGTTGAGGAGGGGGGTTCGGGAGATCTGGGTGTCGGAAATGGTTACAGTCGTTTCGAGGCTCCTCGTGTGCCCAGTGGGAGGCTACGGTCAGACGCCTGTCCTAAAATGGCAATAAATGCCCAGTGGCGTACCGCGCGAAATAGTCGCCGAGGCCGGTGGGCTATAGCCTTTGGTCCGTGGGGGTTGAGGAGGGGGGTTCGGGGGATCTGGGTGTCGGAAATGGGTACAGTCTTTTCTAGGCTCCTCGTGTCCCCAGTGCGACGCTACGGTCAGAGGCCTGCCCTAAAATGGCAAGAAATGCCCAGCGGCGCAGCGCGCGAAATAGTCGCCGAGGCCGGTGGGCTATAGCCTTTGGTCCGCGGGGGTTAAGGAGGGGGGTTCGGGAGATCTGGGTGTCGGAAATGGTTACAGTCTTTTCGAGGCTCCTCGTGTGCCCAGTGGGAGGCTACGGCGACGCCCTAAAATGGCAAAATGCTCAACAAGCGCAGCGCTGAAATAGTCGCCGAGGCCGGGTGGGCTATAGCTTTTGGTCCGGGGCCGGGAGGGGGTTCGGGAGACCGTGTCGGAAATGGGCACGGTCTTTCTAGGCTCTCGTGCCTGTGAGGCTACGGTCGAGGCCCCGCCCTAAAATGGCAAGAAATCCCCAGCGGCACAGCGCGCGAAATAGTCGCCGAGGCCGGTGGGCTATAGCCTTTGGTCCGCGGGGGTTCAGGAGGGGGGTTCGGGAGATCTGGGTGTCGGAAATGGGTACAGTTTTTTCGAGGCTCCTCGTGTCCTCGCAGGATACGTCAGAGGCCAGCCCTAAAATGGCAAGAAATGCCCAGCGCAGCGCGAAATAGTCGCTGAGGCCGGTGGGCTATAGCCTTTGGTCCGCGGGGGAGGAGGGGTTCGGGATCCGGTGTCGAAATGGTACAGTTTTCGAGGCCTCGTAGCCCAAGTGAGGCTACGGTCAGGCCCGCTTAAAATGGCAAGAAATGCGCAGCTGGCGAGTCGCCGAGGGCTATAGCCTTGGTCCGCTGGGCCGAGGAGGGGGTCTGGGGATCTGGGTTTCGGAAATGGGTACAGTTTTCTAGGCTCCTCGTGTCCCCAATGCGAGGCTACGGTCGAGGCCGCCCTAAATGGCAAGAATGCCCAGCGAGCAGGCGAAATAGTCGCCGAGGCCGGTGGGCTATCGCCATTGGGTCCGCGGGGGTGGAGGAGGGGGGGTCGGGAGATCTGGGTGTCGGAAATGGGTACAGTCTTTCGATGGCTCCTCAGCCTGGGAGGCTACGCAGAGGCTCACCAAATGCCAAGAAATGCCCAGCGCGCACAAATAGTCGCCGAGGCCGGTGGGCATAGCCTGGTCCGCTGGGGAGGGGTTCGGGGATCCGGGTGTCGGAAATGGTACAGGCCTTTTCGAGGCCTCGGTGCCCGCTGGGAGGCTACGGTCGAGGCCTCGCCTAAAATGGCAAGAAATGCCCACGCAGCGCAAATAGGTGTGAGGCCGGGCCGCTGGGGCCGGGGAGGGGTTCGGGGATCCGGTGTCGAAATGGTTACGCTTTTCGAGGCTCCTCGTGTGCCCAGTACGAGGCTACGGTTAGGCCCGCCTAAAATGGCAAGAATGCCTGCCGCGCAGCGCGCGAATAGTCGCCGAGGCCGTGGCTGTAGCCGGTCCGCTGGGGCTGGGGGGTTCGGGAGATCCGTGTCGGAAATGGGTACAGTCTTTCTAGGCTCTCGTGTCCCTGGAAGGCCATCAGAGGTCGCCCTAAAATGGCAAGAATGCCCAGCGCGCAGTGCGCGAATAGTCGCCGAGGCCGTGGGCTATAGCCGGTCCGCTGGGGTCGAGGAGGGGTTCGGGGGATCTGTGTCGAAATGGGTACCGCTTTTTCGAGGCCTCGTGTGCCCAGCTGGGAGGCTACGGTCAGAGGCCCGCCCTAAATGGCAAGAAATGCCCAGCGACGCAATACGAATAGTCGCCGAGGCCGTGGGCTATAGCCTTGGTCCGCTGGGGCCGGGAGGGGGTTCAGGATCTGGGGTCGGAAATGGGTACAGCTCGAGGCCTCGTGCCCTGGGAGGCTACGGCCAGAGGCCCGCCCTAAAATGGCAAGAAATACCCGGGCCGCGCAGGCGAAATAGTCCCGAGGCCGGTGGGCTATAGCCTGGTCCGCGGGGGGAGGGGGTTCGGGGACTGGGTGTCGGAAATGGGTACAGTCTTTCGAGGCTCCTCGGTGCCCGGCGAGGCTTACGGTCAGAGGCCCGCCTAAAATGGCAAGAATGCCCGCAGCGCAAGGCGCGAATAGTCACCGAGGCTGGGCCGGGCTAGCCTTTGGTCCGCGGGGCCGAGGGAGGGGTTCGAGATCTGGGTGTCGGAAATGGGTACGCCTTTTCGAGGTCCTCGTGGCTCAGGCGAGGGTACGGTCGAGGCCTGCCCTAAATGGCAAGAAATGCCCAGCGACGAGCGCCAAATAGTCGCCGGCCGTGGGCTATAGCCTTGGTCCGCTGGGCCGGGAGGGGGTCTGGATCTGTCGAAATGGGCATGCCTTTTCGAGGTCCTCGTGGCAGCTGGGAGGCTACGGTCAGGCCTGCCTAAATGGCAAGAAATGCCCAGCGCGCCACGAACAGTCGCCGAGGCCGGTGGGCATAGCCGGGTCCGCTGGGCAGGAGGGGGTTCGGGATCCGTGTAAATGGTACAGTCTTTTCGAGGCCTCGTGGTGCCCTGCAGTGGGACACTACGGTCAAAGGCCTGCCCTAAAATGGCAAGAATGCGCGCAGTCACAAGGAATAGTCGCCGAGGCCGGTGGGCTATAGCCTTTGGTCCGGATGGGTAGAGGAGGGGGTTCGGGATCCGGTGTCGAAATGGTACGCTTTTCGAGGCTCGTGCCCAGAGGCTACGGTTAGAGGGGCCCTAAAATGGCAAGAAATGCCCAGCGGGCGCAGCGGAAATAGTCACCGAGGCCGTGGCTATAGCCTTTGGTCCGCGGGGCCGGGAGGGGTTCAGGGATCCGGTGTCGGAAATGGCAGCCTTTTCGAGGCTCCTCGCAGCCCTGAGGCTACGGGCCGCCTAAATGGCAAGAATGCCCAGCGCAGCCGCCAAATAGTCGCCGAGGCTGGGCTATAGCCTTTGGGTCCGCGGGGTCGAGGAGGGGGTTCGGGATCCGGTGTCGGAAATGGGTACAGTTTTAGGCTCCTTTCCCCCCATGGAGGCTACTACGAGGCTCAAAATGGCAAGAATGCCCAGCGCAGAAGGAAATAGTCGCCGAGGCCGGTGGGCTATAGCCTGGTCCGCTGGCGGGAGGGGGTTCGAGATCCGGGTGCTCAAATGGCATGCCTTTTCGAGGCTCGTCGTGCCTGGGAGGCTACGGCCGAGGCCGCCCTAAAATGGCAAGAAATGCCCAGCGCAGCACAAAATAGCCGAGGCCGTGGGCTATAGCCTTTGGTCCGGGGTCGAGGAGGGGTTCGAGATCCCGGAAATGGTTACAGTCTTTTCGAGGCTCCTCGTGTGCCCATTGGGAGGCTACGGTCGAGCCCCGCCCTAAAATGGCAATAATGCCCACCGCGAAATAGTCGCCGAGGCCGGGCTATAGCCTTGGTCCGGGGCCGAGGAGGGGGTTCGGGAGATCCGGGTGTCGAAATGGGTATTTCTAGGCCTCGTGTCCCCGTGGCGAGGCTACTCGAGGCCTTAAAATGGCAAGAATGCCCAGCGCGCAGCCAAATAGTCGCCGAGGCCGGTGGGCTATAGCCTTTGGTCCGGGCTGGGAGGGGGTTCGGGATCCGTGTCGGAAATGGGTACAGTCTTTTCGAGGCTCCTCCCCAGCGAGGCTACGGTCAGGCCGCCCTAAAATGGCAAGAAATGCCCAGCAAATAGTCGCCGAGGCCGTGGGCTATAGCCTTGGTCCGGGGAAGGAGGGGGTTAGGGAGATCCGTGTCGGAAATGTTACGCCTTTTCGAGGCTCCTCGTGCCCAGGAGGCTACGGTCAGCCGCCCTAAAATGGTAATAAAATAAATGCCCAGGCAGCCAAGCCGAGGCCGTGGGCTATAGCCTTTGGTCCGCTGGGGCGAGGAGGGGGTTCGAGATCCGTCGGAAATGGCACGGTCCTTTTCTAGGCTCGTGTCCCAAAGGCGAGGGCTACGGTCAGAGGCCCGCCTAAATGGCAAGAAATGCCCAGCGCGCAGCGCGCGAAATAGTCGCCGAGGCCGTGAGCTATAGCCTTTGGTCCGGGGCCGAGGAGGGGGGAGATCCGGGTGTCGGAAATGGTACAGTCTTTTCGAGGCTCCAGCCTGGGAGGCTACGGTCGAGGCTGCCCTAAAATGGCAATAATGCCGCGCGCACGCAAATAGTCGCCGAGGCCGTGGGCTATAGGGTCCGCTGGGCCGAGGGGGTTCGGGAGATCCGGGTGTCGGAAATGGGTACAGTCTTTTCTAGGCTCCTCGTGTCCTGGGAGGCTACGGTCGCCCGCCCTAAATGGCAAGAATGCCCAGCGCGCAGCGCGCCGCCGCCGAGGCTATAGCCTTTTGGTCCGCTGGGGCGAGGAGGGGGTTCGGATCCGGGTGTCGGAAATGGTTACTTTTCGAGGCTCCTCGTGTGCCCAAGGAGGCTACGGCCGGGCCTGCCCTAAAATGGCAAGAAATGCTCGCGCTGGAAATAGTCGCCGGTGGGCTATAGCCTTTGGTCCGCTGGGCCGAGGAGGGGGTTCGGGATCCGTGTCGGAAATGGCAGTCTTTTCTAGGCTCGTGTCCCAGGCGAGGCTACACGAGGCCTGCCCTAAATGGCAAGAAATGCCCAGCGCAGCTGCAAATAGTCCCCGAGGCCGGGCCATAGCCTTTGGTCCGCTGGGGGGGAGGGGGTCGGGGATCCGTGTCGGAAATGGGTACAGTCTTCGAGGTCCTCGTGCCTGTGGGAGGTCGAGGCGCCCCTAAATGGCAAGAAATGCCCAGCGACGCATAAATAGTTGCCGAGGCCGGTGGGCTATAGCCTTGTCCGCGGGGGGAGGGGTTCGAGATCCGTGTCGGAAATGGGTACAGTCTTTTCGAGGCCTCGTGGTGCCCGCGGAGGCTACGGCCGAGGCCCGCTAAAATGGCAAGAAATGCCCAGCGGCAGCGCGAAATAGTCGCCGAGGCCGGTGGGTCCGTTGGGGCCGAGGAGGGGTTCGGGATCCGGGTGTCGGAAATGGGTACGCTTTCTACGTGCCCAGACGAGTACACGATCGCTAAAATGGCAAGAATGCCCAGCGCGCAGGAAATAGTCCGAGGCCGGTGGGCTATAGCCTTTGGTCCGCGGGCCGAGGAGGTTCGGGATCCGTGGAAATGGGTACACGAGGCCTCGTGTCCCCAGCAAGGAGGCTACGGTCGAGGCCCGCCCTAAATGGCAAGAAATGCCGCAGCGAAATAGTCGCCGAGGGTGGGCTATAGCCTGGTCCGCTGGGGCCGGGGAGGGGGTTCAGGATCCGTGTCGGAAATGGGTACAGCTTTTCGAGTCCTCGTGGGAGGCTACGAAGATCGCCTAAAATGGCAAGAAATGCCCAGCAACGCAATGCGCGAAATAGTGCCGGTGCCAGCCTCCTGGGAGGGGGTTCGAGATCCGGTGTCGAAATGGCATGCTGAGGCTCCTCGTGCCTGGGGAGGTCCGAGGCCTGCCCCAAATGGCAAGAAATGCCCAAGCGAATAGTCGCCGAGGCCGGGCTATAGCCTTTGGTCCGGGGCCGGGAGGGGGTTCGGGGATCCGGGTGTCGGAAATGGTACAGTCTTTCGATGGCCTCGTGGTGCCCAAAGGGGAGGCTACGTAGTCGGCCCTAAAATGGCAAGAAATGCCCAGCGCGCCGCAAATAGTGAGGCCGGGCAGCCTTTGGTCCGCTGGGCCGGGAGGGGGTTCAGATCCGGTGTCGGAAATGGGCACGGCCTTTTCGAGGCTCCTCGTGCGCAGTGGGGAGGCTACGGTCGAGGCCTGCCTAAAATGGCAAGAAATGCGCACAGGCATAGTCGCCGAGGCCGTGGGCTATAGCTTTGGTCCGGGGGGGGGAGGTTCGGGATCCGTGTCGGAAATGGTACAGTCTTTCGAGTCCTCGGTGCCCAGTGAGGCTACGGTCAGGCCGCTAAAATGGCAAGAAATGCCCAGGCGCAGCCGAAATAGTCGCCGAGGCCGAGGCTATAGCCTGGTCCGCTGGGCGAGGAGGGGGTTCGGGGATCCGGGTGTCGGAAATGGGTACAGTTTTCTAGGCCTCGTGTCCCCAGCAGGCTACGGTCGAGGCCCGCCTAAATGGCAAGAAATGCCCAATGAGCAGCGCTGAATAGCCGAGGCCGTGGGCCATAGCCTGGTCCGCTGGGCGGGAGGGGGTTCGGGATCCGGTGTCGGAAATGGGTACAGTTTTAGGCTCGCCTGTGGGAGGCTACGGCCGAGGCCCGCCTAAAATGGCAAGAAATGCCCAGCGCAGCGCGTCGCCGAGGCCGTGGGCTATAGCCTTTGGTCCGCTGGGGTCGAGGGGGTTCGAGGGATCCGGGTGTCGGAAATGGGTACAGCCTTTTTCGAGGCCTCGTGTGCGAGCTACGGTCGAGGCCCGCCTAAAATGGCAAGAAATGCCCAGCTGGCCGAATAGTCGCCGAGGCCGGTGGGCTATCCGCCTGGTCGGGAGGTTCGGGATCCGCGTCGGAAATGGGTTTTTTCGAGGCTTCGTGCCCAAGACGAGGCTACGGTCGAGTCCCGCGGGCTATAGCGCCGGTCCGCTGGGGTTGGGAGGGGGTTCAGGGACTGTCGAAATGGGTACATTTTTCTAGGCTCGTGTCCCACGCGAGGCTACGGGTGAGACGCCAAATGTCGAGGCCGGTGGGCTATAGCCTTTGGTCCGCTGGGGTCGAGGGGTTCGGGATCCGAAATGGGCAGTTTTTCGAGGCCTCGTGCCTGGGTGAGGCTCAGACCGCCAAAATGGCAAGAATGCCCAGCAACGAAATAGTCGCCGAGGCCGGCTCGGTCTGGGGTCAGGAGGGGGTTCGAGATCCGGGTGTCGAAATGGTACAGCCTTTTCGAGGCTCCTCGTGTGCCCGAGGCTACGGTCGAGGCCTTAAATGGCAAGAAATGCCCAGCGCACCGCGAAATAGTCGCCGAGGTGGTATAGCCTTTGGTCCGCTGGGTTGAGGAGGGGGTTCGGGGATCCTGGTGTCGGAAATGGCACAGCTCGGACGCCTGGCCAGAGGCTCGCCCTAAAATGGCAAGAATGCCCGCGCAGCGCCAAATAGTCGCCGAGGCCGGGCTATAGCCTTTGGTCCGGGGGTGGGAGGGGGTTCGGGGATCCGTGTCGGAAATGGGTAGCTTTTCGAGGCCTCGTGTGCCTGGAGGCTACGGTCGAGGCTGCCCTAAAATGGCAAGAATGCCCAGCGCAGCGGCGAAATAGTCGCCGAGGCCGGTGGGCTATAGCCTTGGTCCGGGGGCCGGGAGGGGGGGTTCGGGATCTGTCGGAAATGGTACAGTCTTTTCGAGGCCTCGTGCCCAGTGGGAGGCTACGGTCAGAGGCCTGCCCTAAAATGGCAAGAATGCCCAGCGACGCAATGCGCGAAATAGTCACCGAGGCCGGTGGGCTATAGCCTTTGGTCCGCGGGGGTTGGGAGGGGGGTTCGAGGGATCTGGGTGTCGGAAATGGGTACAGTCTTTTCGAGGCTCCTCGTGTCCTGAGGCTACGGCCGAGGCCGCCCTAAAATGGCAAGAAATGCCCAGCGGCGCACTGAGCGACATAGTCGCCGAGGCCGTGGGCTATAGCCTTGGTCCGCTGGGCCGGAGGGGGTTCGGGGATCCGGTGTCGAAATGGGTACGCTTTTCTAGGCTCGTGGTGCCTGGGGAGGCTACGGTCGAGGCCGCCCTAAAATGGCAAGAATGCCCAGCGCAAGCGAAATAGTCGCCGAGGCCGTGGGCTATAGCCTTTGGTCCGGGGGTTGAGGGGGTTCGGGATCCGGGTCGAAATGGGCAGTCTTTTCGAGGCTCCTCGTGGGCCCAATACGAGGCTACGGTCAGAGGCCTGCCCTAAAATGGCAAGAAATGCCAAACGGCGCAGCGCGCGAAATAGCCGCCGAGGCTGATGGGCTATAGCCTTTGGTCTGCTGGGGCCGGGAGGGGGTTCGGGGATCCGTGTCGGAAATGGGTACAGTCTTTTCGAGGTCCTCGGTGCCCTGGGAGGCTACGAGGCCCGCCCTAAAATGGCAAGAAATGCCCAGCGGCGCAGTGCGCAAAATAGTCGCCGAGGCCTATAGCCTGGTCCGCTGGGGCCGGGAGGGGGTTCGGGGTCGAAATGGTAGTCTTTTCGAGGCTCGTGCCCAAGTGGGAGGCTACGGTCGAGGCCTGCCCTAAATGGCAAGAATGCCCAGCGCGCAGCGCGAAATAGTCGCCGAGGCCGGCTAGCCTTTGGTCCGCTGGGGTTGAGGAGGGGTTCGAGATCCGTGTCGGAAATGGGTACAGTCTCTTCTAGGCTCCTCGTGTCCCAGCGGGAGGCTACGAGTCCCAAAATGGCAAGAAATGCCCAGCGCGCAGCTGAAATAGTCGCCGAGGCCGTGGGCTATAGCCTGGTCCGCTGGGGTTGGGGAGGGGGAGATCCTGTCGGAAATGGTACAGCCTTTTCGAGGCTCCTCGTGCCCAGAGGCTACGGTCGGCCCGCCTAAATGGCAAGAAATGCCCGGGCGCAGCCGCCGCGAAATAGCCGAGGCTTGCCTTTGGTCCGGGGGTTGAGGAGGGGGTTCGGGGATCCGTGTCGAAATTTTTTCTAGGCTCCTCGTCCCCGACGAGGCTACGGTCGAGGCCCGCCTAAAATGGCAAGCGCAGCAAATAGTCACGAGGCCGTGGGCTATAGCCTTTGGTCCGCTGGGGCCGAGGAGGGTTCGGAGATCCGGTGTCGGAAATGGTTACAGTCTGGCCTCGCAGCCCAGGAGGCTACGGTCGACCCGTCTAAATGGCAATAAATGCCCAGCAGCACCGCGAATAGTCGCCGAGGCCGTGGGCTATAGTTGGTCCGCTGGGGTTAAGGAGGGGTTAGAGATCCGTCGAAATGCAGGCTTTTCGTGCCCGCCAGCCGCCCCTAAAATGGTAATAAAATGCCCCGCAGCGCAAATAGTCACCGAGGCCGGGCCTGGTCCGCGGCCGAGGGGTTCGAGATCCGTGTCGGAGGGTACGTCTTTTCTAGGCCTCGTGCCCGCCGGATACGGTGGGCAGCCGAAATGGCAACAGCCGCGGTACGTGGCTATAGGGGTCGAGGAGGGGTTCAGGATCTGGCAGCCGGGCCTGCCCAGGAATGCGCGCAGCCTAAATAGCCGAGGCCGGTGCAGCTGCTGGAGGAGGGGTTCTGGAGACGCTCGTCATGGTTCGCGGGCTGAGTGGGCCAGCGGGCCGGGTGAGATCTGGTCTTTTCAGGCCTCGCCCAGCTACGACGCCTAAATGGCAATAAATGCCCAGCGCGCAGCTGCCAAATAGTCGCCGAGGCTATAGCCTTTGGTCCGGGGGTGGGAGGGGGTTCGGATCAAATGGCAGTCTTTCTAGGCTCTCGTCCCAGCGAGGCTACGGTCGAGGCCTGCCCTAAAATGGCAAGGCTGGCACCAGGCCGGTGGGCTATAGCCTTTGGTCCGCTGGGGCCGAGGAGGGGTTCGGGATCCGTGTCGGACAGTCTTTTCGCCCAGCCTGGGAGGCTACGCCCTAAAATGGCAAGAAATGCCCAGAGCAAGCGCGAAATAGTCGCCGAGGTGGGCTATAGCCTTTGGTCCGCTGGGCGGAGGGGGTTCGGGAGATCCGTGTCACAGTCTTTTTCGAGGCTCTCGTGCCCAGTGAGGCTACGGTCGAGGCCCCCTAAAATGGCAATAATGCCAGCGCAGCCGCCGAAATAGTCGCCGAGGCCGGTGGGCTATAGCCTTTTGGTCCTGGAGGGGGTCGAGAGGAGGGTGTCGGAAATGGTTACGCCGAGGCCCTGCCTGAGGCCAGGCGGTCACGCCGTGCCCTAAAATGGCATACGGCCAAATGGCCAGCGAAATAGTCGCCGAGGCCGGTGGGCTATAGCCTTTGGTCCGGGGCGAGTGAGATCCGGTCGAAAGTGCCTTCTAGGCCTCGTGCCCAGCGAGGCTACGGTCGAGCCGCACAAATGGCAAGAGCCTGCGGTCGGAAATGGTCAGTCGCCGGTAAAATGGCTAATGCCCGGGGCGTGGGAGGGGGTTCGGAGATCCGTGCCTAAGGTGGCTACAGCACGAGCCCTGTGCCCAGCGCGCATTGAGGCCCGAGGCCTAGTCGGGGTCGATTCGGATCGAAATGCAGCAGGCTCGCTCAAATAGTCACCGAGCAAATGGCCGGCAATAGCCGAGTATAGCCTGGTCCGGGGCTGGGAGGGGGTTCGGAGATCCGCCAGCTTTTTCGAGTCCTCGTGCCCAGTGGGAGGCTACGACCGCTAAATGGCAAGAAATGCCCAGCAAGCGCGCGAAATAGTCGCCGAGGCCGGTGGGCTAGCCTGGTCCGCGGGGCCGGGGAGGGGGTTCGAGGATCCGGGTGTCAAAAACAGTCTCTCGAGCTGTGGGAGGCTACGGTCGAGGCCCGCTAAATGGCAAGAAATGCCCAGCAAAGCGAGGCTGAAATAGCCCGAGGCTGGGGCTGGTAGCTGGTCCTCGTGGGGAGTCCGCCTTAAATGGGAAATGGTCTAGCTCCTTTCCGAGGCCCTCGTGGCGGAGATGCTACGGTCGAGGCCTGCCCTAAATGGCAAGAAATGCCCGGCGCGCAGCAGCGAATAGCCGCCAGGCCGGGGCTATAGAGGGAGGGCCGGGGATCCGTGTCGGAAATGGTACGGCCTTTTCGAGGCTCCTCGGCAGGGCCGAGGCCTGCCCTAAATGAAGGCGCTGAAATAGTCGCCGAGGCCGATAGCCTTGGTCCGCTGGGAGGGGGGTTCGGGGCCTGGGTGTCGGAAATGCAGCTTTTCTAGGCTCCTCGTGTCCCAGGGAGGCTACGGTCGAGGCCCTAAAATGGCAAGAAATGCCCAGCGGAGCAGCGAAATAGTCGCCGAGGTGGGCTATAGCCTGTCCGCTGGAGGGGTTCGGGATCCGGGTGTCGGAAATGGTTTTGGGCTGGTCCCTGGGCCCAGGAGGCTACTACGGAGGGCCTGCCCCAAAATGGCAAGAAATGCCGAGGCCTGGCAGCCTAGTCCGCTGGGGGGGGGGAGGGATCCGGGTGTCGGAAATGGTACGCTTTTCAGGCTCCTCGTGGTGCGAGGGGAGGCTACGGCAGGGCACCCGCGAAGGCGCCAGGCCAGGCTGCTTGTCCGCGGGGCCGGGGAGGGGTTCGAGATCCGGAAATGGTACAGTCTTTCGAGGTCCTCGTGCCTGGGTGAGGCTACGGTCGAGGCTCGCCCTAAAATGGCAAGAATGCCCAGCGCAAGGCGAATAGTCACCGAGGCCGGGCGCCTGGTCCTGGGGGGTGGGAGGGGGTTCGGAGGCCTGGTGTCGGACATGGGTACAGTCTTTTCGATGGTCCTCGTGGTGCCCGGGAGGCTACGGTCGAGGCTCGCCCTAAATGGCAAGAATGCCCGCGCGCAGTGCGCTGAATAGTCACCGAGGCCAATGGGCTATAGCGGTGGGGGGGGGGGGTGGGGGGGCTCTGGGTGTCGGAAATGGGTACAGTCTTTTCGAGGCTCCTCGTGTGCCCAGTGGGAGGCTACGGTCAGAGGCCTGCCCTAAAATGGCAAGAAATGCCCAGCGACGAAATGCGCGAAATAGTCGCCTAGGCCGGTGGGCTATAGCATTTGGTCCGCGGGGGTTGGGGAGGGGGGTTCGAGGGATCTGGGTGTCGAAAATGGGTACAGTCTTTTCGATGGTCCTCGTGTGCCCAGTGGGAGGCTACAGTCAGAGGCCTGCCCTAAAATACCAAGAAATGCCCAGCGGCGCACCCCGCGAAATAGTTGCCGAGGCCGGTGGGCAATAGACTTTGGTCCGCGGGGGTTGGGGAGGGGGGTTCGGGGGCTCTGGGTGTCAGAAATGGGTACAGTCTTTTCAATGGTCCTCGTATGCCCAGTGGGACGCTACGGTCAAAGGCCTGCCCTAAAATGGCAAGAAATGCCCAGCGGCGCAGCGCGCGAAAGATTCGTCGAGGCCGGTGGGCTATAGCCTTTGGTCCGCGGGGGTTGAGGAGGGGGGTACGGGGGATCTGGGTATCAGAAATGGGTACAGTCTTTTCTAGGCTCCTCGTGTCCCCAGTACGAGGCTACGGTGAGAGGGCTGCCCTAAAATGGCAAGAAATACCCAGCGGCGCAGCGCGCGAAATAGTCACCGAGGCCGGTGGGCTATAGCCTTTGGTCCGCGGGGGTTGAGGAGGGGGGTTCGGGAGATCTGGGTGTCGGAAATGGTTACAGTCTTTTCGAGGCTCCTCGTGTGCCCAGTGGGAGGCTACGGTCAGACGCCTGCCCTAAAATGGCAATAAATGCCCAGCGGCGTACCGCGCGAAATAGTCGCCGAGGCCGGTGGGCTATAGCCTTTGGTCCGCGGGGGTTAAGGAGGGGAATTAGGGAGATCTGGGTGTCGGAAATGTTTACAGTCTTTTCGAGGCTCCTCGTGTGCCCAGTGGGAGGCTACGGTCAGACGCCTGCCCTAAAATGGTAATAAATGCCCAGCGGCGCAGCGCGCCAAATAGTCACCGAGGCCGGTGGGCTATAGCCTTTGGTCCGCGGGGGTTGGGGAGGGGGGTTCGGGAGATCTGGGTGTCGGAAATGGGTACGGTCTTTTCTAGGCTCCTCGTGTCCCCAGTGCGAGGGTACGGTCAGAGGCCTGCCCTAAAATGGCAAGAAATGCCCAGCGGCGCAGCGCGCGAAATAGTCGCCGAGGCCGGTGGGCTATAGCCTTTGGTCCGCGGGGGTTGGGGAGGGGGGTTCAGGAGATCTGGGTGTCGGAAAATCGTACAGTCTTTTCGTGGCTCCTCGTGTGCCCAGTGGGAGGCTACGGTCAGACGCCTGCCCTAAAATGGTAATAAATGCCCAGCGGCGCAGCTCGCCAAATAGTCACCGAGGCTGGTGGGCTATAGCTTTTGGTCCGCGGGGGTTGGGGAGGGGGGTTCGGGAGATCTGGGTGTCGGAAATGGGTACAGTCTTTTCTAGGCTCCTCGTGTCCCCAGTGCGAGGGTACGGTCAGAGGCCTGCCCTAAAATGGCAAGAAATGCCCAGCGGCGCAGCGCGCGAAATAGTCGCCGAGGCCGGTGGGCTATAGCCTTTGGTCCGCGGGGGTTGAGGAGGGGAATTAGGGAGATCTGGTTGTCAGAAATGTTTACAGTCTTTTCGAGGCTCCCTCAGCCTGGAGGCCACGATCACCCGCCCTAAAATGGTAATAAATGCCCAGCGGCGCAGCTCGCCAAATAGTCACCGAGGCCGGTGGGCTATAGCTTTTGGTCCGCGGGGGTTGGGGAGGGGGGTTCGGGAGATCTGGGTGTCGGAAATGGGTACGGTCTTTTCTAGGCTCCTCGTGTCCCCAGTGCGAGGGTACGGTCAGACGCCTGCCCTAAAATGGCAATAAATGCCCAGCGGCGCAGCGCGCCAAATAATCACCGAGGCCTGTGGGCTATAGCCTTTGGTCCGTGGGGGTTGGGGAGGGGGGTTCAGGGGATCTGGGTGTCAGAAATGGGTACATTCTTCTCTAGGCTCCTCGTGTCCCCAGTGCGAGGCTACGGTCAGAGGCCTGCCCTAAAATGGCAAGACCGAGGCGGTGGGCTAGCCTGGTCCGGGGCTGGGAGGGGGTTCAGGAGATCCGGGCTGAAATGGCACAGTCTTTTCTAGGCTCCTCGTGTCCCCAGTGCGAGGCTACGGTCAGAGGCCTGCCCTAAAATGGCAAGAAATGCCGCCGCGCACACACAAAATAGTCTCCGAGGCCGTGGGCTATAGCCTGGTCCGCTGGGGGGAGGGGGGGTTCGGGATCCGGTGTCGGAAATGGGTACAGTCTTTCGAGGCTCCTCGTGCCCTGGGAGGCTACGGCCGAGGCTCGCCTAAAATGGCAAGAAATGCCCAGCGACGCAATGCGCGAAATAGTCCCCGAGGCCGGTGGGCTATAGCCTTTGGTCTGCGGGGGTTGGGAGGGGGGTTCGAGGGATCTGGGTGTCGGAAATGGGTACAGTCTTTTCGAGGCTCCTCATGTGCCCAGTGGGAGGCTACGGTCAGAGGCCTGCCCTAAAATGGCAAGAAATGCCCAGCGGCCCAGCGCGCGAAATAGTCGCCGAGGCGGTGGGCTATAGACTCTGGTCCGCGGGGGTTGGGGAGGGGTTCGGGGATCCGGTGTCGGAAATGGGAACAGTCTTTTCAATGGTCCTCGTGTGCCCAGTGGGACGCTACGGGCAGAGGTCTGCCCTAAAATACCCAGCGACGCAATGCGCGAAATAGTCGCCGAGGCCGGTGGGCTATAGCCTTTGGTCCGCGGGGGTTGGGGAGGGGGGTTCGAGGGATCTGGGTGTCGGAAATGGGTACAGTCTTTTCGAGGCTCCTCGTGTGCCCAGTGGGAGGCTACGGTCAGAGGCCTGCCCTAAAATGGCAAGAAATGCCCGGCAGCGCGCGAAATAATCGCCGAGGCCAATGGGCTATAGCCTTTGGTCCGCGGGGGTTGGGGAGGGTGGTTCGGGGGATCTGGGTGTCGGAATTGGGTACAGTCTTTACGAGAGTCCTCGTGTGGCCAGTGGGAGGCTACGGTCAGAGGCCTGCCCTAAAATGGTAAGAAATGCCCAGCGACGCAGTGCGCGAAATAGTCGCCGAGGCCGGTGGGCTATAGCCTTTGGTCCGCTGGTTGGGGGGGGGGTTCGGGGATCTGGGTGTCGGAAATGGGTACAGTCTTTTCGAGAGTCCTCGGGTGCCCAGTGAGGCTACGGTCGAGGCCTGCCCCAAAATGGCAAGAAATGCCCAGCAGCACAAGGCGCGAAATAGTCGCCGAGGCCGTGGGCTATTGCCTTTGGTCGGCGGGGTTGGAGGGGGTTCGAGGGATCCGGGTCGGAAATGGTACGGCCTTTTCGAGGCTCCTCGTGCCCAGTGGAGGCTACGCCGAGGCCCGCCCTAAATGGCAAGAAATGCCCGCGCGCAGCGCGAAATAATCGCCGAGGCCGGTGGGCTATAGCCTTTGGTCCGCCGGGGTTGGGGAGGGGGTTCGGGAACTCTGGGTGTCGGAAATGGGTACAGTCTTTTCGAGGGTCCTTGTGTGCCCAGTGGGGGGCTACGGTCAGAAGCCTGTCCTAAAATGGCAAGAAATGCCCAGCGCAGCGCGAAATAGTCGCCGAGGCCGTTGGGCTATAGACTATGGTCCGGGGGGTTGGGGGCGGGGGTTCGGGGGATCTGGGTGTCGGAAATGGGTACAGTCTTTTCGAGGCTCCTCGTGTGCCCAGTGGGAGGCTACGGTCAGAGGCCTGCCCTAAAATGGCAAGAAATGCCCAGCGGCGCAGCGCGCGAAATAGTCGCCGAGGCCCGTGGGCTATAGCCTTTGGTCCGCGGGGGTTGAGGGGGGGGTTCGGGAGATCTGGGTGTCGGAAATGGTTACAGTCTTTTCGAGGCTCCTCGTGTGCCCAGTGGGAGGCTACGGTCAGGGGCCTGCCCTAAAATGGCAAGAAATGCCCAGCGGCACAGCCCGCGAAATAGTCGCCGAGGCCGGTGGGCTATAGCCTTTAGTCCGCGGGGGTTAAGGAGGGGAATTAGGGAGATCTGGGTGTCAGAAATGTTTACAGTCTTTTCGAGGCTCCTCGTGTGCCCAGTGGGAGGCTACGGTCAGACGCCTGCCCTAAAATGGTAATAAATGCCCAGCGGCGCAGCTCGCCAAATAGTCACCGAGGCCGGTGGGCTATAGCTTTTGGTCCGCGGGGGTTGGGGAGGGGGTTCGGGAGATCTGGGTGTCGGAAATGGTACAGTCTTTTCTAGGCTCCTCGTGTCCCCAGTGCGAGGGTACGGTCAGAGGCCTGCCCTAAAATGGCAAGCATGCCAGCGCGCGAATAGTTGCCGGGTGGGGGTGAGTGGGTCCTGGGAGGGGGGGGGGGAGGGAGGATCCGGTGTCGGAAATTCGAAATTTTGGAGGCCTTTTCCTCGTGTCTGGGGGAGGAGGCTACGTAGGCGCCCTAAAATGGTAATAATGCCCAGCGCGCACCAAATAGTCAGCCGAGGCCGGTGGGCTATAGCCTTGGTCCGGGGGGGAGGGGGTTCGAGATCCGGGTGTCGGAAATGGCACAGTCTTTTCTAGGCTCTCGTGTCCCTGGGCGAGGGTACGGCCGAGGCCTGCCCTAAAATGGCAAGAATGCCCAGCGCAGCCAAGGAATAGTCGCCGAGGCCGGTGAGCTATAGCATTTGGTCCGCGGGGGTTGAGGAGGGGGGATCGGGAGATCTGGGTGTCGGAAATGGATACAGTCTTTTCGAGGCTCGCCCTGGGAGGCTACGGTCAGGCCGCGCTAAAATGGCAAGAAATGCCCGCGCAGCGAAATAGTCGCCGGTGGGCTATAGCCTTTGGTCCGCGGGGGTTGAGGAGGGGGGTTCGGGGGATCTGGGCGTCGGAAATGGGTACAGTCTTTTCTAGGCTCCTCGTGTCCCCAGTGCGAGGCTACGGTCAGAGGCCTGCCCCAAAATACCAAGAAATGCCCAGCGACGCAGTGCGCGAAATAGTTGCCGAGGCCGGTGGGCTATAGCCTCTAGTCCGCGGGGGTTGGGGAGGGGGTTCGAGAGATCTGGGTGTCGGAAATGGGTACAGTCTTTTCGAGGGTCCTCGTGTGCCCAGTGGGAGGCTACGGTCAGAGGCCTGCCTTAAAATGGCGAGAAATGCCTAGCGGTACAGCACGCGAAATAGTAGCCGAGGCCGGTGGGCTATAGCCTGGTCCGCTGGGGCCGGGAGGGGGGGGATCTGGGTGTCGGAAATGGGTACAGTCTTTTGTCGGCTTCTCGTGTGCCCAGTACGAGGCTACGGTCAGAGGCCTGCCCTAAAATGGCAAGAAATGCCCAGCGGCGCAGCGCGCGAAATAGTCACCGAGGCCGGTGGGCTATAGCCTTTGGTCCGCGGGGGTTGGGGAGGGGGGTTCAGGGGATCTGGGTGTCGGAAATGGGTACAGTCTTTTCTAGGCTCCTCGTGTCCCCAGTGCGAGGCTACGGTCAGAGGCCTGCCCTAAAATGGCAAGAAATGCCCAGCGGCGCACCGCGCGAAATAGTCGCCGAGGCCGGTGGGCTGTAGCCTTTGGTCCGCGGGGGTTGAGGAGGGGGGTTCGGGGGATCTTGGTGTCGGAAATGGGTACAGTCTTTTTGAGGCTCCTCGTGTCCCTAGTCCGAGGATACGGTCAGAGGCCTGCCCTAAAATGGCGAGAAATGCCCAGCGGCGCAGCGCTCGAAATAGTCGCCGAGGCCGGTGGGCTATAGCCTTTGGTCCGCGGGGGTTCAGGAGGGGGGTTCGGGAGATCTGGGTGTCGGAAATGGTTACAGTCTTTTCAATGGTCCTCGGTGCCCAGCTGGGACGGCTACCGAGGCCTGCCCTAAAATGGCAAGAAATGCCCAGCAAGCGCGAAATAGTCGCAGGCCGTGGGCGATAGCCTTTGGTCAGCGGGGCTGGGAGGGGGTTCTGGATCTGTCGAAATGGGTCACGTCTTTTCGAGGCCTCGCGCGTGGGAGGCTACGGTCAGAGGCCTGCCCTAAAATGGCAAGAAATGCCCAGCGGCGCAGCGCGCGAAATAGTCGCCGAGGCCGGTGGGCTATAGCCTTTGGTCCGCGGGGGTTGGGGAGGGGGGTTCGAGGGATCTGGGTGTCGGAAATGGGTACAGTCTTTTCGAGAGTCCTCGGGTGCCCAGTGGGAGGCTACGGTCAGGGGCCTGCTCTAAAATGGCAAGAAATGCCCTGCGGCGCAGCGCGCGAAATAGTCGCCGAGGCCGGTGGGCTATAGCCTTTGGTCCGCGGGGGTTGGGGAGGGGGGTTCAGGGGATCTGGGTGTCGGAAATGGGTACAGTCTTTTCGAGGCTCCTCGTGTGCCCAGTGGGAGGCTACGGTCAGGGGCCTGCCCTAAAATGGCAAGAAATGCCCAGCGGCGCAGCGCGCGAAATAGTCGCCGAGGCCGGTGGGCTATAGCCTTTGGTCCGCGGGGGTTGAGGAGGGGGGTTCGGGGGATCTGGGTGTCGGAAATGGGTACAGTCTTTTCTAGGCTCCTCGTGTCCCCAGTGCGAGGCTACGGTCAGAGGCCTGCCCTAAAATGGCAAGAAATGCCCAGCGGCGCAGCGCGCGAAATAGTCGCCGAGGCCGGTGGGCTATAGCCTTTGGTCCGCGGGGGTTGGGGAGGGGGGTTCAGCCAGTCCGGCTGTCGGAAATGGGTACAGTCTTTTTGATGGTCCTCGTGTGCCCAGTGGGAGGCTACGGTCAGAGGCCTGCCCCAAAATACCAAGAAATGCCCAGCGACGCAGTGCGCGAAATAGTTGCCGAGGCCGGTGGGCTATAGCCTCTAGTCCGCGGGGCGGGAGGGGTTCGAGATCCGAGGAAATGGGCAGTCTTTTCGAGGGTCCTCGTGGTGCCCAGTGGAGGCTACGGTCAGAGGCTCGCCTTTAAATGGCAAGAAATGCCCAGCGCAAAGACGCGAATAGTAGGCCGGTGGGCTATAGCCTCGCCCGCTGGGAGGAGGGGGTTTGGGATCCGGTGTCGGAAATGGGTACAGTCTTTTGTCGGCTTCGCGTGTGCCCAGTACGAGGCTACGGTCAGTGGCCAGCCCTAAAATGGCAAGAAATGCTCAGCGCGCAGCGCGAAATAGTAACCGAGGCCGGTGGGCTAGAGCCTTTGGGCCGCGGGGGGGGAGGGGGGGTTCGGGATCCGGTGTCGGAAATGGCAGTCTTTTCTAGGCTCTCGTGTCCCTGGCGAGGCTACGGTCAAGACCGCCAAAATGGCAAGAAATGCCCAAAGCGCAATGCGCGAAATAGTCGCCGAGGCCGGTGGGCTATAGCCTGGTCCGCTGGGGTCGGGAGGGGGTTCGAGGATCCGGTGCCGGAAATGGGTACAGTTTTCGATGGTCCTCGTGTGCCTGGGAGGCTACGGTCGAGGCCTGCCCTAATATGGCAAGAAATGCCCAGCGCGCAAATAGTCTCGCCGAGGCCAATGGGCTATAGGCTTTCGTCCGCGGGGGTTGGGGAGGGGGGTTCGGGGGCTCTGGGTGTCGGAAATGGGTACAGTCTTTTCAATGGTCCTCGTGTGCCCAGTGGGAGGCTACGGTCAGAGGCCTGCCCTAAAATGGCAAGAAATACCCAGCGGAGCAGCGCGCGAAATAGTCCCCGAGGCCGGTGGGCCATAACCTTTGGTCCGCGCGGGTTGGGGAGGGTGGTTCAGGGGATCTGGGTGTCGGAAATGGGTACAGTCTTTTTGATGGTCCTCGTGTGCCCAGTGGGAGGCTACGGTCAGAGGCCTGCCCCAAAATACCAAGAAATGCCCAGCGACGCAGTGTGCGAAATAGTTGCCGAGGCCGGTGGGCTATAGCCTCTAGTCCGCGGGGGTTGGGGAGGGGGTTCGAGAGATCTGAGTGTCGGAAATGGGTACAGTCTTTTCGAGGGTCCTCGTGTGCCCAGTGGGAGGCTACGGTCAGAGGCCTGCCTTAAAATGGCAAGAAATGCCCAGCGGTACAGCACGCGAAATAGTAGCCGAGGCCGGTGGGCTATAGCCTTTCGCCCGCGGGGGTTGCGGAGGGGGGTTTGGGGATCTGGGTGTCGGAAATGGGTACAGTCTTTTGTCGGCTTCTCGTGTGCCCAGTACGAGGCTACGGTCAGAGGCCTGCCCTAAAATGGCAAGAAATGCCCAGCGGCGCAGCGTGCGAAATAGTAACCGAGGCCGGTGGGCTATAGCCTTTGGTCCGCTGGGGAAGGGCAGACGTGTTCACGCCATCACGGCGTTGGAAATGGGTACAGTCTTTTCTAGGCTCCTCGTGTCCCCAGTGCGAGGCTACGGTCAGAGGCCTGCTCTAAAATGGCAAGAAATGCCCAGCGGCACAGCGCGCGAAATAGTCTCCGAGGCCGGTGGGCTATAGCCTTTGGTCCGCGGGGGTTGGGGAGGGGGGTTCGAGGGATCTGGGCGTCGGAAATGGGTACAGTCTTTTCGAGAGTCCTCGGGTGCCCAGTGGGAGGCTACGGTCAGAAGACTGCCGTAAAATGGCAAGAAATGCCCAGCAACGCAATGCGCGAAATAGTCGCCGAGGCCGGTGGGCTATAGCCGGGTCTGGGGGCTGGGAGGGGGTTCGAGGGATCCGGTGTCAAAATGGGTACAGCTGCCGATGGTCCTCGTGCCTGGGGCTGAGGTCGAGGCCTGCCCTAATATACCAAGAAATGCCTCGGCGCACTGCGAAATAGTCTCCGAGGCCGGTGGCTAGACTTTGGTCCGGGGGCCGGGAGGGGGTTCGGGGATCGGTGTCGGAATTGGTTACGGTCTTTTCAATGGTCCTCGTGGTGCCTGGGGGACGCTACGTGAGGCTCGCCCTAAAATGGCAAGAATGCCAGCGCAGGCGAAATAGTTGCAGAGGCCAATGAGCTATAGCCTTTGGTCCGCTGGGGTCGGGGGTTGGGGGCTCTAGGTGTCGAAATGGCACGGCCTTTTCGAGGCTCGTGCAGTGGGAGGCTACGGTCGAGGCCTGCCCTAAAATGGCAACAAATGCCCGCGCGAATAGTCAGTCGCCTAGGCCGGTGGGCTATAGCATTTTGTCCGCGGGGGTTGGGGAGGGGGGTTCGAGGGATCTGGGTGTCGGAAATGGGTACAGTCTTTTCGAGGCTCCTCGTGTGCCCAGTGGGAGGCTACGGTCAGGGGCCTGCTCTAAAATGGCAAGAAATGCCCTGCGGCGCAGCGCGCGAAATAGTCGCCGAAGCCGGTGGGCTATAGCCTTTGGTCCGCGGGGGTTGAGGAGGGGGGTTCGGGGGATCTGGGTGTCGGAAATGGGTACAGTCTTTTCTAGGCTCCTCGTGTCCCCAGTGCGAGGCTACGGTCAGAGGCCTGCCCTAAAATGGCAAGAAATGCCCAGCGGAGCAGCGCGCGAAATAGTCCCCGAGGCCGGTGGGCCATACCCTTTGGTCCGCGCGGGTTGGGGAGGGGGGTTCAGGGGATCTGGGTGTCGGAAATGGGTACAGTGTTTTTGATGGTCCTCGTGTGCCCAGTGGGAGGCTACGGTCAGAGGCCTGCCCCAAAATGCCAAGAAATGCCCAGCGACGCAGTGCGCGAAATAGTTGCCGAGGCCGGTGGGCTATAGCCTCTAGTCCGCGGGGGTTGGGGAGGGGGTTCGAGGGATCTGGGTGTCGGAAATGGGTACAGTCTTTTCGAGGGTCCTCGTGTGCCCAGTGGGAGGCTACGGTCAGAGGCCTGCCTTAAAATGGCAAGAAATGCCCAGCGGTGCAGCACGCGAAATAGTAGCCGAGGCCGGTGGGCTATAGCCTTTCGCCCGCGGGGGTTGGGGAGGGGGGTTCGGGGGATCTGGGTGTCGGAAATGGGTACAGTCTTTTTTCGGCTTCTCGTGTGCCCAGTACGAGGCTACGGTCAGAGGCCTGCCCTAAAATGGCAAGAAATGCCCAGCGGCGCAGCGTGCGAAATAGTAACCGAGGCCGGTGGGCTATAGCCTTTGGTCCGCGGGGGTTGGGGAGGGGGGTTCAGGGGATCTGGGCGTTGGAAATGGGTACAGTCTTTTCTAGGCTCCTCGTGTCCCCAGTGCGAGGCTACGGTCAGAGGCCTGCTCTAAAATGGCAAGAAATGCCCAGCGGCACAGCGCGCGAAATAGTCTCCGAGGCCGGTGGGCTATAGCCTTTGGTCCGCGGGGGTTGGGGAGGGGGGTTCGAGGGATCTGGGCGTCGAAAATGGGTACAGTCTTTTCGAGAGTCCTCGGGTGCCCAGTGGGAGGCTACGGTCAGAAGACTGCCGTAAAATGGCAAGAAATGCCCAGCAACGCAATGCGCGAAATAGTCGCCGAGGCCGGTGGGCTATAGCTTTCGGTCTGCGGGGGTTGGGGAGGGGGGTTCGAGGGATCTGGGTGTCGAAAATGGGTACAGTCGTTTCGATGGTCCTCGTGTGCCCAGTGGGAGGCTACGGTCAGAGGCCTGCCCCAATATACCAAGAAATGCCCAGCGGCGCACCCCGCGAAATAGTCGCCGAGGCCGGTGGGCAATAGACTTTGGTCCGCGGGGGTTGGGGAGGGGGGTTCGGGGGCTCTGGGTGTCGGAAATGGGTACAGTCTTTTCAATGGTCCTCGTGTGCCCAGTGGGACGCTACGGTCAGAGGCCTGCCCTAAAATGGCAAGAAATGCCCAGCGGCGCAGCGCGCGAAATAGTTGCCGAGGCCAATGGGCTGTAGCCTTTGGTCTGCGGGGGTTGGGGACGGGGGTTCGGGGGCTCTTGGTGTCGGAAATGGGTACAGTCTTTTCGAGGGTCCTCGTGTGCCCAGTGGAAGGCTACGATCAGAGGCTTGCCCTAAAATGGCAAGAAATGCCCAGCGGCGCAGTGCGCGAAATAGTCGCCGTGGCCGGTGGGCTATAGCCTTTGGTCCGCGGGGGTTGGGGAGGGGGGTTCGGGGGATCTGTGTGTCAGAAATGGGTACCGTCTTTTCGAGGCTCCTCGTGTGCCTAGTGGGAGGATACGGTCAGAGGCCAGCCCTAAAATGGCAAGAAATGCCCAGCGACGCAATACGCGAAATTGTCGCCGAGGCCGGTGTGCTATAGCCTTTGGTCCGCGGGGGTTGGGAGGGGGGTTCGAGGGATCTGGGGGTCGGAAAGTGGCACAGTCTTTTCGAGGCTCCTCGTGTGCGCAGTGGGAGGCTACGGTCAGAGGCCTGCCCTAAAATGGCAAGAAATGCCCGGCGGCGCAGTGCGCGAAATAGTCGCCTAGGCCGGTGGGCTATAGCATTTGGTCCGCGGGGGTTGGGGAGGGGGGTTCGAGGGATCTGGGTGTCGGAAATGGGTACAGTCTTTTCGAGAGTCCTCGGGTGCCCAGTGGGAGGCTACGGTCAGAGGCCTGCCCTAAAATGGCAAGAAATGCCCGGCGGCGCAGTGCGCGAAATAGTCACCGAGGCCAATGGGCTATAGCCTTTGGTCCGCGGGGGTTGGGGAGGGGGGTTCGGGGGCTCTGGGTGTCGGAAATGGGTACAGTCTTTTCGATGGTCCTCGTGTGCCCAGTGGGAGGCTACGGTCAGAGGCCTGCCCTAAAATGGCAAGAAATGCCCAGCGACGAAATGCGCGAAATAGTCGCCTAGGCCGGTGGCATAGCCTGGTCCGCGGGGAGGAGGGGTTCGGTGTCGAAATGGGTACAGTCTTTCGAGGTCCTCGTGCCTGGGGAGGCCTACGGTCAGGCCTGCCCTAAAATGGCAAGAATGCCCAGCAGCGCGAAATAGTCGCCGAGGCCGTGGGCTATAGCCTGGTCCGCGGGGCCGAGGAGGGTTCGGGGATCCGGTGTCGAAATGGGTACAGTCTTTTCTAGGCTCGTCCCCAAAGGCGAGGCTACGGTTAGAGGGCCGCCCTAAATGGCAAGAAATGCCCAAGCGCAGCAAATAGTCACCGAGGCCGGTGGCTATAGCCTTTGGTCCGCTGGGGCCGAGGAGGGGGTTCGAGATCCGTGTCGAAATGGTTACAGTCTTTTCTAGGCTCCTCGTGTGCCCAGTGGGAGGCTACGGTCAGACGCCTGCCCTAAAATGGCAAGAACTGCCCAGCGGCGCAGCGCGCGAAATAGTCTCCGAGGCCGGTGGGCTATAGCCTTTGGTCCGCGGGGGTTGGGGAGGGGGTTCGGGGATCCGGTGTCGAAATGGGTTACGCCTTTTCGAGGCTCCTCGTGCCCCTGGAGGCTACGGTCGAGGCCCCTAAATGGCAAGAATGCCCAGCGCGCAAGCGAAATAGTCGCCGAGGCCGGTGGGCTATAGCCTTTGTTCCGCGGGGGTTGAGGAGGGGGGTTCGGGGGATCTGGGTGTCGGAAATGGGTACAGTCTTTCGAGGCTCCTCGTAGCCCATGGGAGGGCCGAGGCCGCCTAAAATGGCAAGAATGCCCAGCGCGCAGCGCTAAATAGTCGCCGAGGCCGTGAGCCTTCGTCCGCTGGGGTTGGGGAGGGGTTCGGGGATCTGGTGTCGGAAATGGCAGTCTTTCGAGGGTCCTCGTGGTGCCCAAAGGGAAGGCTACGAGGCCTGCCCTAAATGGCAAGAAATGCCCAGCGCAGGCAAAATAGTCGCCGAGGCCGGTGGGCAATAGCCTTTGGTCCGCGGGGTCGGGAGGGGGTTCGGGATCCGTGTGTCGAAATGGGTACCGCCTTTCGAGGCCTCGTGGTCCCAGTGGGAGGATACGGTCGAGGCCAGCCCTAAATGGCAAGAAATGCCCAGCGCAATACGCCAAATAGTCGCCGAGGCCGTGGGCTATAGCCTTTGGTCCGGGGGGCCGGGAGGGGGTTCGAGGATCCGTGTCGGAAATGGTACTTTTTCGAGGCTCCTCGCAGCTGGGAGGCTACGGTCGAGGCCTGCCCTAAATGGCAAGAAATGCCCGCGCGAAATAGTCGCCGAGGCCGGTGGCAGCATTTTGTCCGCTGGGGTCGGGGAGGGGGTTCGAGATCCGTGTCGGAAATGGGTACAGTCCTTTCTAGACTCCACGTGTCCTGGGAGGCTACGGTCAGAAGCCTGCCCTAAAATGGCAAGAAATGCCCAGCGGCGCAGCGCGCGAAATAGTCACCGAGGCCGGTGGGCTATAGCCTTTGGTCCGCGGGGGTTGGGAGGGGGGTTCGAGGGATCTGGGTGTCGGAAATGGGTACAGTCTTTTCGAGGCTCCTCGTGTGCCCAGTGGGAGGCTACGGTCAGAGGCCTGCCCTAAAATGGCAAGAAATGCCCAGCGACGCAATGCGCGAAATAGTCGCCGAGGCCGGTGGGCTATAGCCTTTGGTCCGCGGGGGTTGGGAGGGGGGTTCGAGGGATCTGGGTGTCAGAAATGGGTACAGTCTTTTCGAAGCTCCTCGTGTGCCCAGTGGGAGGCTACGGTCAGCCCTAAAATACAAGAAATGCCCAGCGCGCAGCCAAATAGTCACCGAGGCCGGGCTATAGCCTTTGGTCCGCGGGGCTGGGGAGGGGTTCGGGATCCTGTCGAAATGGGTACAGTCTTTTCAATGGTCCTCGATGCCCCAAAGGCCACGGTCAAAGGCCCGCCCTAAATGGCAAGAAATGCCCAGCGCGCAGCGCCACGAAATAGTCGCCGAGGCCGTGGGCCTATAGCCTTGGTCCGGGGGCCGAGAGGGGGTTCGGGGATCCGGGTGTCGGAAATGGCAGTCTTTTCTAGGCTCGTCGTGTCCCCAGTGCGAGGCTACGGTTAGAGGGCTGCCCTAAAATGGCAAGAAATACCACAGCGCACAAGAATAGTCACCGAGGCCGGGGGCTATAGCCTGGTCCGCTGGGGCCGAGGAGGGGGTTCGGGATCCGGGTGTCGGAAATGGTTACAGTCTTTCTAGGCTCTCGTGCCCAGTGAGGCTACGGCCGACGCCTGCCTAAAATGGCAATAAATGCCCAGCGCGCAGCACGAAATAGTCTCCCGAGGCCGTGGGCTATAGCCTTTGGTCCGCTGGGGCCGAGGAGGGGGTTCCGGGATCGAAATGGCACAGTCTTTCTAGGCTCCTCGTGTCCCCTGGGAGGCTACAGAGGCCTCCTAAATGGCAAGAAATGCCCAGCGCAGCGCGAAATAGTCGCCGAGGCCGTGGGCTATAGCCTTTGTCCGCTGGGGCCGGGAGGGGGTTCAGGGATCCGTGTCGAAATGGGTACAGTCTTTCTCGAGGCTCCTCGTGCCTGGGAGGCTACTGAGGCCCGCCCTAAAATGGCAAGAATGCCCAGCGCACAGAAATAGTCGCCGAGGCCGGTGGGCTATAGCCTTTGTCCGCGGGGGGGAGGAGGGTTAGGGAGATCCGGTGTCGAAATGTTTACAGCCTTTCGAGGCTCCTCGTAGCCTGGGGAGGCTACGGTCGACGCCCCGCCCTAAATGGTAATAATGCTCAGCCGCGCAGCTCGCCAAATAGTCACCGAGGCCGTGGGCTATAGCCTGGTCCGGGGTCGGGAGGGGGTCTGGATCCGGTCGGAAATGGTACGTCTTTCTAGGCCTCGTGCCTGGGCAGGTGGTACGAGGCCTGCCCTAAAATGGCAAGAAATGCCCAGCGCAGCGCACAAATAATCACCGAGGCCGTGGCTATAGCCTTTGGTCCGTGGGGTCGGGGAGGGGGTCTGGGATCCGTGTCGAAATGGGTACATTCTTTCTAGGCTCGTGCCCAGGGGGAGGCTACGGTCAGAGGCCTGCCCTAAAATGGCAAGAAATGCCCGGCGGCGCAGCGCGCGAAATAGTCACCGAGGCCGGTGGGCTATAGCCTTTGGTCCGCGGGGGTTGAGGTGGGGGGTTCGGGGGATCTGGGTGTCGGAAATGGGTACAGTCTTTTCGAGAGTCCTCGTGTGCCCAGGGGGAGGCTACGGTCAGAGGCCTGCCCTAAAATGGCAAGAAAAGCCCGGCGGCGCAGCGCGCGAAATAGTCACCGAGGCCGGTGGGCTATAGCCTTTGGTCCGCGGGGGTTGAGGTGGGGGGTTCGGGGGATCTGGGTGTCGGAAATGGGTACAGTCTTTTCGAGAGTCCTCGGGTGCCCAGTGGGAGGCTACGGTCAGAGGCCTGCCCTAAAATGGCAAGAAATGCCCAGCGGCTCTGTGCGCGAAATAGTCGCCGAGGCAGGTGGGCTATAGCCTTTGGTCCGCGGGGGTTGGGGAGGGTGGTTCGAGGATCCGTGTCGAAATGGGTACAGTCTTGAGGCCTCGCAGCCCAGTGAGGTTACGGTCAGAGGCCTGCCTAAAATGGCCAAGAAATGCCCAGCGCGCAGCACAAATAGTCGCCGAGGCCGGTGGGCTGTAGCCTTTGGTCCGCGGGGGTTGGGAGGGAGGTTCGAGGGATCTGGGTGTCGGAAATGGGTACAGTCTTTTCGATGGTCCTCGTGTGCCCAATGGGAGGCTACGGTCAGAGGCCTGCCCTAAAATGGCAAGAAATGCCCACGCGCAGGCCAAATAGTCGCCGAGGCCAATGGGCTAGCCTTGGTCCGCTGGGGCCGAGGAGGGGTTCTGGATCCGTGTCGGAAATGGCAGTCTTTTCGAGGGTCCTCGTGCCCAAAGGGAAGGCTACGACGAGGCTTGCCTAAAATGGCAAGAATGCCCAGCGCGCAGCGCAAAATAGTCGCCGAGGCCGTGGGCTATAGCCTTTGGTCCGCTGGGGCCGGGGAGGGGGTTCTGGGGATCCGTGTCGAAATGGGTACCGCCTTTTTCGAGGCCTCGTGGTGCCCAGTGGGAGGCTACGGCCGAGGCTTGCCCTAAAATGGCAAGAAATGCCCAGCGACGCAATGCGCGAAATAGTCGCCGAGGCCGGTGTGCAATAGCCTTTGGTCCGCGGGGGTTGGGCGGGGGGCTCGTGGCATCTGGGTGTCGGAAAGTGGCACTGTCTACTAGAGGCTCCTCTTGTGCCCAGTGGGAGGCTACGGTCAGAGGCCTGCCCTAAAATGGCAAGAAATGCCCGGGCGCGCAGCGCGAATAGTCGCCAGGCCGTGGGCTACACATTTGGTCCGCTGGGGTTGGGGTGGGGGTTCTGAGGATCCGGGTGTCGAGATGGGTACAGTCTTTTCGAATGTCCTCGGGATGCCCAGCTGGGAGGCTACGTCAGGCCTGCCCTAAAATGGCAAGAATGCCCGGCGCGCAGTGCGCAATAGTCACGAGGCCTGGGCTATAGCCTTGGTCCGCTGGGGCTGGGAGGGGGTCGGCCTGGGTGTCGGAAATGGGTACAGTCTTGTCGAGGCTCGCCGTGCCCCAAGGGAGGCTACGGTCGAGGCCTGCCCTAAAATAACAAGAAATGCCCAGCGACGTAATGCGCGAAATAGTCGCCGACGCCGGTTGGCTATAGCCTGGTCCGCGGGGTCAGAGGGGTTCGGGGCCTGGGTGTCGAAATGGCACAGCCTTTTCAATGGTCCCTCGTGCCCATGGGACGGCTACGGTCAAAGGCCTGAACTAAAATGGCAAGAAATGCCCAGCGTAGCAGCGCACGAAATAGATTCGCCGAGGCCGGGTGGGGCAGCCTTTGGTCCGCGGGGCCGAGGGAGGGGTTCACGGGGATCCGGTATCAGAAATGGGTACAGTCTTTTCTAGGCTCCTCGTGTCCCCAGTGCGAGGCTACGGTTAGAGGGCTGCCCTAAAATGGCAAGAAATACCCAGCGGCGCAGCGCGCGAAATAGTCACCGAGGCCGGTGGGCTATAGCCTTTGGTCCGCGGGGGTTGAGGAGGGGGGTTCGGGAGATCTGGGTGTCGGAAATGGTTAGCGTCATTTCGAGGCTCGTGCCCAAAGGGGAGGCTACAACAGACGCCCTAAAATGGCAAGAAATGCCCAGCGGCGCACCGCACGAAATAGTCTCCGAGGCCGGTGGGCTATAGCCTTCCGTCCATGGGGTCGAGGAGGGGTTCGGGGATCCGTATCAGAAATGGGTACAGTCTTTTTGAGGCTCCTCGTGTGCCCAGTGGGAGGCTACGGTCAGACGCCTGCCCTAAAATGGCAATAAATGCCCAGCGTCGCACCGCGAGAAATAGTCGCCGAGGCCGGTGGGCTATAGCCTTTGGTCTGCGGGGGTTGGGGAGGGGGGTTCAGGGGATCTGGGTGTCGGAAATGGGTACAGTCTTTTCGAGGCTCCTCGTGTGCCCAGTGGGAGGCTACGGTCAGAGGCCTGCCCTAAAATGGCAAGAAATGCCCAGCGGCGCAGCGCGCGAAATAGTCGCCGAGGCCGGTGGGCTATAGCCTTTGGTCCGCGGGGGTTGAGGAGGGGGGTTCGGGGGATCTGGGTGTCAGAAATGGGTACAGTCTTTTCTAGGCTCCTCATGTCCCCAGTGCGAGGCTACGGTCAGAGGCCTGCCCTAAAATGGCAAGAAATGCCCAGCGGCGCAGCGCGCGAAATAGTCGCCGAGGCCGGTGGGCTATAGCCTTTGGTCCGCGGGGGTTGAGGAGGGGGGTTCGGATCCGTGTCGAAAATGGGTACAGTGCCTTTCGAGGGTCCTCGTGGTGCCCAGCTGGAGGCTACGGTCAGGGCCGCCCTACAATGGCAAGAAATGCCCAGCCGCGCCGCGAAATAGTCGCCGAGGCCGGGGGGCTATAGCCTTGGTCCGCTGGGGCCGAGGGGGTCTGTGGATCCGGGTGTCGAAATGGCAGCCTTTTCTAGGCTCCTCGTCCCTGGGAGGCTACGGTCGAGGGCTGCCCTAAAATGGCAAGAAATGCCCAGCGCGCGCAGCTAAATAGTCACCGCGGCCGGTGGGCTATAGCCTTGGGCCGCGGGGGTTGGGCGGGGGGTTCGAGGGATCTGGGTGTCGGAAATGGGTACGGTCTTTTCGAGGCTCCTCGTGTCCTGGCCGGGAGGGTACGGCCGACGGCCGCCCTAAAATGGCAAGAAATGCCCACGCGCAGCGCCAAATAGTCGCCGAGGCCGGTGGCTATAGCCTTGGTCCGTGGGGTTGGGAGGGGTTCAGGAGATCCGTGTCGAAATGTACATTCTTTCGAGGCTCGTGCCTCAGCCTGGGAGGCTACGGTCGAGGCCGCCTCTAAATGGCAAGAAATGCCCAGCGCGCAGGCCAAAATAGTCACCGAGGCCGGTGGGCTATAGCCTGGTCCGCTGGGGTTGGGAGGGGGTTCGGAGATCCGGGTGTCGGAAATGGGTACGGTTTTCGAGGCCTCGTGTCCCCTGGGCGAGGCTACGGCCGCCTGCCCCTAAAATGGCAATAATGCCGGGCGCAGTCACAAAATAGTCGCCGAGGCCTCGGGCTATAGCCTTTGGTCCGGGGGCCGGGGAGGGGGTTCTGGGATCCGGGTGTCGAAATGGGTACATTCTTTTCTAGGCCTCGTGTCCTGCTGGGAGGCTACGGTCGAGGCCCGCCCTAAATGGCAAGAAATGCCCAGGCACAGCAGGCGAAATAGTCACCGAGGCCGTGGGCTATAGCCTTGTCCGCTGGGGTCGAGGGGGTTCAGGGAGATCCGGGTGTCGGAAATGGGTACGCCTTTTCGAGGCTCCTCGCAGCCTGGAGGAGGCTACGGGGCCCGCCCCTAAAATGGCAAGAAATGCCCAACAAGCAGCACCAAATTGTCACCGAGGCCGGTGGGCTATAGCCTTTGGTCCGCGGGGGTTGGGGAGGGGGTTCAGGGGATCTGGGTGTTGGAAATGGGTACAGTCTTTTCGAGGCTCCTCGTGTGCCCAGTGGGAGGCTACGGTCAGGGGCCAGCCCTAAAATGGCAAGAAATGCCCAACGGCACAGCCCGCGAAATAGTCGCCGAGGCCGGTGGGCTATAGCCTTTGGTCCGCGGGGGTTAAGGAGGGGAATTAGGAGATCCGTGTCGAAATGTTTACGCCTTTTTCGAGGCTCCTCGTGTGCCTGGGGAGGCTACGGCCGACGCCGCCTAAATGGTAATAAATGCCCAGCGGCGCAGCTCGCCAAATAGTCACCGAGGCCGGTGGGCCATAGCCATTGGTCCGCGGGGGTTGAGGAGGGGGTTCGGAGATCCGTGTCGGAAATGGCAATGGTCTTTCTAGGCCTCGTGTCCCCAGCAGGGCTACGGGTCGACCCGCCTTAAAATGGCAATAATGCCCAGGCGCAGCGCCAAATAATCACCGAGGCCTGTGGGCTATAGCCTGGTCCGTGGGGCTGGGGAGGGGGTTCAGGGATCCGTGTCGAAATGGGTACATTCTTCCCAGGTCCTCGTGGTCCCTGGGGCAGGCTACGCCGAGGCTCGCCCCAAAATGGCAAGAAATGCCCAGCGCAAGGCGAAAATAGTAACCGAGGCCGGTGGGCTATAGCCTGGTCCGCGGGGTTGGGGAGGGGGTTCAGGGATCCGTGCGCGAAATGGGTACAGCCTTTTCTAGGCTCCTCGTGTCCTCAAAGGCGAGGCTACGGTCGAGTCCCGCCTTAAAATGGCAAGAAATGCCCAATGAGCAACAGGCGAATAGTCCCCGAGGCCGTGGGCTATACCTTGGTCCGCTGGCTGGGAGGGGGTTCAGGGATCCGGTGTCGGAAATGGGTACATGTTTTTGATGGTCCTCGTGGTGCCTGGGGGAGGCTACGATCGAGGCCTGCCGCCTAAATGGCCAAGAAATGCCCAGCGACGCAGTGCGCGAAATAGTTGCCGAGGCCGGTGGGCTATAGCCTAGTCCGCGGGGGTTGGGGAGGGGGTTCTGAGGATCCGGGTGTCGGAAATGGCAGCCTTTTCTAGGGTCCTCGTGTCCCTGCGGGGAGGCTACGGCCGAGGCCCGCCTTAAAATGGCAACAGCAAGCGAAAAGCTGCCAGGCCGTGGCCGGCTATAGCCTTGGTCCGTGGGAGGGGTTCAGGATCCGGGTGTCGAAATGGGTACATTCTTCTAGGCCCTCGTGGTCCCCAAGGCGAGGCTACGGTCGAGGCCGCCGCCTAAAATGGCAAGAAATGCTCAACAAGCGCAGCGAAATAGTAACCGAGGCCGGTGGGCTATAGCCTTTGGTCCGCGGGGGTTGGGAGGGGGGTTCACGGGATATTGGCGTTGGAAATGGGTACAGTCTTTTCTAGGCTCCTCGTGTCCCCAGTGCGAGGCTACGGTCAGAGGCCTGCTCTAAAATGGCAAGAAATGCCCAATGCACAACAAGGAATAGTCACCGAGGCCGGGCTATAGCCTAGTCCGCGGGGGAGGGGGTTCAGGGATCCGGTGTCGAAATGGGTATAGTCTTTTTCGAGGGTCCTCGCAGCTCAGGGGAGGCTACGGCCGAGGCCCGCCTTAAAATGGCAAGAAATGCCCAGCGCGCATCACGGCGAATAAGTAATCCGAGGCCGGCTGGCTATAGCCTTTGGTCCGCTGGGGGTTGGGGGGTTCACGGATATTGGCGGAAATGGCACAGCTTTTCTAGGCTCGTCCCCTGCCAGACGAGGCTACGGTCGAGGCCCGCCTAAAATGGCAAGAAATGCCCAACAAGGCACAATAGTCACCGAGGCCAATGGGCTATAGCCTTGGTCCGGGGTTGGGAGGGGGTTCGAGGATCCGGGTGTCGAAATGGGTACAGTCTTTTCTAGGGTCCTCGTGTGCCCAAGGGAGGCTACGGCCGAGGCCCGCTTAAATGGCAAGAAATGCGCATCACGCGAATAGTAGCCGAGGCCGGTGGCTATAGCCTGGTCCGCTGGGGCGGGGAGGGGGTTCGGGGGTACCGGGTGTCGGAAATGGGTACAGTCTTTTTCGAGCTTCTCGGTGCCCAGACGAGGCTACGGCCGAGGCCGCCTAAATGGCAAGAAATGCCCAGCAACGCTGCGGCGAATAGTAACCGAGGCCGTGGGCTATAGCCGGTCCGCGGGGCCGGGGAGGGGGTCTGGGGATCCTGGGGGTCGGAAATGGGTACAGTCTTTCTAGGCTCCTCGTGTCCTGAGGCTACGGCCGAGGCTGCCCTAAATGGCAAGAAATGCACAGCCACAAGAAATAGTCTCCGAGGCCGTGGGCTATAGCCTTGGTCCGGGACGGGGGGTTCTGGATCCGCCGAAATGGTACAGCTTTTCTAGAGTCCTCGTCCTCAAGGGAGGTTACGGTCAGGCCCGCCTAAAATGGCAAGAAATGCCCAGCGGCGCAGCGCGCGAAATAGTCGCCGAGGCCGGTGGGCTATAGCCTTTGGTCCGCGGGGGTTGAGGAGGGGGGTTCGGGAGATCTGGGTGTCGGAAATGGTTACAGTCTTTTCAAGGCTCCTCGTGTCCTGGAGGCTACGGGCCGAGGCCCGCTAAAATGGCAAGAATGCCCGCCGCAAGGCCATACAAGGAATAGTCGCCGAAGCCGGTGGGCCATAGCCTTTGGTCCGCGGGGGTTGAGGAGGGGGGTTCGGGAGATCTGGGTGTCGGAAATGGGTACAGTCTTTTCTAGGCTCCTCGTGTCCCCAGTGCGAGGGTACGGTCAGAGGCCTGCCCTAAAATGGCAAGAAATGCCCAGCGGCGCAGCGCGCGAAATAGTCGCCGAGGCCGGTGGGCTATAGCCTTTGGTCCGCGGGGGTTGAGGAGGGGGGTTCGGGAGATCTGGGTGTCGGAAATTGTTACAGTCTTTTCGAGGCTCCTCGTGTGCCCAGTCGGAGGCTACGGTCAGACGCCTGCCCTAAAATGGTAATAAATGCCCAGCGGCGCAGCGCGCCAAATAGTCACCGAGGCCGGTGGGCTATAGCCTTTGGTCCGCGGGGGTTGGGGAGGGGGGTTCAGGGGATCTGGGTGTTGGAAATGGGTACAGTCTTTTCTAGGCTCCTCGTGTCCCCAGTGCGAGGCTACGGTCAGAGGCCTGCCCTAAAATGGCAAGAAATGCCCAGCGGCGCAGCGCGCGAAATAGTCGCCGAGGCCGGTGGGCTATAGCCTTTGGTCCGCGGGGGTTGGGGAGGGGGGTTCAGGGGATCTGGGTGTCGGAAATGGGTACAGTCTTTTCGAGGCTCCTCGTGTGCCCAGTGGGAGGCTACGGTCAGGGGCCTGCCCTAAAATGGCAAGAAATGCCCACAAGCGAAAATAGTCGGCCGGGTGGGCTATAGCCTTTGGTCCGTGGTGGGGAGGGGTCTGGGATCCGGGTGTCGGAAATGGCAGTTTTCTAGGCCTCGTGTCCAAGACGAGGCTACGGTCGAGGCCCGCCCTAAATGGCAAGAAATGCGCAGCAGCGAAATAGTCCCTCGAGGCCGGTGGGCCATACCTTTGTGCTGGGGGAGGGGGTCTGGGATCCGGGTGTCGGAAATGGGTACAGTCTTTGATGGTCCTCGTGCAGCCCAGCTGGAGGCCACGGCCGAGGCCCCGCCCTAAAATACCAAGAAATGCCCACGCGAAGGCGCGAAATAGCCGAGGCCTGGGCTATAGCCTTTGGTCCGGGCTGGGGAGGGGTTCAGGATCCGGTGTCGGAAATGGGTACATTTTTCGAGGGTTCTCGTGTGCCCAGTGGGAGGCTACGGCAAGACGCCTGCCTTAAAATGGCAAGAATTGCCCAGCCGCAGACGAAATAGAGCCGAGGCCGGTGGGCTATAGCCTCGCCGCTGGGGCTGGGAGGGGGTTCTGGGATCCGGGTGTCGGAAATGGGTACAGTCTTTCGAGGCCTCGGTGCCCAGGAGGCTACGGTCGAGGCCCGCCCTAAATGGCAAGAAATGCCCGCGCAGCGAAATAGAATCCGAGGCCGTGGGCTATAGCCTGGTCCGTGGGGGCCGGGAGGGGGTTCGGGATCCGGGTGTCGAAATGGGTACATTTTTCTAGGCCTCGTGTCCCCAAAGGCGAGGCTACGGTCGAGGCCTGCCCTAAATGGCAAGAATGCCCAGCCGCAGCAGGCGCGAATAGTCGCCGAGGCCGGTGGGCCATAGCCTGGTCCGCTGGCCGGGAGGGGGTTCAGGGATCCGGGTGTCGAAATGGGTACAGCCTTTTCGAGGCCTCGCAGCCTGGGAGGCTACGGTCAGGGCCGAAAATGGCAAGAAATGCCCAGCGACGCAGCTGCTCAAATAGTCCGAGGCCGGTGGGCTATAGCCTCAGTCCGCTGGGGCTGGGAGGGGGTTCGGGGATCCGGTGTCGGAAATGGGTACAGTCTTTCTAGGCCTCGTGCCCCCAGCGAGGCTACGGTCGAGGCCTGCCCTAAATGGCAAGGGGGGGTCAGGGAGGGGTCTGGATGGGGAAATGGTGGGCGGGCCGGAGGGGGGGGGGCTAGGCCCAAGGCTACTACGGGAAAAGGAAAAATGGCAAGATGCCCAGCAGGCACGAGGCCCGCTACCAAGAAATAGAGGCCGGGCTCGGCTATAAATTTAGTCCGCTGGGGCCGGGAGGGGTTCAGGATCCGTGCGTGGAAATGGGTACAGTCTTTTCGAGGGTCCTCGTGTGCCCAGTGGGAGGCTACGAGGTCGCTTAAATGGCAAGAAATGCCCAGCCGACAAAGATGCGAAATAGGCCCGAGGCCGTGGGCTATAGCCTCGCCTGGGGCGGGAGGGGTTCGGGATCCGCGTCGGAAATGGGTACAGTCTTTTCGGCTTCGGTGCCCAAGACGAGGCTACGGTCGAGGCCTGCCGCTAAATGGCAAGAAATGCCCAGCAGCGCAATAAGAGGCCGTGGGCTATAGCCTTTGGTCCGGGGGCGGGGAGGGGGTTCGGGGATCCGGTGCTGGAAATGGGTACAGCTTTTCGAGGCTCCTCGTGTCCCTGGGAGGCTACGGTCGAGGCCTGCCCTAAAATGGCAAGAAATGCCTGCGCACAGCGAAATAGTCTCCGAGGCCGGTGGGCTATATTTTGGTCCGCTGGGGTCCGGGGAGGGGGTTCGAGGATCCGCCGGAAATGGGTACAGTCTTTTCGAGAGTCCTCGGGTGCCCAGTGGGAGGCTACGGTCAGAAGACTGTCGTAAAATGGCAAGAAATGCCCAGCAACGCAATGCGCGAAATAGTCGCCGAGGCCGGTGGGCTATAGCTTTCGGTGGGGACGGGGGTTCGGGGGCTCTAGGTGTCGGAAATGGGTACGGTCTTTTCGAGGCTCCTCGTGTGCGCAGTGGGAGGCTACGGTCAGAGGCCTGCCCTAAAATGGCAAGAAATGCCCGGCGGCGCAGTGTGCGAAATAGTCGCCTAGGCCGGTGGGCTATAGCATTTGGTCCGCGGGGGTTGGGGAGGGGGGTTCGGGGGATCTGTGTGTCAGAAATGGGTACCGTCTTTTCGAGGCTCCTCGTGTGCCTAGTGGGAGGATACGGTCAGAGGCCAGCCCTAAAATGGCAAGAAATGCCCAGCGACGCAATACGCGAAATTGTCGCCGAGGCCGGTGTGCTATAGCCTTTGGTCCGCGGGGGTTGGGAGGGGGGTTCGAGGGATCTGGGGGTCGGAAATGGGCACAGTCTTTTCGAGGCTCCTCGTGTGCGCAGTGGGAGGCTACGGTCAGAGGCCTGCCCTAAAATGGCAAGAAATGCCCGGCGGCGCAGTGCGCGAAATAGTCGCCTAGGCCGGTGGCAGCCTGGTCCGCGGGGCCGGGAGGGGGTTCTGGGGATCCGGTGTCGGAATGAGTACTTTTCGAGAGTCCTCGTGCCCAGTGGGAGGCTACGGTCGAGGCCTGCCCTAAAATGGCAAGAAATGCCCAGCGCGCAGCGAAATAGTTGCCGAGGCCAGTGGGCTATAGCCTTTGGTCCGCGGGGGCTGGGGAGGGGGGTTCGGGGGATCCGGGCGTCAGAAATGGGTACAGTCTTTTCGAGGGTCCTCGTGTGCCCAGTGGTAGGCTACGGTCAGAGGCTGCCCTAAAATGGCAAGCAATGGCCAGCGCGGCGCGGCTGCGAAACGTCGCCGAGGCCGGTGGGCTATAGCCTTTGGTCCGCTGGGCCGGGGAGGGGACGTTCGGGGCTCCGTGTCCGGAAATGAGTACTTTCTTTTGGAGGGTCCTCGTGTGCCCAGTGGGACGCTACAGTCAGAGGCCTGCCCTAAAATGGCAAGAAATGCCCAGCGGCGCAGCGCGCGAAATAGTTGCAGAGGCCAATGGGCTGTAGCCTTTGGTCTGCGGGGGTTGGGGACGGGGGTTCGGGGGCTCTAGGTGTCGGAAATGGGTACGGTCTTTTCGAGGCTCCTCGTGTGCGCAGTGGGAGGCTACGGTCAGAGGCCTGCCCTAAAATGGCAAGAAATACCCAGCGACGCAGTGCGCGAAATAGTCGCCGAGGCCGGTGGGCTATAGCCTTTGGTCCGCGGGGGTTTGGGAGGGGGGTTCGGGGGATCTGGGTGTCAGAAATGGGTACAGTCTTTTCGAGGCTCCTCGTGTGCCTAGTGGGAGGATACGGTCAGAGGCCAGCCCTAAAATGGCAAGAAATGCCCAGCGACGCAATACGCGAAATTGTCGCCGAGGCTATAGCAGCCTGGTCCGCTGGGGTTGGGAGGGGTTCGAGGATCCGGGGTCGGAAATGGGCAGTCTTTCGAGGCTCCTCGTAGCGCAAGGAGGCTACGGTCAGAGGCCTGCCCTAAATGGCAAGAATGCCCAGCGCGCGGCGCTGAATAGTCGCCGAGGCCGTGGGCTATAGCCTTTGGTCCGCTGGGGCTGGGGAGGGACGGGCCTGGGGCGTCGGAAATGGAGTCTTTCGAGGGTCCTCGTGGTGCCTGGGGAGGCTACACGGTCGAGGCCTGCCCTAAAATGGCAAGAAATGCCTAGCTGCAACGCGCGCGAAATAGTCACCGAGGCCGGTGGGCTATAGCCTTGGTCCGGGGCTGGGAGGGGGTTCGAGGGATCGTAGTAAATGGGTACAGTCTTTACGAGGTCCTCGTGCCTGGGGAGGCTACGGCGAGGCCTGCCCTAAATGGCAAGAATGCCCAGCGCGGCGCGAAATAGGTCGCCGAGGCCGTGGGCTATAGCCTTTGGTCCGCGGGGTCAGGAGGGGCCTGGGCTCATCGGAAATGGGTACAGTCTTTTCGAGGGTCCTCGTGTGCCCAGTGGGTGACTACGGTCAGAGGCTTGCCCTAAAATGGCAAGAAATGCCCAGCGGCGCAGCGCGGGAAATAGTCGCCGAGGCCGGTGGGCTATAGCCTTTGGTCCACGGGGGGTCGGGGGTTTCGGGCGTCGTAAATGGGTACAGTCTTATCGAGGGTCCTCGTGAGCCCAGTGGGAGGCTACGGTCGAGGCCCGCCCTAAATGGCAAGAAATGCCCAGCGCAACGCTGGAAATAGTCATCGAGGCCGGTGGGCTATAGCCTTTGGTCCGCTGGGGCCGGGAGGGGTCGGAGCTCGTCGGAAATGGGTACAGTCTTTTCGAGGCTCCTCGTGCCCAGTGGGAGGCTACGGTCACACGCCTGCCCTAAAATGGCAAGAAATGCCCAGCGCGCGCGCGAAATAGTCGCCGAGGCCGGTGGGCTATAGCCTTGGTCCGCGGGGTCGGGGAGGGGCGCCTGGAAAATGGGTACAGTCTTTTCGAGGGTCCTCGTGCCTGGGAGGCTACGGTCAGAGGCGCCCTAAATGACAAGAAATGAAAAGCGGCAACGCGGGAAATAGTCACCGATGCCGTAGGGCTATAGCCTTTGGTCCGCGGGGGTTGGGGAGGGGTTTCGGGAGCTCTAGTCGCCGAAATGGCACAGTCTTTTCGAGGGTCCTCGTGCCCAGTGAGGCTACGGTCGAGGCCTGCCCTAAATGGCAAGAAATGCCCAGCGCGCGGCGGAAACGGTCGCCGAGGCCGGTGGGCTACAGCCTTTGGTCCACGGGGTCAGGGACGCCTGGGCTCTGGGCGTCGGAAATGAGTACTTTCTTTTGGAGGGTCCTCGTGTGCCCAGTGGGAGGCTACGGTCACCGGCTTGCCCTAAAATGGCAAGAAATGCCCAGCGGCGCAGCGCGGGAAATAGTCACTGAGGCCGGTGGGCTATAGCCTTTGGTCCGCGGGGGTTGGGGAGGGGGTTTCGGCGGCTCTGGTAGTCAGAAATGGGTACAGTCTTTACGAGGGTCCTCGTGTGCCCAGTGGGAGTCTACGGTCAGAGGCCTGCCCTAAAATGGCAAAAAATGCCCAGCGGCGCAGCGCGTGAAATAGTCACCGAGGCCGGTGGGCTATAGCCGTTGGTCCGCGGGGGTTGGGAGGGACGGGGCCTCGCCGGAAATGAGTACTTTTCGAGGGTCCTCGTGCCCAGCTGGGAGGCTACGGTCACCGGCCTGCCCTAAAATGGCAAGAAAAGCCCAGCGGCGCGGAAATAGTCGCCGAGGCCGGTGGGCTATAGCCTGGTCCGCTGGGGTCGGGAGGGGTTTCGCGCCTGGTAGTCGGAATGGGTACAGTCTTTCGAGGGTCCTCGTGGTGCCTGGGGAGGTTACGGTCACAAGCCTGCCCTAAATGGCAAGAATTGCCCAGCGGCGCCGCGCGGAAATAGTCGCCGAGGCCGTGGGCTATAGCCTGGTCCGCGGGAGAGGGGGTCGGGTTCCGCGCCAAATGGGTACAGTCTTTTGGAGGGTCCTCGTGTGCCCAGTGGGAGGCTACGGACAGACGCCTGCCCTAAAATGGCAAGACATGCCCAGCGGCGCAGCGCGTGAAACGGTCGCCGAGGCCGGTGGGCTATAGCCTTTGGTCCGCGGGGGTTGGGGAGGGGGTTTCGGGAGCTCTGGTCGTCAGAAATGGGTACAGTCTTTACGAGGGTCCTCGTGTGCCCAGTGGGAGGCTACGGTCAAAGGCCTGCCCTAAAATGGCAAGAAATGCCCAGCGGTGCGGCGCGTGAAACGGTCGCCGAGGCCGGTGGGCTATAGCCTATGGTCCACGGGGGTTGGGGAGGGGCGCTCGGCCGGAAATGGCAGTCTTTTCGAGGGTCCTCGGTGCCCCGTGGAGGCTACGGTCAGAGGCGCCCTAAAATGGCAAGAAATGCCCAAGCGCGCAACGCGGAAATAGTCACCGAGGCCGGTGGGTTATAGCCTTTGGTCCGCTGGGCCGGGAGGGGTTTCGGGAGCCTTGTCGGAAATGGGTACAGTCTTTTCGAGGGTCCTCATGTGCCCAGTGGGAGGCTACGGTCAGAGGCTTGCCCTAAAATGGCAAGAAATGCCCAGCGGCGCAGCGCGGGAAATAGTCACTGAGGCGGGTGGGCTATAGCCTTTGGTCCGCGAGGGTTGGGGAGGGGGTTTCGGGAGTTTGTCAGAAATGGGTACAGCCTTTACGAGGGTCCTCGTGCCCGGGAGGCTACGGTCAAAGGCCTGCCCTAAAATGGCAAGAAATGCCAAGCGATGCGGCGCGTGAAACGGTCGCCGAGGCCGGTGGGCTATAGCCTATGGTCCACGGGGCCGGGAGGCTACGAAATGGGTACAGTCTTTTCGAGGGTCCTCGTGGGCCCCGTGGGAGGCTACGGACAGAGCCTGCCCTAAAATGACAAGAAATGCCCAAGCGCGAGCGGGAAATAGTCACCGAGGCCGGTGGGTGATAGCCTTTGGTCCGCGGGGGTTGGGGAGGGGGTTTCTGTTCGTCAGTGCGGCCGAAATGGGTACAGTCTTTTCGAGGGTCCTCGTGTGCCCAGTGGGAGGCTACGGTCAGAGGCCTGCCCTAAAATGGCAAGAAAAGCCCAGCGATGCGGCGCGTGAAACGGTCGCCGAGGCCGGTGGGCTATAGCCTTTGGTCCGCGGGGGTTGGGGAGGGGGTTTCGGGGGCTCTGGTCGTCGGAAATGGGTACAGTCTTTTCGAGGGTCCTCGTGTGCCCAGTGGTAGGTTACGGTCACAAGCCTGCCCTAAAATGGCAAGACATGCCCAGCGGCGCAGCGCGTGAAATAGTCGCCGAGGCCGGTGGGCTATAGCCTTTGGTCCGCAGGGGTTGGGGAGGGGCGTTCGGGGGTTCTGGGCGTCCGAAATGGGTACAGTCTTTTCGAGGGTCCTCGTGTGCCCAGTGGGAGGCTACGGACAGAGGCTTGCCCTAAAATGGCAAGAAATGCCCAGCGGCGCAACGCGGGAAATAGTCACTGAGGCCGGTGGGCTATAGCCTTTGGTCCGCGGGGGTTGGGGAGGGGGTTTCGGGAGCTCTGGTCGTCAGAAATGGGTACAGTCTTTACGAGGGTCCTCGTGTGCCCAGTGGGAGGCTACGGTCAAAGGCCTGCCCTAAAATGGCAAGAAATGCCCAGCGGTGCGGCGCGTGAAACGGTCGCCGAGGCCGGTGGGCTATAGCCTATGGTCCACGGGGGTTGGGGAGGCGCGTCGGAAATGGGTACAGTCTTTTCGAGGGTCCTCGTGTGCCCCGTGGGAGGCTACGGTCAGACGCCTGCCCTAAAATGACAAGAAATGCCAAGCGGCGCAGCGCGTGAAATAGTCACCGAGGCCGGTGGGCTATAGCCTTTGGTCCGCGAGGCCGGGAGGGGCTCGGGGCTCTGGTCGTCAGAAATGGGTACAGTCTTTTCGAGGGTCCTCGTGTGCCCAGTGGGAGGCTACGGTCAGAGGCCTGCCCTAAAATGGCAAGAAATGCCCAGCGGTGCGGCGCGTGAAACGGTCGCCGAGGCCGGTGGGCTATAGCCTTTGGTCTGCATGGGCCGGGAGGACGCCTGGGCTCGGGCGCCGGAAATGAGTACTTTTCGAGGGTCCTCGTGCCCAGTGGAGGCTACGGTCACCGCTTGCCCTAAAATGGCAAGAAATGCCGCGCGCAGCGCGGGAAATAGTCACCGAGGCCGGTGGCTATAGCCTGTGGTCCGCGGGGGAGGGGGTTTCGGGAGCTCTGGTCGTCAGAAATGGGTACAGTCTTTACGAGGGTCCTCGTGTGCCCAGTGGGAGGCTACGGTCAGAGGCCTGCCCTAAAATGGCAAGAAATGCCCAGAGGCGCAGCGCGTGAAATAGTCACCGAGGCCGGTGGGCTATAGCCTGTGGTCCGCGGGGGTGGGGGAGGGGTTTCGGGGGCTGGCCGTCGGCAATGGGTACAGTCTTTCGAGGGTCCTCGTGTGCCCAGCTGGGAGGCTACGGTCAGAGGCCTGCCCTAAATGGCAAGAAAGCCCAGCGGCGCGCGCGGAAACGTCGCCGAGGCCGGTGGGCTATAGCCTTGGTCCGCGGGGTTGGGAGGGGTTTCGCGCCCGTCGCCGGAAATGGATACAGTCTTTTCGAGGGTCCTCGTGTGCCCAGCAGGTTACGGTCAGAGCCTGCCCTAAAATGGCAAGACATGCCCAGCGCGCAGCGTGAAATAGTCGCCGAGGCCGGTGGGCTATAGCCTGGTCCGCAGGGGCCGGGGAGGGGCGTCGGGGTTCGCGTCCGAAATGGGTACAGTCTTTTCGAGGGTCCTCGGTGCCCAAAGGGGAGGCTACGGACAGAGGCTTGCCCTAAAATGGCACGAAATGCCCCGCGGCGCAGTGCGCGAAATAGTCAACGAGGCCAGTGGGCTATAGCCTTTTGGTCCGCTGGGGCCGGGAGGGGGTTTCGAGCCTTGTCGTTAGAAATGGCAGTCTTTACGAGGGTCCTCGTAGCCCAAAGGAGGCTTACGGTCAAAGGCCTGCCCTAAATGGCAAGAAATGCCCAGCGCGGCGCGTGAAACGGTCGCCGAGGCCGGTGGGCTATAGCCTATGGTCCACGGGGGTTGGGGAGGCGCGTCGGAAATGGGTACAGTCTTTTCGAGGGTCCTCGTGTGCCCCGTGGGAGGCTACGGTCAGACGCCGACCCTAAAATGACAAGAAATGCCAAGCGGCGCAGCGCGTGAAATAGTCACCGAGGCCGGTGGGTTATAGCCTTTGGTCCGCGGGGGTTGGGGAGGGGGTTTCGGGGGCTCTGGTCGTCAGAAATGGGTACAGTCTTTTCGAGGGTCCTCGTGTGCCCAGTGGGAGGCTACGGTCAGAGGCCTGCCCTAAAATGGCAAGAAAAGCCCAGCGGTGCGGCGCGTGAAACGGTCGCCGAGGCCGGTGGGCTATAGCCTTTGGTCTGCGGGGGTTGGGGAGGGACGTTCTGGGGCTCTGGGCGTCGGAAATGAGTACTTTCTTTTGGAGGGTCCTCGTGTGCCCAGTGGGAGGCTACGGTCACCGGCTTGCCCTAAAATGGCAAGAAATGCCCAGCGGCGCAGCGCGGGAAATAGTCACTGAGGCCGGTGGGCTATAGCCTTTGGTCCGCGGGGGTTGGGGATGGAGTTTCGGGGGTTCCGTAGTCGAAATGGTACATGCCTTTTACGAGGGTCCTCGTGGTGCCCAGCTGGGAGGCTACGGTCGAGGCTCACTAAAATGGCAAAATGCCCAAGAGCGCAGCGCGTGAAATAGTCACCGAGGCCGGTGGGCTATTGCCTTGGTCCGCGGGGGTTGGGGAGGGACGTTCAGGGCTCATCGAAAATGGGTACACTCTTTTTGAGGGACCTCGTGTACCCAGTGGGAGGCTACAGTCAGAAGCCTGCGCTAAAATGGCAAGAAATGCCCAGCGGCGCAGCGCGTGAAATAGTCACCGAGGCCGGTGGGCTATAGCCTTTTGTCCGCGGGGGTTGGGGAAGGGGTTTAGGGGGCTCTAGTCGACGGAAATGCATACAGTCTTTTCGAGGGTCCTCGTGAGCCCAGTGGGAGGCTACGGTCAGAGGCCTGCCCTAAAATGGCAAGAAATGCCCAGCGGCGCAGCGCGTGAAACGGTCGCAGAGGCCGGTGGGCTACAGCCTTTGGTCCGCTGGGGCCGGGAGGGGTTTAGGGCTCTGTCGCCGGAAATGGGTACATGATTTTGAGGGTCCTCAGCTGGTGGAGGCTACGGTCAGAGGCTTCCCCTAAAATGGCAAGAAATCCCCAGCCGCGCAGCGCGTGAAACGGTCGCAAAGGCCGGTGGGCTACAGCCTTTGGTCCGCGGGGGTTGGGGAGGGAAGTTCTGGGGCTCGCCGAAATGGCATGCCTCGAGGTTCCTCGTGCCTGGGGAGGCTACGTCGAAGCCTGCCCTAAATGCAAAGAAATGCCCAGCGCGCAGCGTGAAATAGTCACCGAGGCCGTGGCTATAGCCTTGGTCCGCGGGGTTGGGAGGAGTTTAGGGCTCGTCATCGAAAATGGGCAGCTTTTGAGGGTCCTCGTGTGCCCAAAGTGGAGGCTACGGTCAGAGCTTGTCCTAAAATGGCAAGAATGTCCAGCCGCAGCTGCACAGGTGAAATAGTCACCGACGCCGTGGGCTATAGCCTTTGGTCCGTGGGGGTCGGGGAGGGTTTTGGGGCCTGCCGGAAAAGGGTACAGTTTTAACGAGGGTCCTCGTGCCTGGGAGGCTACGGTCAAGCCCGCCCTAAATGGAAAGAAATGTCCAGCGCGCAGCGGTGAAATAGTCGCCGAGGCCGGTGGGCTATAGCCTCCACGGGTCCACGGGGAGGGGTTTCGGGCTCGTTGTCGGAAATGGGTGCTGAGGGTCCTCGTGTTCCCAAGTGAGAGGCTACACGAGGCCTGCCCTAAAATGGCAAGAAATGCCTGGCCGCGCAGCGCGTGAAATGGTCGCCGAGGCCGGTGGGCTATAGCCTTTGGTCCGCGGGGGTTGGGGAGGGACGTTCTGGGGCTCTGGGAGTCGGAAATGGGTACAGTCTTTTCGAGGGTCCTCGTGTGCCCAGTGGGAGGGTACGGTCAGAAGCCTGCATTAAAATGGCAAGGTATACCCAGCGGCGTATCGCGTGAAATAGTCGCCGAGGCCGGTGGTCTATAGCCTTTGGTCCGCGGGGCTGGGAGGGGTTCGGGGTTCCGTCGTCGGAAATGGGTACAGCCTTTTTCGAGTGTCCTCGCAGCCTGTGGGAGGCTACGGTCAGAGGCCTGCCCTAAAATGGCAAGAAATGCCCAGCGGCGAAGCGCGTGAAATGGTCGCCGAGGCCGGTGGGCTATAGCCTTTGATCCGCGGGGGTTGGGGAGGAACGTTCTGGGGCTCTGGGCGTCGGAAATGGGTACAGTCTTTTCGAGGGTCCTCGTGTGCCCAGTGGGAGGCTACGGTCAGAAGCCTATCCTAAAATGGCACGATATGCCCAGCGGCGTATCGCGTGAAATAGTCGCCGAGGCCGGTGGTCTATAGCCTTTGGTCCGCTGGGGTCGAGGGGTTCGGGGTTCTCCGCCGGAAATGGGTACATGATTTTCGAAAGTGTCCTCGAGCCAGCTGGGAGGCTACGGTCGAGGCCTGCCCTAAAATGGCAAGAAACCATAGCGGCGCATTGAAATAGTCAATGAGGCCGCTGGGCTATAGCCTTTGTCCGCTGGGGCTGGGGAGGGGCTCGGGCCTGGGTCGCCGGAAATGGGTACAGTCTTTCGAGGGTCCTCGCAGCCCAGCGGGAGGCTACGGTCAGAGGCTTGTCCAAAATGGCAAGAAATACCCAGCGCGCAGCTGGGAAATAGTTATCGAGGCCGGTGGGCTATAGCCTTGGTCCGCTGGGCTGGGAGGGGTTTAGAGCTCGCCGCCGTAAATGGGTATGCCTTTTACGAGGTCCTCAGATGCCCAGTGGGGAGGCTGCGGTCGAAGCCTCGCCCTAAAATGGCAAGAAATGTCCAGCGCGCAGCGCGTGAAATAGTCACCGAGGCCGCGGCTATAGCCTTTGGTCCACGGGGTTGGGGAGGCGCTACGGAAATGGGTACAGTCTTTTCGAGGGTCCTCGCAGCCCTGGTGGGAGGCTACGGCCAGAGGCCTGCCCTAAATGACAAGAAATGCCAAGCGGGCGCAGCGCTGAAATAGTCACCGAGGCCGGTGGCCTATAGCCTTTGGGTCCGCGGGCCGGGAGGGGATCTGGCCCGGGTCCGCCGAAATGGGTACAGCTCTTTCGAGGGTCCTCGTGCCTGGGCTGGAGGCTACGTTCAGAACCATCCCATAAAATGCCACTAAATCCCCAGCGCGCTGCGAAATAGTTACCGAGGCCGTGGGCTATAGCCTTGGTCCGCGGAGTCCTGGGAGGGGGTTCGGGGCTCGTCATCGGAAATGGGTACAGTTTTTCGAGTGTCCTCGCAGCTGGGAGGCTACGGTCAGAAGCCCCGCCCTAAAATGCCAAGAAATACCCAGCGCAGCGCATGGAAATAGTCACCGAGGCCGGTGGGATATAGCCTGGTCCGCTGGGCCGGGGAGGCTTAGGGGCCTGGTCGCCGGAAATGGCATGATTTCGAGGGTCCTCGTGTGCCCAAGTGGAGGCTACTACGAGGCCCGCGCTAAAATGGCAAGAAATACCAGCACAAGTGAAATAGCCATCGAGGCCGGTGGGCTATAGCCTGGTCCGCAGGGGCCGGGAGGGACGCTCGGGGCCTGTGTCGGAAATGGCACAGCCGAGGGTCCTCGTAGCCCTGGTGGAGGCTACTACGAGGCCCGCCCTAAATGACCAGAAATGGGCAGCGCGTGAAATAGTCATCAAGGCCGGTGGGCTATAGCCTTGGTCCGCTGGGGCCGAGAGGGGTTTCGGGGTTCGCCGCCGAAATGGGTACCAGCCTTTCGAGGGTCCCTCGTGCCTGGGAGGCTACGGCCGAGGCCCCGCCCTAAATGGCAAGAAATACCCAGCGCGCATGATCACAAATAGTCACCGAGGCAGGTGGTCTATAGCCTTGGTCCGCTGGGGCCGGGAGGGGTTCGGGGTTCCGCCGGAAATGGGTAAAGTCTTTTCGAGTGCCCTCGTGTGCCCAGTGGGAGGCTACGGTCAGAGGCCTGCCCTAAAATGGCAAGAAATCCCTAGCGGCGCAGCGATTGAAATAGTCACCGAGGCCGGTGGGCTATAGCCTTTTGTCCGCGGGTGTTGGGGAGGGGGTTTAGGGCGCTCTGGTCGTCGAAATGGGTACAGTCATTTCGAGGGTCCTCGTGTGCCCAGTGGGAGGCTACTGTCAGAAGCCTGCCCTAAAATAGCAAGAAATACCCAGCGTCGCAGCGCGTGAAATAGTCACCGACGACGGTGGGCTATAGCCTTTGGTCCGTGGGGGTTGGGGAGGGGGTTTTGGGGGCTCTGATCGTCGGAAATGGGTACAGTTTTTACGAGGGTCCTTGTGTGCCCAGTGGGAGGCTACGGTCAGAAGCCTATCCTAAAATGGCAAGAAATGTCCAGCGGCGCAGCGCGTGAAATAGTCGTCGAGGCCAATGGGCTATAGCCTTTGGTCCGCGGGGGTTGGGGGGGGGGGGCGTTCGGGGGCTCTGGGGGTCGGAAATGGGTACAGTCTTTTCGAGGGTCCTCGTGTGCCCATTGGGAGGCTACGGTCAGAGGCCTGCCCTAACATGGCAAGAAATGCCCAGCGGCGCAGCGCGTGAAATAGTCGCCGAGGACGGTGGGCTATAGCCTTTGGTCCACGGGGGTTGGGGAGGCGCGTCGGAAATGGGTACAGTCTTTTCGAGGGTCCTCGTGTGCACCGTGGGAGGCTGCGGTCAGAAGCCTGCCCTAAAATGGCAAGAAATGTCCAGCGGCGCAGCGCGTGAAATAGTCGCCGAGGCCGGTGGGCTATAGCCTTTGGTCCACGGGGGTTGGGGAGGCGCGTCGGAAATGGGTACAGTCTTTTCGAGGGTCCTCGTGTGCCCCGTGGGAGGCTACGGTCAGAGGCCTGCCCTAAAAGGACAAGAAATGCCAAGCGGCGCAGCGCGTGAAATAGTCACCGACGCCGGTGGGCTATAGCCTTTGGTCCGCGGGGGTCGGGAGGGGATTCGGGGCCCGTCAGAAATGGGTACGGTCTTTTCGAGGGTCCTCGTGTGCCCTGTGGGAGGCTACGGCCAGAAGCCTGCCCTAAAATGCCAAGAAATGCCCAGCGGCGCAGCGGGGGAAATAGTCACCGAGGCCGGTGGGCTATTGCCTTTGGTCCGCGGGGGGTGGTTCGGGGCTCGTCATCGGAAATGGGTACCTTTTCGAGTGTCCTCGTGTGCCTGGGAGGCTACGGTCAAGCCTGCCCTAAATGCCAAGAAATGCCCAGCGCGAATACAGTGAAATAGTCACCGAGGCCGGTGGGATATAGCCTTGGTCCGCGAGGGTCGGGGAGGGGTTTAGGGCTCGCCGGAAATGGGTACAGATTTTCGAGGGTCCTCGTGGTGCCTGGGAGGCTACGGTCAGATGGGTGCGCTTAAAATGGCAAGAAATACCCAGCGCGCTGCGCTGTGAAACGTCGCCGAGGCCGGTGGGCTATAGCCTGGGTCCGCAGGGTTGGGAGGACGCTCGGGGCTCAAGTGGTCTATAGCCTTTGGTCCGCTGGGGCCGGGAGGGGTTCGGGGTTCTAGTCATCGGAAATTGGTACAGTCCTTTCGAGTGTCTCGTGCAGCCCAATGGGAGGCTACCGAGGCCTGCCTTAAAATTCCAACAAATGCCCCGCGCGGAGCGCTGCGGAAATGGTCGCCGAGGCCGGTGGCTATAGCCTTTGGTCCGCGGGGGCCTGGGAGGGACGCCTGGGCTCGCGCCTCAAATGGGTACAGCCTTTTCGAGGGTCCTCGTGCCCAAGTGGGAGGCTACGGTCGAAGCCCGCCCTAAAATGGCAAGAAATGCCCAGCGGGGCATGGCGTGAAATAGTCGCCGAGGCCGGTGGTCTATAGCCTTTTGGTCCGCGGGGGTGGAGGGGTTCGTGGGTTCCGCCGCCGAAAATGGGTACAGTCTTTTCGAGGGTCCTCGTGTGCCCAGTGGGAGGCTACGGTCAGAAGCCTGCCCTAAAATGGCAAGAAATACCCAGCGGCGCATCGCGTGAAATAGTCGCCGAGGCCGGTGGGCTATAGCCTTTGGTCCGCAGGGGTTGGGGAGGGACGTTCGGGGGCTCTGGGCGGTGGTCTATAGCCTTTGGTCCGCGGGGGTTGGGGAGGGGGTTCGGGGGTTCTAGTCATCGGAAATGGCATGCCTTTCGAGTGTCCTCGCAGCCCACGGGAGGCTACGGTCCGAGGCCTGCCCTAAAATTCCAAGAAATGCCCGCGGCGGAGCGCTGTGGAAATGGTCGCCGAGGCCGTAGGCTATAGCCTGGTCCGCGGGGCCGGGAGGGACGCCTGGGCCCGCGCTCAAATGGGTACAGTCTTTCGAGGGTCCTCGGTGCCCAGTGGGAGGCTACGGTCTAAAGCCTTGCCTTAAATGGCTCGATATGCCTAGCGTCGCATGGCGTGAAATAGTCGCCGAGGCCGGTGGTCTATAGCCTTTGGTCCGCTGGGGCCGGGAGGTTCAGGGGTTCGCCCGAAAATGGGTACAGTCTTTTCGAGGGTCCTCGTGTGCCCAGTGGGAGGCTACGGTCAGAAGCCTGCCCTAAAATGGCAAGATATACACAGCGGCGCATCGCGTGAAATAGTCGCCGAGGCCGGTGGGCTATAGCCTTTGGTCCGCGGCGGTTGGGGAGAAAAGTTCTGGGGCTCTGGGCATCGGAAATGGGTACAGCCTTTTCGAAGGTCCTCGTGTGCCCAGTGGGAGGCTACGGTCAGAAGCCTGCCCTAAAATGGCAAGAAATGCCCAGCGGCGCAGCGCGTGAAATGGTCGCCGAGGCCGGTGGGCTATAGCCTTTGATCCGCGGGGGTTGGGAAGGGACGTTCTGGGGTTCTGGGCGTCGGAAATGGGTACAGTCTTTTCGAGGGTCCTCGTGTGCCCAGTGGGAGGCTACGGTCAGAAGCCTGCCCTAAAATGGCAAGATATACACAGCGGCGCATAGCGTGAAATAGTCGCCGAGGCCGGTGGTCTATAGCCTTTGGTCCGCGGGGTTTGGGGAGGGGGTTCAGGGGTTCTGGTCGTCGAAAATGGGTACAGTCTTTTCGAGGGTCCTCGTGTGCCCAGTGGAAGGCTACTGTCAGAAGCCTGCCCTAAAATGGCAAGAAATGCCCAGCGGCGCAGCGCGTGAAATAGTCACCGAGGCCGGTGGGCTATAGCCTTTGGTCCGAGGGGTCGAGGGGCTTAGGGCTCGTCACGAAAATGGGTACCTTTTGAGGGTCTCGCAGCCTGTGGGAGGCTATCACGTGCCTGCCCTAAATGGCAAGAAATGCCTGCGCGCAGCGCTGGAAATAGTCACCGAGGCCGTGGGCTATAGCCTGGTCCGCGGGGCCGGGAGGGGTTTGGGCCCGCCGGAAATGGCATGCCTTTTACGAGGGTCCTCGTGCCCAGTGGGAGGCTACGGTCAAGCCCGCCTGGCAAGACACGCCAGCGCGCGCAGCAGTGAAATAGCCGCCGAGGCCGGTGGACTATACCCTTGGTCCGCTGGGGCACGGGAGGCGCTCGGGGCTCAAGGCCGGAAATGGGTACAGTCTTCCGAGGGTCCTCGTGCCTGGGAGGCTACGTCAGAGGCTCGCCTAAAATGGCAAGAAATGCAGAGCGCGAGTGCGGAAATAGTCACCGAGACCGTGGGCTCTAGCCTTGGTCCGCGGGGCCGGGAGGGGTTTCGGGGCCTGCCGCCGGAAATGGGCATGCCTTTACGAGGGTCCTCGTGTGCCTGGGAGGCTACGGTCAAGCCCCGCCCTAAATGGCAAGAATGCCTAACGCGCAGCTGTGAAATAGTCACCGAGGCCGGTGGGCTATAGCCTTTGGTCCGCTGGGGTCGGGAGGCTTAGGGGCGAAAATTGGTACAGCTTTTCGAGGGTCACAGATGCCTGGGGAGGCTACCGTAAGCCCGCCTTAAATGGCAAGAAATGCCTGGGCCAGCGCGTGAAATAGTCACCGAGGCCGCTGGCTATAGCCTTTGGGTCCGCGGGGCCGGGAGGGGTCAGGGCCTCGTCGTCAAAATGGGTACAGCCTTTTCTACGAGGGTCCTCAGTGCCTGGGGAGGCTACGGCCAAGCCCGCTTCCCTAAATGGCAAGACATGCCTGGGCGCAGAACGAGTGAAATAGTCCGCCGAGGCCTGTGGGCTATAGCCTTGGTCCGCGGGGGCCGGGAGGAAGCCCGGGCCTCGCCGAAATGGGTACAGCTTTTGAGGGCCCTCGAGCCCATGAGGCTACGGCCGTGAGGCCCGCCCTAAATGGCAAGAAATGCCAGCCGGCGCAGCGTGGAAATAGTCGCCGAGGCCGTGGGCTATAGCCTTGGTCCGCGGGTCAGGGGACGGGCCGAAATGGGTACAGGGCCTTTTCGAGGGTCCCTCGTGCCCGTGGAGGCTACGTCAGAAGCCCCCTAAAATGGCAAGAAAATGGCCAGCGCGCAGCTGGCCAAATAGTCGCCGAGGCCGGGCTATAGCCTTTGGTCCGGGCGGTCCGGGGGAAGGTGTTTTGGGCCTGGGCTCGTCGGAATAGGGCATGCCTTTTTCGAGGGTCCTCGTACCCAGTGGGAGGCTACGGTCGAGGCCCCGCCCTAAAATGGCAAGAAATACCCAATGGCAAGGCCAAATAGTCACCGAGGCCGGGCTACTGGCCTGTCCGCTGGGGCCTGGGAGGGGCGCGCCGGGCTCGGTCCGAAATAGGGTACGCCTTTTCGAGGGTCCTCGGTACCCAAAGGAGGCTACGGCCGCCCCAAATGGCAAGAATACCCAGGGCTGCAGCTGAAATAGTCGCCGAGGCCATGGGCTCAAGCTCGGGTCCGGGAGGCGCCGGCCTGTCGCCGCTGAATGGTATCCTTTCGAGGGTCCTCGTGGTGCCCAAGTGAGGCTACGGTCAGAGGCCTGCCTTAAATGGTAAGAAATGCAGAAAGGCCGCAGAAGGAAATAGTCACCGAGACCGTGGGCTAGCCTGGTCCCATGGGGCTGTGAGGCTCGGGCCCGTCCGAAATGGCATATTTTCGGGAGGCCCTCATGTGCCCCAAAGGGGAGGTTACGGTCAAAGCCTGCCCTAAATGGCAAGAAATGCCCAGCAGCCGCTGAAATAGTCACCGAGGCCGTGGGCTATAGGCCTTTGGTCCGCGGGTCGGGAGGGGCTTGGGGCTCGTCTAAATGGGTATGGCCTTTTCGAGGGACCTCATGTGCCTAAGTGGGAGGCTACGGCCGGCGCCTAAATGGCAAGAAATGCCAAGCACAGCAACAAATAGTCAAGGCCGGTGGCTAGCCTCGGTCCTGGGGTCGAGGAATGGGGTTTTGGGCTCGTCAAAATGGGCATGCCTGAGGGTCCGCGTGTGCCGATTTGGAGGCTACGGTCAGAAGCCTGCCCTAAAATGGCAAGAAATGCCCAGCCGCACTGGAAATAGTCGCCGAGGCCGGCGGGCTATAGCCTGGTCCGCTGGGGTCGGGAGGGCGTCGGGCTGGGCGTCCGGAAATGGCAAAGCCTTTTCTGAGGGTCCTCGGTGCCCGCTGAGGGCTACGGCCGTGAGGCCTGCCCTAAATGGTCAAGAAATACCCAGCGCGCAACACAAATAGTCACCGAGGCCGGTGGGCCATAGCCTTTTGTCCGGGTCGGGAGGCGTCGAGGGCCTCGGAAAATGGCACGCTTTCGAGGGTCCTGTGCCTGGGAGGTTACTGCCGAGGCATGCCCTAAAATGGCAAGAACTACCCAGCCGCGCAACGCTGCGGAAATAGTCACCGAGGCCGGTGGCGCTAGCCTCGGGTCCGCGGGGGTTCGGCTCTGGGCCGCCGGAAATGGGCCAATTTTCGAGGGTCTCGGTGCCCGTGAGGCTTGGTCGGCTCACAGTAAATTTTATTGAACTCGCAAGTCGCACGTAATCCTATTGTGGAGAATAGATCAACGGTGACGAGGTCGATCCCACGAGGAGGTTGGATTTTAATTGTGTAGAATTAATTTCTTTAAACGGATGGTTGGATTGATAGTGAAAGTGATTTAGATTATTCTAGAATTAAATTGAGACCATCAGAAATTAAATTAAAATGGCAGAATAAATTAAACTAAACTATCAAATAAAGCACTGCATCCTGACCGCATCAACATGCTCCATGTAATAAATATTCCATATTAATACTAATTAAATCATGAGTGATTCCACACTCATGAACCACGCCAAATAAATATGGTGTTATAAGCGATCGCGGCCAAATAATAATAACCTCAGTACTAGGGTGCTTAACTGCTTAATCCGCATGTGATTCAGACAAGACTATTATTATTTGTCGACTTAAAAGTCAAAACAACCACAAATATTGAGGAATAGAAAATAAATTTACCAAATAAAGCCCATGGAACATGTTGAGGCTTCACCTTCAACCCAAGCTTAAAAGAAATTAGCTACCATATTCGAACTAGGGTAAAATGGGAATTTATTAAAATACATAGAAAATACAAGAAAGAGAAGGAATTACAAAATCTAAGCTAAAATGAATTGTGGATATCAAATTGTGGGAAGCCCCTTTTATAGGTACATTGAGTGAATCATGACCATCTGATTAAAACAGCTGACGCCTGTGATCGCGCCACGCCATCAACAACAACAACAGTACCACTATTTGAACAAGAACACTATTTGCACAGCTCACACTTTGACCACTATTTGCACAAGAAACCGTTTTTGCACAAGAATACTATGTGTACAAGATCATGAACAATACTATACGATGAATAGCCCGTATATGAACAAAGGACATTTTTCCTTTTATGCTCCTTCTAAGGTTTTCGATCGTCCCGAGTTCAAATGTGACGTCTGCTTTGTCACCGATCACCCGCTCATTGTGAAATGATCGTGATACCCCTAAAATACATAAAATAACTAATTATAATGAAACACACGAATTAAATAACAAAATACTTAAATATAATAAAAATAGCAATGTTATGAGACTCAAGTGTAAAATGACGATTTTCTCCTTTATAAATATACACTTTCTAACACTCAACACACCCCCAATCAAATTTTATTGCTAGTCCCTAGCAAATAAAGCGAAGATAAAATTCAAAACCAATTTTTTTTTTTTTTTAAACACACGTGTTTATTCAATCAGATTAATGATAGCAATCAAAGAAAAGTACAAGTATTATCTCCAGTCTAAAGAAATATCACAACCACATCAACAATCCACATGCATTAGTCCAGTAGACTATAGTAATCAGGACACTTTCAAGAATAACATGTCAAACCCCAAAATCTCACCGGTAGTAGTGACACTCTCACAAAGAAATTAAACCCAATAAAAATTGTCACTACAATGAATGGTGAATTGAGAGAAAATAATATAGAAATACCACACACTCTCACCAAGATGAAAGAAATATGCCCACAGCTTAGAAATAATACGACCTCAAATAAATTACTAGTCAACCCAATTTATTCTTCTTTTTTTTTAATTTTATAAATGCATCACTACATCTTAATAGCCCATATAACTAGCTTTTACTTCAGACTATAGTTCTCTAAAATCAAGAAGGACTTTTATTAGACGAACGAGGCTAGGGACATGGCTTAACAAAGAAAGGAAAATAGGAAACAAAATATATATGTTTGAGAAAATTTCAAGAACTTTGAAAATTGCTATTGATATCCCCTTTTTCTTTTTTTTTTTTCTTTTTTTTTTTTTTTTTTTTTTATATGGCACAACTTTATTGAACAAAATAATTATTTATCCTTTTCTCAAACATGAATAGTGATGGAACTTGTATTATATCTAATACTCCAAATCGAGTGGGTCAGATGATAAGTTAACAAAGAAAAGCCTTTTTTTTTTTTTTAAGGCTCAAATGGCTAACTATGGATATTTGACAACAGGATGGCTTGAAAGGCTCAAACGGATCAAAGATGGCCTTCCATCGCCTCTGAGTTCTAAATAATCTTTCATATCTACTAGTTAGGTGGGCCTTAGATGCAACAACACACATTTTTTTTTTTTTAAAGGGTTGACTTAAAGGAAATCTAGATCATGTATAAAATAATAAACCGCTAAGTCGCATCAATAATGGGCAAAAGGGTTACTTCCAAGAAAAATTAATAGGCTCAAAACTCACTTGAATTTATTTTGACATATGCATTCCTTCAAGCAACTCATATTTGTCCCCAACATCAACATATAAAACATGGTGTAACATCACCAAGACCAAAGATAATACAAATACTAAAATTTAAAAGTCATCATATCATCCAATATCAAAACTCACACAAAATTACCAAATATTTTTTTTTTTAACGAAATTCTACCCCCAACCTATTCTAAACATAAAAAGAAAACATACATGCGTAAAAATTAAAGAAAATGTCTGAATTTTTTTTTTTTTAAAGAGATGCGCTTTAGAGTCACTACACTCCATATTCAGCCATCTTCGACTTAAAACTTGAAAACATATATTTATAAAGGAGAAGTCAAAAGAAAAGTTAGAAAACATAATAATAATAATTTTTTTTTAACTAAGAAAATGCTTTAGAGTAACTACACTCCATATTCAGCCATCTTCTATTCAAAATGGTTAGTTCTACAACAAAAATTAGTAAAACTTAACCAATATTCCACAATTGTCAACTATTCCTCCCCAACTCGAATGAAACATTGTCCTCAATGTTTGAAAGGAAAGTAAGTAGAGAGTTTAGAAGACATCACCGGGTAGTGCAAACATGTAAGAAAATATTTACAAACGGAGAGTTAAATCTAATTTGTACTTCATCGCTGGCCATCGTTACCCTCATTATTTGAACATTCCAACACAACAGTCCTGGGATCTGTCTCTGATTGATAAGCTTGTAACAGATCAAGTAGCTCATTAGCAGTATGTGCACAAATAAAGATTTTTTTAACTGAGGAATGAATGAAATAGGTTTTATTGCATGGTTAAGAAATGCGATAAAGCCATCATAAAAATTATTGACATTTAACAAACCGATGGGTTTCTGGTGGATGTTCTGACGGGGCCCAAGATGCTAATGTGATTAGTGCTCTAGAGTTGCAAGATCTCCGAAGGAAAATAAAAGCATCAAGATGATTTAGCATTTCGCCATGCCTTGCATACCGAGACAACTAACTCTTCTCCAAATACGAAAGTTGACAAACAAAGCCCAAAGGTTTTGGTGATTGTTGGACGATGCCTAACACTTGGCCCTCCGATATAAGCTCGAGACCATTTCGATAACCCCGTCACCTCCTCCATACACCAAGTGTAATTTTCTCTCTGCTATTCTTCGACCAAGGTCTATGGCTGCCTCAACGAACTCTTTATGTTTGCCATAGTAAAATCCAGAGAGCACACAAATGTTCTTGAATTGTTTACGAGTATGCCATTAGATACCGCTTTCAAAAACAACTTGTGAGTGCACAACAACAAAATTATATTTAAGAACCTCACACAATTGGCCAGATGAGGCATTATGTCAATGTCAATTAACACTAAGGCACATGGCTCGAGAGTCAAAAAGAAAACAAGAAAAGCAAAAGCAAAACAATGATAACAAGAAAAATTATTACAAGCAATAATGCCATGGTAAAATAACAAGAAAGTAAAACAACAAAGAAAGTAAAAGGATATCTGCTGGTGCAAGCATCGCGCTCACATCTTCCCGGTTTTACGCCCGTAAACGGCTTGAACGCCTCTGGGTCGAGGATAGCCTCCCATCCGCTTACAACCGCAAACAGGTCGCTTATAGTCGATTCCCGAGATCAGATCGCACGCTCTTTTCAATAATGGCCATAATCGAGAATCGCTTTGTACGATTCCACCGATGCGTTTCAAAAGACAAAAGGATATTATCCAATGACTCTTATTCAAGCCATCCCTAATGAATTTAATCTTATCTTCCCCGTTATCGACACCATTCCTAAAGAACATGGTTTTTATCGTGACATCGCTCGCACACTTACGACAAGCAATGTAAAGTCTTTTAGCTCGCCGCTTTCTCGCATAATTTCCTTTACCACAACCAGTGCATGTATGCAATAAATTTAGAGGTAACTCACCGCCAAGCGATTTTGGCCTCGACAACCAAATGGATGTCACAGGTATGCCATTCTTCATAAGCAATCGATGCGCTCAGACGGCTTTATAGATCGAAAAGAGTGCATTCTGAGGAAGTCAAGGGAATCGCTTGTGAAGCTTTGCTAAAATCTCGCCTCCGCCCATGCCTTCGTCTGTAATATCGCCATGGGAAATCAAGTAACCGACTGATTTTCACGAGTACCGTTATCCGCCTCTTCACCGGGTGACAAACTTAAACACACAAAGCAAACTAAACACACAAACAGAAAAACAAATTAAAACACAAAGCAAATTAAATCGTCCTCTTATCGAATTACCTCAAGCTCCAATTCCGCATCAAAAATACCATCCTCTATTTCGCGAGTTGTCTTTCTAGATCTTTAACGTGAATACTAACTCGCGGTTGTAGATCCCGACAGATGAAATTTACAAAATCGTGATCCGCTTTCGAGATGAGTTCGATACGCTGTTCTAATCGTGTACAAGAGGTAATCGCCTCATGATTAAAATGATAAGAGAAAACTATAATGGTTAAACAAACACACTTAAACAAAAATAATTTCAATCAAGAAAAAGAATAATCAAAAGAAAGAAAAGAATCAAATCAAATTACCAAAAGAAAAGAAAACCTCAATTTAAATTCGGGGTCACCGATTTATTTCACCGCTTCCATGGGTTGGTATTCTAGATATGGCTTTAATCTTTGACCATTTACTTTAAAAAGTAACGCCGCTCTTCGATCCTTAATTTCAATCGCCCCATGTGGAAAAACAGAGGAATAACAAATGGGCCAAACCATCGAGAACGTGACTTACCTGGGAAACTAAAAGGTGAATTTAATAAAAGCACTTTCTCGACCGGAGGAAAGATTTCATAATTGATTTTCTCATAATTTGCTTGTCGTGAAAGACTTTTATTCGCTGTTTTGTAAATCTGGCCACCAGTAATCTTCTTTTCGAGCCGCCTGTTGCATGTCAAAATTGAATTTCGATGGCCCAAAGACGCACGATGCTCGAGTTTCGTGGTGATTCCGGCGATGGGCTGAGTTTCTTTTCCGATGGCACTAGTTGTTCAACTCTTGACTTCCATTTATTCGTGTCCATGGACGGTGCCGAGTCAAGTAGTGTATTGACCTCATCGATTGATCTCACAACGTCAAAATCCAAACCAACGCGAGTTAAACATGTTTGTAAAGTGGTCATCACTAAAGTTTGATGTAAAATTATTATCAACTAATGTTTCTATTAAATCCACATCAACAATTCCATCATCCACATTGTGAGGTTGTTTGGCAATGTTGAAAATATTGAGCCCATGGTCATATTGCCAAATGACAACCGATATTTCCAGCTCGATCGAATGCGAGCATCGCAGCTGCCAATAAAGCGTCGACTAGATAACGGGATGTGCTTCTTCGATCCTCGCATCGCCGAGTGTCAATTACAATGAAATCAACAGAAAATAAAACTTGTCTACCGAATAAGACGCTCCACAATACCACGTGGTATTTTAAAGGACCGATCCGCAAGTCGTAACACCACCGAGTCGGGTGTAATTCGCCCAAATTCAAGTTTCACAAATACGTAGTAAGGCAACAGATTTACACTAGCTCCTAAATCCAACAAAGCATTCTCAATTGTGGTTCCCTATACTACAAGAGATAGTGGGGAGCCTCGGATCTTTGAATTTTAGAGGCATTTTACGTTGGAGTATAATCAACATTTTCTCGTTAAAAAGGCCTTTTTCCAACATGAATATTTCTTTAGTGCATAGATCTTAAGAAACTCGCATACGATGGCACTTGTTTTATAGCTTCAAGCAAAGGGATGTTAACACTTACCGTCAAGATTTCAAAATCTCACCGTGGATTTTCCTTTCTTCCCTTTAGCTAACCTCCGAGGAAATGGAGCTGGAATGTATTCTCGTGAGTTGGTTTCTTCTTCTCCTCCGTGATGGGTCCTCGTGATTCGCTGTACAACTGAGTTGATTTTGGCATTCCACTTTGTTATCGATTTCTTTCCTTTTCGCAAGGTCATGATAGCTTTGACCTTCCATACCGGTGAATCTGAACTTGCTTCATGCAATCGCTTTTAGGATTAGGCACCGTTGATTTGGAAATTTACCTTTCAACGGTCATTGTCAAGGTTTGAATCAAGAAGCAAGTTGTCCCACCATTTTCTCGAGATTCAAATTGATTGGCTTGTGAGTCAAGTCGCCTCATTTCATTTCGCAGCTCATCAATGGTACGCGGTTCTGATCGATTCGAACGAGTAGAGTTCTTGAAATTTCGAACGATCCTCCCATGGTCCGGCCGAGAGTGGTTCGGCTTGATTGTACGGGTCTAAATGGTGGCCGAACGGCTCGAGAAATTCGAGGAATTGCGAGGTGAGCCGCTGGTTCATTTTGTCAACTCGAGACCATGAAAATCGTGGTCTCTCCATCCGTGGTCAGATGGGTCGGAGTACGGGTTGTAATTTGATGGTTTTCATGACCCTATGGCATTGACTTGATCCGAATACGAGTCATAGTCATGTGGTTCTCGCTGAGTCTGTCGCACGATGCTATTCGTCGAGAAAGGCCTTCAACCATCTCTTTGACTTCTTTAATTCTAGCTTGACTCACCAATGTTAACCTCATTCACCCCTTAATTCTTCCGTATTTCGAGCGATCGACTGTTGGGAATTATCCGATTGTCGCCGAAGAATTCCCAAATCGATGCACTTTGACATTAACTCTCCTCCACCGTCGCCATTAGCCATTCTTGCACATGTGGCAACAATCCTTCCAAAAGTATTGCATTGGTGCCACTGCACTCCATGATGTGACACTTCAAGAGTAGCCCATTGAATCGCCTCCCATGCTTCAAAAATTGCTCATCGCCCTTTGGGTAAATGAAATTTCCGCGAATAAGATTGGTTTTATGAATCGGGAAATATTTATTTAAAATTTAGTTACCATTTTGTTCCCATGATGTAATGCTATTAGCAAATGTATTAAACCATGAACGAGCTCTATCCTTTAAAGAAAATGTGAATAATCTAAGTTTAACATCATCATCTCAAAAATTCTCATTTAAAAGTTTGACAAATAGCATGAAAATCATTCGATGATTATACGGATCCTCATTTTCTAGGCCATAGAACGTTGGGAGACAATTTAGCACACTAGGTTTTAATTCAAAACCCTACCGCTACATTCGGCACCTTATGCACGATGTGCTCAAATTAGCCATGGACTAAAATAATCCTTAAATGGCCTCTGTGGTTCTAGCTTGTCGGTTTTGTAAATCCATGTCAAATTTCTTTTTAAACGCGGTGTTTATGCGAAGTGTTTTTTCTAATTCAAGGTCTAAAGGCTCAAGATTAGGTGATAATGACCTTCGACCATGCATACAAAGAACAAAATAAATGAAAATAAAACAAATAAAAATAAAGAGGAAGGAGAAATTACGATACTAACCTTGTCACGTTGTTATAACTTTATTATGAAAACACACTCAATTGCTATAAGAAAAAGAAATTACGTGAAACAAATATTAACTAAAATTAAAATAAATTACAAAGAAAGATAACAAGATAAACAAAATTAAATTCCAAAGAAAATGATGGAAAAATTAAATTACACAAATTTAAAGAAAAGAAAAAAAAATGAAATTCTAACCTTAAAAAATTTTTTTTTTTTGTTTAAATGAGAAAAGGAGTAAAAAAATAAATTACAAGAAAACAACTAAAATAAATAAATATTAAAAAAAACTAATTCAATGAATTAAAATACTTACCTCCCAAGAACGGGCGCCAAAAACTCACAGCAAATTTTATTGAACTCGCAGTTTACCTAATCTATTGTAGAATAGATCAATGGTGACGAGTGTCGATCCCACGAGGAGGTTGATTTTAATTGTGTGTAGAATTAATTTTCTTTAAATAGGTGGTTGGATTTGTGGTGAAATTAATTTAAACTGTGCTAGAAATTAAATTGGAATGGCAAGAATAATTTAAACGAAATCTATTGAAATAAAGCACTTGGGTATCCGGATCTGCATCAACATGCTCCATGGGCTAAATATTTCTTATTAATACCAATTAAATCATGAGGGGGGATTCCACACCTCATGAACCACGCTCAAATAAATATGGTGCTAAGGGCTTATCGTGCCAAATAATAATAACCTTGTACTAGGGTGCCGGTTTAACCACGGCGGTATCTAGACAAGACTATTATTATTTGTCGGCGAAAAGTCAAAACAACCACAAATATTAGAGGGGAATAGAAAATAAATTTACCAAATAAAGCCCATGGAACATGTTGAGGCTTCACCTTCAACCCAAGCTTAAAAGTAAATTAGCTACTCATATTTGAACTAGGGGTAAAATGAGAATTTATTAAAATACGTAGAAGATACAAGAAAGAGAAGGAATTACAAAAATCTAAGCTTAGAAATGAATTCAGGGATATCAAATTAGGGGGGGAAGCCCCCTCTTTATAGGTACATTGAGTGAATCATGACCATCGGATTAAAACGCTTGACGCCGGATTGCGCCACGCCATCACCAACAACAATACCACTATTTGAACAAGAATACTATTTGCACAACACACGGTTTGACCACTATTTACACAAGAAACCTGTTTTGCACAAGAATACTATTTGCACACGGTTGACCACTATTTGCACAAGAAACCGCTTTTGCATAAGTAATACTATTTGTACAAGACCATGAACAAGACTATACGTATGAATAGTTCCGTATACGTGAACAAAGTGACATTTTTCCTTTTATGCTCCTCCCAAAAGTTTTCGATCGCCCGAGTTCAAATGTGACGTCTGCTTTATCGTTCGATCACTGCTCATTGTGAAACAATCGTGATACCCCTAAAATACATAAATAACTAATTATAATGAAACACACGTAATTAAATAACAAAATACTTAAATAAATAAAATGACAATGTTAGTGAGACTTGAAGTGTAAAATGACGATTTTCCTTTATAAATATACACTTTCTAACACTCAACACCGCCCTAAATGGCAAGAAAAGCCATGCACAAAGGCGGGAAATAGTCACCGAGGCCGGTGGCTATAGCCTCGTCCGCGGGCCGGGAGGGGGTTTCGGCCCGGGTCGCTGGAAATGGCATACTTTTCGAGGGTCCCTGCTTGCCCAGCTGAGGCTACCGAGGCCCCGGCCTAAAATAGCAAAATGCCCAATGCGCAATACCGAAATAGTCACCGAGGTCGTGGGCTATAGCCTGGTCCGCTGGGGTCAGGTGGGGGTTTAGGCTCCTCGCCGAAATGGGTACAATTTTCGAGGGTCCTCGTGTGCCCGTGGAGGCTATCACGTAACACCGCCTAAATGGCAAGAAATGCCCATGGCAACAAGGAAATATTCACCGAGGCCTGGGCTATAGCCTTGGTCCGCTGGGGCTCGGGAGGGGCTTTGGGGCCCGGTCGCGAAATGGTACAGCCTTTACGAGGGTCCTCGTCGTGCCTGGGAGGCTACGGTCAAGCCCCGCCCTAAATGGCAAGATATGCCCACAAGGAAATAGCCGCCGAGGCCGGTGGGCTATGCAGCCTTGCACGCGGGGTCGGGGAGGCGTCGGGGCCCGTCGGAAATGGGTACAGGCCCTTTGAGGGCCCTCGTGGTGCCCAAGCTGGGAGGCTACTACGAGGCCCCGCCCTAAAATGGTAAGAAATGCCCAGCCGCGCAGCTGGTGAAATAGTCACGAGGCCGCGGGCTATGGCCTTTGGGTCCGGGGTTGGGGACGGCGCCGAAATGGGTACAGCCTTTTTCGAGGGTCCTCATGTGCCTGGGGAGGCTACGGTCAAGCCCCGCCTTAAAATGGCAAGAAATGGCCAGCTGCGCACATACACAATAGTCACCAAGGCCGGTGGCTATAGCCTTCGTCCTGGGGTTGGGGAGGGGTTAGGGCTCGTCATCGAATGTGTACAGTTTTTTTCGAGGGTCCTCTGCACCCAAAGTGGGAGGCTATCGTCAGAATCCCGCCTAAAATGGCAAGAAATGCCCAGCGAAGCGCTGGAAATAGTCATCGAGGCTGTGGCTATAGCCTTTGTCACGGGTCGGGAGGGGGTTTAGGGCTCGGGTCGCCGAAAATGGGTATGCCTTTCGAGGGTCCTCGTGTGCCCAGGGAGGCTATCACGAAGCCCCGCCCAAAAGGCAAGAAATGCCCAGCGGCGCAGCGCGTGAAATAGTCGCCGAGGCCGGTGGACTATAGCCTTTGGTCCGCTGGGGCCGAGGGGTTTAGGGGCCTGGTCACGAAATGGGCATGCTTTTTCGAGGGTCCTCGTGGTGCCCAGTGGAGGCTATTCAAGCCCGCCCTAAAATGGCAAGAAATGCCCAAAGAAGACAACAAGGTGAAATAGTCACCGAGGCCGGGCTATAGCCTTTGGTCCGCGGGGTTGGGAGGGGTTTCGGGGCTCGCTGTTTGAAATGGGTACAGCTTTTTCGAGGGACCTCCGTGTGGGAGGCTACGGTCAGAAGCCCCGCCTAAATGGCAAGAAATGTCCAGCGCATGCGCGTGAAATAGTCGCCGAGGCCGTGGGCGGCCTGGTCCACGGGTCGGGAGGCTCGGGCCTGCTGTCGGAAATGGCAGCCTTTTCGAGGGTCCTCCTCAGGCCCAATGGGAGGCTACGGTCAAGCCCCGCCTTAAAATGGCAAGACATGCCCCGCCCAACAAGGAAATAGCCGAGGCCGTGGGCTATAGCTTTTGTCCGGGGCTGGGAGGGCGCTCGGGGCCTGTGCCTGGAAATGGCAAATACTAATAAGGCAACCCAAGAGGGGGGTGAATTGGGATTTAAAAAACAACTAAAATACAAGTAATACTTAAACAATCAAATTCAAATAAACAAATTAATTTGCAATAAAAGTAAAGAGACAGTGAAAGAGAGATCAAACACAATGATTTTTACGTGGTTCGCTATCCCCGCCACGCCCACGCCCAAGCACACACCGGCTGAGGATTCCACTAAGCAAGCCACCAAGGCCTCAAATGCTTACAATTGACTTCCAAGGTGTCAATAAACCTTTACAACAAGAGACTATTCCCAATCTCTTAACCCAAGTGTATCCCAACACTTACAATCACTCAAACAAAAGATTACAACTCTCACACAATCTTAATAATTACAAATGAAAGAATGATGTGTGAATGATGAAGCAAGAAAGTGTTTAAAGCTCTTAGACGATTGTATAAACCTGTATAAGATCAAAGATAGTGTTGTGATCAACCTCAAATGATTTAAATGAGCTTTATTTATAGTTGAGCCGAAAACCAGCCGTTATAGCTAATTCTTCGCAAACGGATCGCCATGTTAACGGCTCACCGCTTTCTCGGTCAATGTTACCGCTATACTCGATTTCAAATAATCGGTTGACCGTTAGTCGCTACCCTTTCGCCGCTAAAACTGCAGACCGCACAACATAAGGCTTCCATCCGTTTCGCTAAACGTTAAGGATTAGACAAATAACCCATCGAAATTATCGGTTCGCCGCTTACACATTAACGGTTCGCCGCTAAATTCCGTAAGCTTCAATAAACCATTTCAGCTAACCTTAATACTAAACGGCTAAGGCTTAACAATTACTCCGAAATTATCGGTTAGCCGTTATGAGTTAACGGTTTGCCGCTTATTTCAAAGAGCCTTTAAAAACAAAAGCTTAACCTTTAACACTAAACGTTAAGGCTTAACAACAATGTGTCTCTCCTCGATATTATCGGTTAGTCACATGAGTTAACGGTTCACCGCTTATTTTAATCATGATTTTGGCAGAGTTTTTCCGCCTTAAAAACTTGTAAATACCATAGAAAAATTCTTGCTTTTAAAAACTTATTTGATATTATAGAAAACATATTCATCAATGCTATCATCAAGGAAACATATGTTAACACGTTTTTCAGGGCCTGGGAGGAGGCTACGGTCAGGCCCGCCTAAATGGCAAGAAATGCCCAGCACAGTCAACAAGGAAATAGTCACCGAGGCCGGGGCTATAGCCTGGGTCCACGGGGTCGGGGCCGGAAATGGGTATAGTTTTTTCAAGGGTCCTCGGTGCCCTGTGGGAGGCTACGGCCGAGGCCCGCCTCAAATGACAAGAAGTGCCCAGCCGTTCAACACAGGAAATAGTCGCCGAGGCCGTGGGCTATAGCCTGGTCCGCTGGGGTCTGGGACGGGGATCTGGGGCTCAAGGCGCCGGAAATGGTATAGTCTTTTCGAGGGTCCTCGTAGCCCAGTGGGGAGGCTACGGTACGAGGCCTGCCCTAAAATGACAAGAAGTGGCCAGCAACAAGGAAATAGTCACCGAGGCCGGTGGGCTATAGCCTTTGGTCCGCGGGGGTTGGGAGGGAAGATCTAGGGCTCTGGGCGTCGGAAATTGGTATAGTCTTTTCGAGGGTTCTCGTGTGCCCAGTGTTACGCTACGGTCAGAAGCCTGCCCTAAAATGACAAGAAATGCCCAGCGGTTCAGCGCGTGAAATAGTCGCCGAGGCCGGTGGGCTATAGCCTTTGGTCCGCGGGGGGTGAGTGGGGGGTTCGGGGCTGCCGGAAATGGGTATAAGTCTTGTCGAGGGTCCGTGGTGCCTGGGAGGCTACGGTCGAGGCTCGCCCTAAAATGGCAAGAATGCCTGAAGAACAAGAAATACAGAATGGTCACCGAGGTCAGGCTGGTAGCCTTGGCCATAGCCTGGTCCGCGGGGTTGGCGTGTCGGCCTTGGGGGCTCGGGTGTCGGAAATGGCATCTGGTGGGTCCTCAAACACTGGGAGGTTACGGGTCGTAGGCTTGCCCTAAAATGACAAGAAATGCCCAACAGCGCAATACATGGAAACGGTCGCCGAGGCCGGTGGGCTATAGCCTTTGGTCCGCGGGGGTTGGGGAGGGAAGATCTAGGGCTCTGGGCGTCGGAAATGGGTATAGTCCTTTCGAGGGTTCTCGTGTGCCCAGTGTTACGCTACGGTCAGAAGCCTGCCCTAAAATGACAAGAAATGCCCAGCGGTTCAGCGCGTGAAATAGTCGCCGAGGCCGGTGGGCTATAGCCTTTGGTCCGCGGGGGTTGGGGACGGGGGTTCGGGGGCTCTGGGCGTCGGAAATGGGTACAGTCTTGTCGAGGGTCCTCGTGTGCCCAGTGGGAGGCTACGGTCACAAGCCTGCCCTAAAATGGCAAGACATGCCCAGCGGCGCAGCGCGTGAAATAGTCACCGAGGCCGGTGGGCTATAGCCTTTGGTCCGCGGGGGTTGGGGAGGGGCGTTTGGGGGCTCTGGGCGTCGGAAATGGGTACAGACTTTACGAGGGTCCTCGTGTGCCCAGTGGGAGGCTACGGTCAGAAGCCTACCCTAAAATGGCAACAAATGTCCAGCGGCGCAGCGCGTGAAATAGTCGCCGAAGCCGGTGGGCTATAGCCTTTGGTCCGCGGGGGTTGGGGAGGGACGTTCGGGGGCTCTGGGCGTCGGAAATGGGTATAGTTTTTACGAGGGTCCTCGTGTCCCAGTGGGAGGCTACGGTCAGAAGCCTACCCTAAAATGGCAAGAAATGTCCAGCGCAGTCAAGGTGAAATAGTCGCCGCCACTGGCTATAGCCTTGGTCCGCTGGGGCCGGGAGGACGCTCGGGGCTCGCGCCGGAAATGGGTATAGTTTTTACGGGGTCCTCGTGTCCCAAAGGGAGGCTACGGTCAGAAGCTCACCCTAAAATGGCAACAATGTCCAGCGCAAGGTGAAATAGTCGCCGGGCCGTGGGCTATAGCCTTTGGTCCGCGGGGCCGGGAGGGACGCTCGGGGCCTGCGCCGGAAATGGGTATAGTTTTTACGAGGGTCCTCGTCCGCGGGAGGCGTCAGAAGCCTACCCTAAATGGCAAGAAATGTCGGCCGGTTACCGGGCTATAGCCTTTGGTCCGCGGGGCCTTGGGAGGGACGCTCGGGGCCTGCCGGAAATGGTTTAGTTTTTACGAGGGTCCTCGTCCCAAGGAGGCTACGGTCAGAAGCCCCGCCTAAATGGCAAGAAATGTCCAGCCGCAGTCAAGGAAATAGCCGCCGAGGCCGGTGGGCTATAGCCTTTGGTCCGCGGGGCTGGGAGGGGCGCTCGGGGTTCCGCCGGAAATGGTACAGCCTCGAGGGTCCTCGTGGCGCCCATTGGGAGGCTACGGTCAGAGGCTCTGCCCTAAATGGCAAGAAATGCCCAGCGCGCAGCGCAGGTGAAATAGTCACCGAGGCCGGTGGGCTATAGCCTTGGTCCACGGGGTTGGGGAGGCGAAATGGGCAAGCTTTTTCAAGGGTCCTCGTGTGCCCTGGGGAGGCTACGGCCGTAGGCCTGCCCTAAATGACAAGAAGTGCTCGCGCAGCTAAGAATAGTCACCGAGGCCGTGGGCTATAGCCTTCGGGTCCGGGCGGGGTTGGGGAGGGGTTTCGGGCTTTGGTCGCCGAAATGGGTACAGTTTTTCGGGGTCCTCGTGCCTGGACGCCACCGTCAAGCCTGCCCTAAAATGCCAAGAAATGCCCAGCGGCGCAGGAAATAGTCACCGAGGCCGCGGGCTATAGCCTTGGTCCGCTGGTTGGGTAGGGGTTTAGGGGGCCTGGCCATCGGAAATGGGTACAGTCTTTCGAGGGTCCTCGTAGCCCAGCTGAGGCTACGGTCGAGGCTCCGCCTAAATGGCAAGAAATGCCCAGCAGCAGCCGCTGTGAAATGGTCGCCGAGGCCGGTGGGCTATAGCCTTGGTCCGCGGGGTTGGGAGGGATGTTCGCGCCTGGGCGTCCGAATGGGTACAGTCTTTCGAGGGTCCTCGTGTGCCCAGCCGGGAGGCTACGGCCGAAGCCCCGCCCTAAATGGCAAGAAATGTCCAGCGCGCAGCAAGGTGAAATAGTCGCCGAGGCCGTGGGCTATAGCCTGGTCCGCGGGGCCGGTCAGCGCCTCGGGGCTCTGGGTGTCGGAAATGGGTATAGTCTTTTCGAGGGTCCTCGTGTGCCCATTGGGAGGCTACGGTCAGAGGCCTGCCCTAAAATGACAAGAAGTGCCCAGCGGCGCAGCGCGTGAAATAGTCACCGAGGCCGTTGGGCTATAGCCTTCGGTCCGCGGGGGTTGGGGAGGGGGTTTCGGGGGCTTTGGTCGTCGGAAATGGGTACAGTCTTTACGAGGGTCCTCGTGTGGCCAGTGGGAGGCTACGGTCAGAGGCCTGCCCTAAAATGGCAAGAAATGCCCAGCGGCGCAGCGCGTGAAACGGTCGCCGAGGCCGGTGGGCTATAGCCTTTGGTCCGCGGGGGTTGGGAGGGAAGATCTAGGGCTCTGGGCGTCGGAAATTGGTATAGTCTTTTCGAGGGTTCTCGTGTGCCCAGTGTTACGCTACGGTCAGAAGCCTGCCCTAAAATGACAAGAAATGCCCAGCGGTTCACAGAAATAGTCGCCGAGGCCGGTGGGCTATAGCCTTAGGTCCGCGGGCTGGGACGGGGTTCGGGGCCTCGGGCCGGAAATGGGTATGCCTTGTCGAGGGTCCTCGTGGTGCCTGGGTGGGGAGGCTACTACGAGGCCCGCCTAAAATGGCAAGAATGCCCAGTACGCAGCGTGAAATAGTCAACGAGGCCGGTGGGCTATAGCCTTCGGTCCGCGGGGGTTGGGGTGGGGCTCTGGGCCTGTCGCCGAAATGGGTACTTTTTCGAGGGTCCTAGTGTGCCTGGGACGCCACCGCCAAGCCCCGCCCTAAAATGCTAAGAAATGCCCAGTGGCGCAGCGCGTGAAATAGTCACCGAGGACGGTGGGCTATAGCCTTTGGTCCGCGCGGGTTGGGGATGGGGTTTCGGGGGCTCTGGTCGTCGGAAATGGGTACAGTCTTTTCGAGAGCCCTCGTGTGCCCAGTGGGAGGCTACGGTCAGAGGCCTGCCCTAAAATGGCAAAAAATACCCAGCAGCGCAGCGCGTGAAATAGTCACCGAGGCCGGTGCGCTATAGCCTTTGGTCCGCGGGGGTTTGGGCGGGGGTTTAGGGGGCTCTGGTCGTCGAAAATGAGTACAGTCTTTTCGAGGGTTCTCGTGTGCCCAGTGGGAGGCTACGGTCAAAGGCCTGCCCTAAAATGGCAAGAAAAGCCCAGCGGCGCAGTGCGGGAAATAGTCACCGAGGCCGGTGGGCTATAGCCTTTGGTCCGCGGGGGTTGGGGAGGGAAGATCCGGCCTGCATCGAAATGGGTACGCTCTTTCGAGGGTTCTCGTGTGCCCAGCAGAGGCTATGGTCAAGCCCGCCCTAAAGTGACAAGAAATGCCCGCGGTGCAGCGGTGAAATAGTCACCGAGGCCGTGGGCTATAGCCTTTGGTCCGCTGGAGGTCGGGGAGGGGGTTCGGGGCTCAAGGCCGGAAATGGGTACAGTTTGTCGAGGGTCCACGTGGTGCCCAGCGGGAGGTTACGGCCACAAGCCCGCCTAAATGGCAAGAAATGTCCAGCGCGAACGCTGCGGAAATAGTCGCCGAGGCCGTGGGCTATAGCATCGGTCCGCTGGCCGGGGAGGCGCTCGGGGTTCCTGGGCCGGAAATGGGTACAGCCTTTCGAGGGTCCTCGTGGCGCCCATTGGGAGGTTGTTTACGGCCGAGGCCCGCCCCTAAAATGGCAAGAATGCCCAGCACAGGAAATAGTCACCGAGGCCGTGGGCTATAGCCTTCGTCCACGGGCCGGGGAGTGGGCGCTTAAATGGGTATGCTTTTGGCATGCAAGGCCTCGTGTGCACTGGAGTGCTACGGCCGAGGCCCGCCCTAAAATGACAAGAACGGCTCAGCCATACGCAGCTCGTGAATTAGTCAACGAATGGCCGTATTTCGGGCTACAGCCTTCGGTCCATGGGGCGTGGGGTTTCGGGGTACGTCACGAAACGGGTATAGTCTTTTCGAGGGTCCCAGTGTGCCCAGCTGACGCCACCGCCGTAAGCCCCGCTTTAAATGCTAAGAAATGCCTCAGGGCGCAAATGCAGGAAATAGTCACCGAGGACTGCACAGCCTTGGTCCGCGCGGCTGGGATGGGGTTTCGGCCGTCGTCGGGAAATGGGTACAGCCTTTTCGAGAGCCCTCGGTGCCTGGGAGGCTACACCGAGGCCCCGCCCTAAATGGCAAAATACCCAAAGAACAAGAAATACAGGAAATAGTCACCGAGGCCGTGCGCTTATAGCCTTTGGTCCGCGGGGTTTGGGCGGGGCTTAGGGGCTCGTCACGTAAAATGAGTACAGTCTTTTTCGAGGGTTCTGCAGCCCAGCCGGGAGGCTACGGCCAAAGGCCCGCCCTAAAATGGCAAGAAAAAAAAAAACAAGCGCAGTTATGGAAATAGTCACCGAGGCCGGTGGGCTATAGCCTTGGTCCGCGGGTCAGAGGGGCTCGGCCTGGCCTTCGAAAATGGGTACGTTTTTCGAGGGTCCTCGTGCCCAGCGAGGCCATCACGTAAGCCCCGCCCCTAAAATGGCAAGAAATACCCGGCGCAGTCAGCTGCTGTGAAATAGTCACCGAGGCCGTGGGCTATAGCCTTGGTCCGCTGGGTCATGGGGGTTTAGGTTGCCCGCCGAAAATGGGCATGGCTTTACGAGGGCCCTCGTGTACATGGGAGGCTACTTGCCGAGGCCCCGCCATAAATGGCAAGAAATACCCAGCGGCAGCGCGGAAACGGTCGCCGAGGCCGTGGGCTATAGCCTTTGGTCCGCTGTGGGTTGGGAGGGAACATCTAGGGCTCAAGCGCCGAAATGGGCATGCCTTTTCGAGGGTTCTCGTGAGCCCGGCAGCGAGGCTACGCTCAAGGCTCGCCCCTAAAATGATAAGAAATGCCCAGCGCTGCACAGGAAATAGTCGCCGAGGCCGTGGGCTATAGCCTTGGTCCGCGGGGTCGGGGAGGGGGTTCGGGGCTCAAGGCTGGAAATTGGCATAGTCTTGTCGAGGGTCCTGGTGCTGGGAGCCTACGGTCACAAGCCCGCCCTAAAATGGCAAGACATGCCCAACAAGCAAAGCCAAGGAAATAGTCACCGAGTCCGTGGGGCTATAGCCTTTGGTCCGCTGGGCCGAGGGGCGCCGGGCCCGGCCGGAAATGGGTACAGTTTTACGAGGGTCCTCGTAGCCCAGTGGGAGGCGACGGTCAGAAGCCTCACTAAAATGGCAAGAAATGTCCATCGGCTGCAGCAAGGCGAAATAGTCGCCGAGGCCGGTGGGCTATAGCCTTTGTTCCGCTGGGGTCGGGAGGGACGTCGGGGCTCAAGGCTAAATGGCATGTATTTACGAGGGTCCTCGCAGCCCAATGGAGGTTACGGCCCGAAGCCCCCAAAATGGCAAGAAAAATGTCCAGCGCAGCTGCAGGTGAAATAGTCGCCGAGGTCGTGGGCTATAGCCTTGGTCCGCGGGGTCTGGGAGGGCTGCCTGGGGTTCCGGGCGAGGAATGGGTACAGACTTTCGAGGGTCCTCGTATTGGGAGGCTACGGCCGAGGCTCGCCCTAAATGGCAAGAATGCCTGCCGGCAGCAGTCACAGGAAATAGTCACCGAGGCCGGTGGGATATAGCCTCGTCCACGGGGTTGGGAGGGCGCCAAATGGGCATGCTTTTTCAAGGGTCCTCGCAGTTCTGTGGGAGGCTACTACGAGGCTCGCCCTAAAATGACAAGAAGTGCCCAAGGCAACAAGTGAAATAGTCACCGAGGCTGGGCCATAGCCTTGGGTCCGGGCGGGGTCCGGGTTGGGAGGGGCGCTTGGGGGCTCATGGGCGCCGGAAATGGGTCCAGTCTTACGAGGGTCTCGTAGCTCAGCGGGGAGGCGACGGCTCAGAAGCCTACCCTAAAATGGCAAGAAATGTCCATCGCGCAACAAGGCGGAAATAGTCGCCGAGGCCGTGGGCTATAGCCTTTGTTCCGCTGGGCCGTGGGAGGACGTCGATCGCTCGCGCCGCTTAAATGGTACAGTACAGCTTATTTAGGGTCCAACTCGAGTTCGCTTTAGCTCAAAGTGGCGTGAGGCTACGGTCAGAAGCCTGCCCCAAAATGGCAAGAAATGTCCAGCGGCGCAGCGTGTGAAATAGTCGCCGAGGCCGGTGGGCTATAGCCTTTGGTCCGCGGGGGTTGGGGAGGGCCGTTCGGGGGTTCTGGGCGTAGGAAATGGGTACAGACTTTTCGAGGGTCCTCGTGCGCCTATTGGGAGGCTACGGTCAGAGGCCTGCCCTAAAATGGCAAGAAATGCCCAGCGGCGCAGCGCGTGAAATAGTCACCGAGGCCGGTGGGATATAGCCTTTGGTCCACGGGGGTTGGGGAGGCTGGGCGCCAAATGGGTACAGCTTTTTCAAGGGTCCTCGTGGTGCCCCTGGAGGCTACTACGAGGCCTGCCTAAATGACAAGAAGTGCCCAGCGCGCACAGCGTGAAATAGTCACCGAGGCCGGTGGGCTATAGCTGGACCGCGGGGCCGGGGAGGGGTTTCGGCATGGTCGGAAATGGTAAAGTCTGTTCGAGGTCCTCGTAGCCTGCGTGACGCTACTGTCAAGCCCTCGCCCTAAATGCTGTGAAATGCCCAGTGGGCGCAGCGCGTGAAATAGTCACCGAGGCCGGTGGGCTATAGCCTTTGGTCCGCGGCGGTTGGGGAGGGTGTTTCGGGGGCTCGGGCCATCGGAAATGGGTACAGTCTTTTCGAGGGTCCTCTTGTGCCCAGCCGGGAGGCTACGGCCGAGGCCCGCCCTAAATGGCAAAAATGCCCAGCAGCAACAGCTGCGGAAATGGTCGCCGAGGCCGTGGGCTATAGCCTTGGTCCGGCGGGGTTGTGGGAGGAAGTTCGGGGCTCGGGCGTCCGGGGTACAGTCTTTCGAGGGTCCTCGGTGCCCGGAGGCTACGGTCAGAAGCCCGCCTTAAATGGCAAGAAATGTCCAGCGCGCAGCGCTGCGGAAATAGTCGCCGAGGCCGGTGGCTAGCCTTGGTCCGCGGGGCCGGGTATGCTCGGGGGCTCTGGGTGTCGGAAATGGGTATAATCTTTTCGAGGGTCCTCGTGTGCCCATTGGGAGGCTACGGTCAGAGGCTTGCCCTAAAATGACAAGAAGTGCCCAGCGGCGCAGCGCGTGAAATAGTCACCGAGGCCATTGGGCTATAGCCTTTGGTCCGCGGGGGTTGGGGAGGGGCGTTTGGGGGCTCTGGGCGTCGGAAATGGGTACAGACTTTACGAGGGTCCTCGTGTGCCCAGTGGGAGGCTACGGTCAGAAGCCTACCCTAAAATGGCAACAAATGTCCAGCGGCGCAGCGCGTGAAATAGTCGCCGCTGCCGTGGGCTATAGCCGGTCCGCTGGGGCCGGGAGGGACGCTCGGGGCCCGCATCGGAAATGGGTATAGTTTTACGAGGGTCCTCGTCTCATGGAGGCTATGGCCAGGAAGCCCACCCTAAAATGGCAACAAATGTCCAGCGCAGCTGCGTGAAATAGTCGCCGGCCGTGGGCTATAGCCTTTTGGTCCGCTGGGGCTGGGGAGGCGTCGGGTTCCGGGCGCCGGAAATGGGTAAAGCCTTTCGAGGGTCCCCGTGCGCCATTGGGAGGCTACGGTCAGAGGCCTGCCTAAAATGGCAAGAAATTCCCATCGGCGAATAGCTTGAAATAGTCACCGAGGCCGGTGGGCTATAGACTTTGGTCCGCGGGGGTTGGGGAGGCGCCGAAATGGCACAGTTTTTTCAAGGGTCCTCGTAGCCCTGTGGGAGGCTACGGTCGAGGCCTGCCCTAAAATGACAAGAAGTGCCGCGCAGCTAAATAGTCACCGAGGCCGTGGGCTATAGCCTTCGGTCCGCGGGGTTGAGGGGCTCGGGCTTGGTCACGAAATGGGTACTTTTCGGGGGTCCTCGCAGCCTGGACGCCACCGAAGCCCGCCCTAAATGCCAAGAAATGCCCAGCGCGCAGCTGCGCGGAAATAGTCACCGAGGCCGTGGGCTAGCCTCGGGGTTGGTAGGGGGTTTAGGGCCTCGGGTCATCGGAAATGGGTACAGTCTCTTCGAGGGTCCTCGTGGTGCCTGGGTGGAGGTTACGGCCGAGGCCTGCCCTAAAATGGCAAGAAATGCCCAGCAGCGCAGCTGTGAAATGGTCGCCGAGGCCGGGCACAGCCTTGGTCCGCGGGGGTTGGGAGGAAGTTCGGGGCTCGTCCAAATGGTACAGTCTTTCGAGGGTCCTCGTGGTGCCAGCTGGGAGGCTACGGTCGAAGCCTCGCCCTAAAATGGCAAGAATGTCCAGCGCGCAGCGCGCAGCTGAAATAGTCGCCGAGGCCGGTGGGCTATAGCTTCGGTCCTGGGGTTGGCCGTGGGGCGCTCGGGGCCTGGGTGTCGGAAATGGGTATAGTCTTTTCGAGGGTCCTGCAGCCCATTGGGGAGGCTACGGCCCAGGCCCGCCCTAAAATGACAAGAAGTGCCAGCGCAGCGCAGGAAATAGTCACCGAGGCCGCTGGGCTATAGCCTTCGGGTCCGCTGGGGCCGGGAGGGGTTTCGGGGCTTTGGTCGCCGGAAATGGGTAGTCTTTACGAGGGTCCTCGGTGGCTGCTGGGAGGCTACGGTCGAGGCCCAAATGGCAAGAAATGCCCAGCCGGGCGCAGCCGCTGGAAACGGTCGCCGAGGCCGTGGCCATAGCCTTTGGTCCGCTGGGGTCGGGAGGGAAGATCTAGGGCTCGCGCCGGAAATCGTATAGTCTTTTCGAGGCTTCGTGTGCCCAGTGTTACGCCACGGCCGTAAGCCCGCCTAAATGACAAGAAATGCCCAGCTGTTCAACAAGGAAATAGTCGCCGAGGCCGTGGGCTATAGGCTTTGGTCCGCGGGGCCGGGACGGGGTTCGGGGTTCCCGGGCGCCGGAAATGGGTACAGTTTTGTCGAGGGTCCCTCGTAGCCCGTGGGAGGCTACGGTCACAAGCCTGCCCTAAAATGGCAAGACATCCCAGCCGCGCAGCTGCTGCAGAAATATTCACCGAGGCCGGTGGGCTATAGCCTTTGGTCCGCTGGGGTTGGGAGAGGGCGTCGGGGCCTGGGCGCCGGAATGGTACAGACTTTACGAGTGTCCTCGTGGTGCCCAGTGGGAGGCTACGGTCAGAAGCCTACCCCTAAAATGGCAACAAATGTCCAGCGCGCAGTGCGGAAATAGTCGCCGGGCCGTGGGCTATAGCCTTTGGTCCGCGGGGTCGGGAGGGACGTCGGGGCTCAAGCGCCGGAAATGGGTATAGTTTTATGAGGTCCTCGTGTACCCAAGCCGAGGCTACGGTCAGAAGCCTGCCCGAAAATGGCAAGAATGTCCAGCGCGCAGCGCTGCGGAAATAGTCGCCGAGGCCGTGGGCTATAGCCTTTTGGTCCGCTGGGCTGGGAGGCGCTGGGGTTCCGGCGCCGGAAATGGGTACAGTCTTTCGAGGGTCCTCGTGGCGCCTATTGGGAGGCTACGGCCGAGGCCTGCCCTAAATGGCAAGAAATGCCCAGCCGCCAGCGCTGAAATAGTCACCGAGGCCGTCGGGCTATAGCCTTGGTCCACGGGGTTGGGGAGGGGCCTGAAATGGGTACAGTTTTTTCAAGGGTCCTCGTGCCCCAAGGAGGCTACACGGTCAAAGGCCTGCCCTAAATGACAAGAAGTGCTCTTGCGCGCAGCGCAAATAGTCACCGAGGCCGTGGGCTATAGCCTTTGGTCCGCGGGGCCGGGAGGGAAGTTCTGGGGCTCGTCCAAATGGGTACAGCTTTTCGAGGGTCCTCGTGCCCATTCAGAGGCTACTACGTAGGCCTGCCCTAAATGACAAGAAGTGCCCAGCGCGCGGAAATAGTCACCGAGGCTGGCTATAGCCTTCGGTCCGCTGGGGCCGAGGGGTTTCGGGCTTTGGTCAATCGAAATGGGTACATTTTTCGAGGGTCCTCGTGTGCCTGGGACGCCACCGTGGCCCCGCCCTAAAATGCCAAGAAATGCTCAGCCGCGCAGCTGCGGGAAATAGTCACCGAGGCCGTGGGCTATAGCCTTTGGTCCGGCAGGCCGGGAGGGGGTTTAGGTTCGCCGCCGTAAATGAGTACAATTTTTGAGGGTCCTCGTGGCCAGAGGAGGCTACGGTCGAGGCCCGCCTTAAAATGGCAAGAAATGCCCAGCTGCACAGAGGGTGAAACGGGTCGCCGAGGCCGGTGGGCTATAGCCTGGTCCGCTGGGGTCGGGAGGGAAGATCTAGGCTCGGGCCGGAAATGGGTATAGTCTTCAAGGGTTCTCGGTGCCTGTTAGGCTTACGGTCAAGCTCGCCCTAAAATGGCAAGAAATGCCCAGCAGCACAGCGCGCGAAATAGTCCCTGAGGCCGGTGGGCTATAGCCTCTGGTTCACGGGGGTTGGGGAGGAAGTTCGGGCCTGCATCGGAAATGGGTACAGCCTTTTCAAGGTCCTCGTAGCCCAGTGGGAGGCTACGGCCGAAGCCTGCCCTAAATGGCAAGAAATGCCCAGCCGCAGGCCAAATAGTCGCCGAGGCCGTGGTCTATAGCCTGGTCCGCGGGGGTTGGCCAGGCGCTCGGGGCCTGGGTGTCGAAATGGGTATAGTCTTCGAGGGTCCTCGTGGTGCCCTGTGGGAGGCTACGGCCGAGGCCTGCCCTAAATGACAAGAAGTGCTGCGCGCAGCGCTAAGAATAGTCACCGAGGCCGGGCTATAGCCTCGGGTCCGCGGGGTCCGGGGAGGGGTTTCGGGCCGGCCGCCGAAATGGGTACAGTCTTTCGGGGTCCTCGTAGCCCATGGGACGCTACCGTGGCCCGCCCTAAATGCCAAGAAATGCCCAGCGCGCGCAATACAGGAAATAGTCACCGAGGCCGGTGTGCTATAGCCTTGGTCCGCGCTGGGTAGGGGGTTTAGGGCTCGTCATCGGAAATGGGTACAGCCTTTTCGAGGGTCCTCGTGCCCATGGAGGCTACGGCCGAGGCCTGCCCTAAAATGGCAAGAAATGCCCAGCAGCGCAGCTGTGAAATGGTCGCCGAGGCCGTGGGCACAGCCTTTGGTCCGCGGGGGGCCGGGAGGGAAGTTCTGGGCCCGGGCGTCCGAAATGGTACAGTTTTCGAGGGTCCTCGTGGTGCCAGTGGGAGGCTACGTCAGAAGCCCGCCCTAAAATGGCAAGAAATGTCCAGCGCGCAGCGCTGTGAAATAGTCGCCGAGGCCGGTGGGCTATAGCCTCGGTCCGCGGGGTTGGCCGGGCGTCGGGGCCTGGGTGTCGGAAATGGGTATAGTCTTTCGAGGGTCCTCGTGGTGCCCTGGGGAGGCTACGGTCAGAGGCCTGCCTAAAATGACAAGAAGTGCCGCGCGCAGCGTTAAATAGTCACCGAGGCCGTGGGCTATAGCCTGGTCCGCTGGGGGTTGGGAGGGCGCCTGGGGCCTGGGCGTCCGAAATGGGTACAGTCTTTCGAGGGTCCTCGTGCCTGTGGGAGGCTACGGTCAGAAGCCCGCCCTAAAATGGCAAGAAATGCCCAGCGCGATCGCGTGAAATAGTCGCCGAGGCCGGTGGTCTATAGCCTGGTCCGCTGGGAGGGGTTTCGGGGTTCCGCCGGAAATGGGTACAGTCTTTTCGAGTGTCCTCGCAGCTCAAAGTGGGAGGCTACGGTCACAAGCCTGCCCTAAAATTGAAGACATGCCCACGGCACAGTCACAGGAAATAGTCGCCGAGGCCGGTGGGCTATAGCCTTTGGGTCCGCGGGGTTGGGAGGGGCGCTCGGGGCCTGGGCCGGAAATGGGTACAGTCTTATAAGGGTCCTCGTAGCCTGGGAGGCTACGGTCAGAAGCCCACCCTAAAATGGCAAGAAATGCCCAGCGCAGCACGGGAAATACTCGCAGAGGCCGGTGGGCTATAGCCTTTGGTCCGCTGGGTCCGAGGGCGTCGGGGCTCGTGTCGGAAATGGGTACAGTCTTTTCGAGGGTACTCGTATTCCCATTGGGAGGCTACGGTCAAAACCCTGCCCTAAAATGGCAAGAAATGTTCAGCGGCGCAACGCGTGAAATAGTCGCCGAGGCCGGTGGGCTACAGCCTTTGGTCCACGGGGGTTGGGGAGGGGCGTCGGAAATGGGTACAGCCTTTTCGAGGGCCCTCGTAGCCCGGGACGCCATACTGTAAGCCCGCCTAAAATGGCAAGAAATACCCGCGCGCAGCGCTGAAATACTCACCGATGCCGGTGGGCCATAGCCTTGGTCCGCGCTGGCCGGGGAGGGGTTTAGGGGCCTGGTCGCCGGAAATGGGCACAGCCTTTTTCGAGGGTCCTCAGCCCAAGTGGGAGGCTACGGTCCGAGGCCTCCCCTAAAAGTGCAAGAAATGCCCGGCGGCGCAGCGCGCGAAATAGTCGCCGAGGCCTTCGGGCTCTAGCCTTTGGTCCGCGGGGGTTGGGAGGGAAGTCTGGGCTCAAGGCCGGAAATGGCACAGCTTCGAGGGTCCTCGTGGTGCCTGGGAGGCTACGGTCACAAGCCCGCCCTAAATGGCAAGACATGCCCAGCGGTGCAGCGTGGAAATAGCCGCCGAGGCCGGTGGGCTATAGCCTCGGTCCGCTGGGCGGGAGGGGCGCTCGGGGCTCGCCGCCGGAAATGGCATACTCACGAGGGTCCTCGTGGTGCCTGGGAGGCTACGGTCATAAGCCTACCCTAAAATGGCAAGAATGTCCAGCGCGCAGCGCTGTGAAATAGTCGCCGAGGGCGGTGGATATAGCCTTTGGTCCGGGTCGGGGAGGAAGTTCCGGGGCCTGGCTCGAAATGGGCAGTTTTCGAGGGCCCTCGGTGCCCAAGGACGCCATCAGAAGCCTGCCCTAAAATGGCAAGAAATACCCAGCGCAAAGTGCGTGAAATAGTCATCGAGGCCGGTGGGCTATAGCCTTGGTCCGCGCGGGTCGGGAGGAGGTTTAGGTGGGCTCGCTGTCGGAAATGGGTACCGCTCTTTCGAGGGTCCTCGTGCCCAAAGGGAGGCTACGGCCGAGGCCTGCCCTAAAATGGCAAGCAACGCCCAGCAGCGGTTGCGGAAATGGTCGCCGAGGTCGGTGGGCTATAGCCTTTGGTCCGCTGGGTCGGGAGGGAAGTTCGGGGCCTGCCGAAATGGGTACAGTCTTTCGAGGGTCCTCGTAGCCTGGGAGGCTACGGTCAGAAGCCTGCCCTAAAATGGCAAGAAATGCCCAGCGCAGCACGTGAAATAGTCGCCGAGGCCGTGGGCATAGCCTTTGGTCCGCTGGGGTCGGGAGGGCGCTCGCCTGGGGTGTCGGAAATGGGTACAGTCTTTTCGAGGGTCCTCGTGTTCCCATTGGGAGGCTACGGTCAGAGGCCTGCCCTAAAATGGCAAGAAATGTCCAGCGGCGCAACGCGTGAAATAGTCGCCGAGGCCGGTGGGCTACAGCCTTTGGTCCACGGGGGTTGGGGAGGGCGCTGGAAATGGGCAAGGCTTTTCGAGGGTCCTCGTAGCCTGGTGGAGGCTACGGTCAGAGCCTGCCCTAAAATGACAAGAAATGCCCAGCGCCAGCGGAAATAGTCACCGAGGCCGGTGGCTATAGCCTCGTCCGGTCCGGGGTTGGGGAGGGGTTTCGGCTCGTCGCCGAAATGGCATGATTTTCGAGGGTCCTCGGTACCAAAGGGGCGGCTACGGTCGAAGCTCGCCCTAAAATGGCAAGACATGCCCAGCGCGCAACAAGGTGAAATAGTCGCCGAGGCCGGTGGCCATAGCCTGGTCCGCTGGGGGTTGGGGAGGGCGCTCGGGGCTCTAGGCCGGAAATGGGTACAGATTTTCGAGGGTCCTCGTGCCCGCTGGAGGTTACGGCCGAGGCCCGCCCTAAATGGCTAGAAATGCCCAGCGCGCAGCTGCGGAAATAATCGCCGAGACCGTGGGCTATACCCTTGGTCCGCTGGGGTTGGGAGGGTCTCGAAATGGGTACAGTCTTTTCGAGGGTCCTCGTGGTGCCTGGGCTGAGGCTACGGTCAGAAGCCTCGCCCTAAAATGCCAAGACATGCCCAACAACGCAGCACAATAGTCGCCGAGGCCGCTGGCTATAGCCTTTGGTCCGCTGGCGGGGAGGGGTTTCGGGGCTCTGGCGCTGGAAATGGGTACATTCTTTTCGAGGGTCCTCGTGTGCCCAGTGGGAGGCTACGGTCAGAGGCCAGCCCTAAAATTGCAAAAAATGCCCAGCGGCGCAGCGCGTGAAATAGACACCGAGGCCGGTGGGCTATAGCCTTTGGTCCGCGGGGGATTGGGAGGGGGTTTCGGGGGCTCTGGTCGTCGGAAATGGGTACAGTCTTTTCGAGGGTCCTCGTGCCTGGGGAGGCTACGGCCGAAGCCCGCCTAAATGGCGGCAATGCCCAGCGGCGCAGCTCGTCAAATTGTCGCCGAGGCCGGTGGGCTATAGCCTGGTCCGCGGGGCCGGGGAGGGGTTTCGGGCCTGGGTCCGGAAATGGGTACAGCTTTTTCGAGGGTCTCGTGGCGCCAGTGGGAGGCTACGGCCAGAAGCCTGCAGTAAAATGGCAAGAAATGCCCAGCGTCGTAGCGTGAATAGTCGCCGAGACCGGTAGGCTATAGTCTTAGTCCGCTGGGTCACGAGGGGGTCCGGGGGATCTGGGTGTCGGAAATGGATACAGTCTTTCGAGGGTCCTCGTGGTGCCCAAGGAGGCTACGGCCAGAAGCCCCGCCCTAAAGTGGCAAGAAATACCCAGCCAGCAGTGCACAAAATAGTCGCCGGGCCGGGGGCTATAAAGGCCTGCTCCACTGGGTCGGGAGGTGGGTCTGGGGCTCGCTTCGGAAATGGCATGCCTTTCGAGGGTCCTCGTGCAGCCCAAAGTGGGAGGCTACGGTCAGAAGCCTGCACTAAAGTGGCAAGAAATACCCAGCTGCAGTTGCACGAAATAGTCGCCGGGCCGTGGGCTATAAAGGCCTGCTCCACGGGGTCGGGAGGGGGTTCGGGCCTCGCTTTCGGAAATGGGTACAGCCTTTTCGAGGGTCCTCGGTGCCCAAAGGGGAGGCTACGGTCAGAGGCCCGCCCTAAAATGGCAAGAAATGCCTGCAGCAGCCGCGTGAAATGGTCGCCGAGGCCGTGGCCCATAGCCTTTGGTCCGCGGGGTCGGGAGGGGTTCGGGGTTCTGCCGCCGGAAATGGCATGCCTTTTCGAGTGTCCCTGCAGCCCTGGGAGGCTACGGTCACAAGCCCGCCCTAAATGGCAAGATGCCCAGCGCAGCTGTGAAATAGTCGCCGAGGCCGGCTTGATATAGCCTTGGTCCGCTGGGGGCTGGGAGGGAAGTTCTGGGGCCTGGCTCGGAAACGGGCTTTTCGAGGGCCCTCGTGGTGCGTGGGAGGCAACGGTCGAAGCCTGCCCTAAAGTGGCAAGAAATACCCAACAGCAAAGGCACGAAATAGTCGCCGGGCCGGCGGGCTATAGGTCTGCTCCGCTGGGGCCGGGAGGGGGTTCGGGGCTCGCTTGGAAATGGGCAATTTTCGAGGGTCCTCGTGGTGCCCAAAGGGGAGGCTACACGAGGCCTGCCTAAATGGCAAGAATGCCCAAGAGCCAGCGCTGAAATGGTCGCCGAGGCCGGTGGGCTATAGCCTGGTCCGCGGGGCCGGGAGGAAGTTCGGGGCTCAAGGCCGGAAATGGGTACAGGCTTTTCGAGGGTCCTCGTGCCCAGCTGGGAGGCTACTCACGAAGCCTGCCTTAAAATGGCAAGAAATGCCCAGCGCGCATCGCGTGAAATAGTCGCCGAGGCCGGTCTATAGCCTTGTCCGCGGGGGCCGGGGAGGGGGTTCGGGGGTTCTGCCGGAAATGGCATGTCTTTTCGAGTGTCCTGCAGTGCCTGGGAGGCTACGGTCGAGCTCGCCCTAAAATGGCAAGACATGCCCAGCGGGCGCAGCTGTGAAATAGCCGCCGAGGCCGGTGGGCTATAGCCTGGTCCGCGGGAGTCGGGAGGGGCGCTCGGGGCTCGCCGCCGGAAATGGGTACAGTCTTTACGAGGGTCCTCGTGCCCAGCTGAGGCTGAAGCCTACCCTAAAATGCAAGAAATGTCCAGCGCGCAGCAGGAAATAGTCGCCGAGGCCGGTGGGATATAGCCTTTGGTCCGCTGGGTGGGAGGGAAGTTCAGGGCTCGGGCTTCGGAAATGGGTACATACTTTTCGAGGGCCCTCGGTGCCTGGGGACGCCACCGAAGCCTGCCCTAAAATGGCAAGAAATACCCAGCGCGCAGCGTGAAATAGCCACCGAGGCCGTGGGCTATAGCCTTTTGGTCCGCGCGCTGGCCGGGAGGGGCTTAGGGGCTCGGTCCGGAAATGGGCGCTTTCGAGGGTCCTCGTGTGCCCAGTAGGAGGCTACGGTCAGAGGCCTGCCCTAAAATGGCAAGAAATGACCAGCAGCGCAGAAATAGTCGCCGAGGTCGGTGGGCTATAGCCTTTGGTCCGCGGGGCTTGGGGAGGGAGGTTCGGGGCCTGCGCCGGAAATGGGTACAGCCTTTTCGAGGGTCCTCGGTGCCTGGGAGGCTACGGTCAGAAGCCTGCCCTAAAATGGCAAGAAATGCCCGGCGCATCGCACGAAATAGTCGCCGAGGACGGATGGCTATAGCCTTTGGTCCGCGGGATTGGGAGGGGTTTCGGGGCTCGTCACGAAATGGCATGATTTTCGAGGGTCCTCGTACCCAAGGCTACGGTCAGAAGCCCGCCTTAAATGGCAAGACATGCCCAGCGCGCAGCAAATAGTCACCGAGATCGGTGGGCTATACCTTTGGTCCGCTGGGGGTTGGGAGGGTCTCGAAATGGGTACGCTTTTTCGAGGGTCCTCGTGCAGCCCGTTGGAGGCTACGGTCAGAAGCCTCGCCCTTTAAATGCCAAAGACATGCCCAACAGCGCAGCGCCAAATAGTCGCCGAGGCCGTGGGCTATAGCCTTTGGTCCGCTGGGGTCGGGAGGGGGTTTCGAGCCTGGTCGCTGGAAATGGGTACAGCCTTTCGAGAGTCCTCGTGGTGCCTGGGAGGCTACGGTCGAGGCCCGCCTAAATGGCAAAATGCCCAGCCGCGAGGCGTGAAATAGTCACCGAGGCCGTGGGCTATTGCCTTGGTCCGCTGGGGTTTGGGCGGGGTTTAGGGGCTCGTCGTCACGAAATGGGTACAGTTTTCGAGGGTCCTCGTGGTGCCCGGGAGGCTACCGCCAGAACCCCGCCCTAAAATTGCAAGTACGCCCAGCGCAGCGCGTGAAATAGTCGCCGAGGCCGGTGGGCTATAGCCTTTGTCCGCTGGGGCTGGGAGGGCGTCGGGGCCTGGCATCGGAAATGGGCAGTCTTTTCGAGGTCCTCGTGGCGCCCAAAGGGGAGGCTACGGTCAGAAGCCTGCAGTAAAATGGCAAGAAATGCCCAGCGTCGTAGCGCGTGAATAGTCACCGAGACCGGTAGGCTATAGTCTTTAGTCCGCGGGGGTTGATGAGGGGGGTTCGGGGGCTCTGGGTGTCGGAAATGGGTACAGTCTTTTCGAGGGTCCTCGTAGCCTGGGTGAGGCTACGGCCGAAGCCTGCCCTAAAGTGGCAAGAAATACCCAGCGCGCAAGGTGCAAAATAGTCGCCGGGCCGTGGGCTATAGCGCCTGCTCCACGGGGCCGGGAGGTGGGTTCGGGGCCTGGCTCGGAAATGGCAGCCTTTTCGAGGGTCCTCGCAGCCTGGGAGGCTACGGTCAAGCCCCGCCTAAAGTGGCAAGAAATACCCAGCGCGCAGGCACGAAATTGTCGCAGGGCCGGGCTATAGCTGCTCCACGGGCCGGGGAGGGGGTTCCGGGCCTGGCTTTCGGAAATGGGTATGCCTTTTCGAGGGTCCTCGTGCCCTGGGAGGCTACGGTCGAGGCCCGCCTAAAATGGCAAGAAATGCCAGCACGCGCTGCGGAAATGGTCGCCGAGGCCGGTGGGCTATAGCCTCGGTCCGCGGGGCCGGGGAGGTAAGTTCTGGGGCTCAAGGCTGGAAATGGCATGTGCTGAGAGTCCTCCTGCTCAAAGGGAGGCTACTCAGAAGCCTCGCCCTAAAATGGCAAGAAATGGCCAGCGCGATCGCGGAAATAGTCGCCGAGGCCGGTGGTTCATAGCCTTTGTCCGCTGGGGAGGGGGTTCGGGGTTCCCGCCGGAAATGGGTACAGTCTTTTCGAGTGTCCTCGTGCCCGTGGAGGCTACGGCCACAAGCCCGCCCTAAAATGGCAAGACATGCCCAGCGCGCAGCGCGTGAAATAGTCCACGAGGCCGGTGGGATATAGCCTGTGGTCCGCGGGGTCGGGAGGCGCTCGGGGCCCGCCGCCGGAAATGGGTACAGTCTTTACGAGGGTCCTCGTGTGCTCAGTGGGAGGCTACGGTCAGAAGACGACCCTAAATGGCAAGAAATGTCCAGCGCGCAGCGCGAAATAGTCGCCGAGGCCGGGATATATAGCCTTGGTCCGCTGGGGCCGGGAGGGAAGTTCGGGGGCTCTGGGCATCGGAAATGGGTACAGTCTTTTCGAGGGTCCTCGTGTGCCCAGTGGGAGGCTACGGTCAGAAGCCTGCCCTAAAGTGGCAAGAAATACCCAGCGGCGCAGCGCGTGAAATAGTCACTGAGGCCGGTGGGCTATAGCCTTTGGTCCGCGCGGGTTGGGGAGGGGGTTTCGGGGGCTCTGGTCGTCAGAAATGGGTACAGTATTTTCGAGGGTCCTCGTGTACCCAGTGGGCGGCTACGGTCAGAAGCCTGCCCTAAAATGGCAAGACATGCCCAGCGGCGCAGCGCGTGAAATAGTCACCGAGGCCGGTGGGCTATAGCCTTTGGTCCGCGGGGGTTGGGGAGTGGCGTTCGGGGGCTCTAGGCGTTGGAAATGGGTACAGTCTTTTCGAGGGTCCTCGTGTGCCCAGTGGGAGGCTACGGTCAGAGGCCTGCCCTAAAATGGCAAGAAATGCCCAGCGGCGCAGCGCGTGAAATAATCGCCGAGATCGGTGGGCTATACCCTTTGGTCCGCGGGGGTTGGGGAGGGGGTTTCGGGGGCTCTGGTCGTTGGAAATGGGTACAGTCTTTTCGAGAGTCCTCGTGTGCCCAGTGGGAGGCTACGGTCAGAGGCCTGCCCTAAAATGGCAAAAAATGCCCAGCGGCGCAGTGCGTGAAATAGTCACCGAGGCCGGTGGGCTATAGCCTTTGGTCCGCGGGGGTTTGGGCGGGGGTTTAGGGGTCGTCACGAAAATGGTACAGTCTTTCGAGGGTCTCGTGGTGCCCAGTGGGAGGCTACGGCCGCTCGCCCTAAATGGCAAGTACGCCCAGCGCGCGGCCAAAAATTGTCGCCGAGGCCGGTGGGCTATAGCCTTTGGTCCGCGGGGCTGGGAGGTTTCGCCTGCCGCCGGAAATGGGTACAGTCTTTTCGAGGGTCCTCGTGTGCCCAGTGGGAGGCAACGGTCAGAAGCCTGCCCTAAAATGGCAAGAAATGTCCAGCGGCGCAGCGCGTGAAATAGTCGCCGAGGCCGGTGGGCTATAGCCTTTGGTCCGCGGGGGTTGGGGAGGGGCGTTCGGGGGCTCTGGGCATCGGAAATGGGTACAGTCTTTTCAAGGGTCCTCGTGCGCCCAGTGGGAGGCTACGGTCAGAAGCCTACCCTAAAATGGCAAGAAATGCCCAGCGTCGTAGCGCGTGAATAGTCGCCGAGACCGGTAGGCTATAGTCTTTAGTCCGCGGGGGTCACGAGGGGGTTCTGGGGCCTGTGTCAAATGGGCATGCCTTTTCGAGGGTCCTCGTGTGCCCAGTGGGAGGCTACGGTCAGAAGCCTGCCCTAAAGTGGCAAGAAATACCCAGCGGCGCAGTGCACGAAATAGTCGCCGGGGCCGGTGGGCTATAGCGTCTGTTCCACGGGGGTTGGGGAGGTGGGTTCGGGGCCCGCCGGAAATGGGTACAGTCTTTCCGAGGGTCCTCGTGTGCCCAGTGGGAGGCTACGGTCTGAAGGCTACCCTAAAATGGAAAAAAATGCCCAGCGGCGCATAGCACGAAATAGTGGCTGTGTGGCTATAAAGGCCTGCTCCACGGGGTTCGGAGAGGGGGTTCTGGGACTCGCCATCGGAAATGGGTCTAGTCTTTGAGTAGCCTCGTGCTGCTGAGCCACGGTCTGAGGCCTGCCCTAAAAAGGCAAGAAATGTCCCACAGCGTATCACGCGAAAGAGTCTCCGAGCCCGGAGGGCTATAGCCTTTGGTCCGCGGGGGTTGGGTAGGGGGTTCGGGGGCTCTGGGTGTCGGAAATGGGTACAGTCTTTTCGAGGGTCCTCGTGTGCCCTGTGGGAGGCTACGGTCAGAAGCCTGCCCTAAAATGGCAAGAAATGCCCAGCGGCGCAGCCCATGAAATAGTCGCCGAGGCTGGTGGGCTATAGCCTTTGGTCCGCGGGGGTTGGGGAGGGGGGTTCGGGTGCTCTGGTCGTCGGAAATGGGTATAGTCTTTTCGAGGGTCCTCGTGTTCCCAGTGGGAGGCTACGGTCAGAAGCCTGCCCTAAAATGGAAAGAAATACCCAGCGGCGCAGTGCACGAAATAGTGGCCGGGGCCGGTGGGCTATAGCGTCTGTTCCACGGGGGTTCGGGAGGGGGGTTTGGGGACTCTGGCCATCGGAAATGGGTCTAGTCTTTTTGAGTAGCCTCGCATGCTCAGTGGGAGCCTACGGTTTGAGGCCTGCCCTAAAAAGGCAAGAAATGTCCCACAGCGTATCGCGTGAAATAGTCGTCGAGGCCGGAGGGCTATAGCCTTTGGTCCGCGGGGGTTGGGGTGGGGGGTTCGGGGGCTCTTGGCATCGGAAATGAGTACAGTCTTTTTGACGGTCCTCGTGCCTGAGGCTACGGTCAAGCCCGCCAGAAATGGCAAGTACGCCCAGCCGCAGCTGCGGAAATAGTCGCCGAGGCCGGTGGCTATAGCCTTTTGGTCCGCTGGGGTCGGGAGGGGGTTCGGGGTTCTTGGAATCGAAATGGCATGCTTTGACGGTCCTCGTGGTGCCCAGTGGGAGGCTACGGTTACAAGCCTGCCTAAAATTCAAGAAATGCCTGCGCAGAAATAGTGGCGGAGGCCGGTGGGCTATAGCCTTGGTCTGCTGGGGTCAGGGGTTCGGGGCCTGGGCGCCGGAAATGGGTCCAGCCTGAGGGTCCTCGTGCGCTCAAAGTGAGAGGCTGCGTCATGTGCCTGCCCTAAAATGACAAGAAATACCGCGCGATCGCCCGAATATTCGCCGATGCCGTGGGCTATAGCCTTTATCCGCGGGGTTGGGGAGGTTCGCGCCCGGGCGTCGGAAATGGGTCCAGTCTTTTCGAGGGTCCTCGTGCGCCCAGTGGGAGGCTGCGGTCACAGGCCTGCCCTAAAATAGCAAGAAATACCCCGCGGCGCAGCTCGCAAAATAGTCACCAACGCCGGTGAGCTATAGGCTGGTCCGCTGGGCCGGGAGGGATGTTCGGTGCTCCGCCGGAAATGGGTCCAGCTTCTCGAGGGTCTCGTCCCGCCTGGGGAGGCTGCGGCCACAGGCCTGCCCTAAAATAGCAAGATATACCCCGCGGCGCAGCGCGTGAAATTGTCACCGAGGCTGGTGAGATATAGCCTTTGGTCGAAGGGGGTTGGGGAGGGGGGTTCGGGGGCTCTGGGCATCGGAAATGGGTTCCGTCTTTTCGAGGGTCCTCGTGCGCCCAAAGGGGAGGTGCGGTCACACGCCTGCCCAAAAATGGCAAGAAATACCCACCGGCGCGGCGCTCGAAATAGTCACCGACGCCGGTGGGCTATAGCCTTTGGTTCGCGGGGGTTTGGGAAGATGGTTCGGGGGCTCTGGGCATGCGAAATATGTACAGTCATTTCGAGGGTACTGTGCCTGGGCCTGGGAGGCTACGGTCGAGGCCTGCCTAAAATAGCATGAATACCCAGCTGCCACAATAGTCACCGACGCCGTGGATATAGCCTTTGGTCCGTGGGTGCTGGGAGGGGATTCGGGGCCTGGCCGGAAATGGGTACAGTCTTGTCGAGGGTCCTCAGATGCCTGGAGGCTACGGTCACAGCCTGCCCTAAATGGCAAGAATGCCCGGGCGCAGCGCCAAATAGTCGCCGATGCCGTGGGCTATAGCCTTTTGGTCCGGGGATTGGGAGGGGATCTGGGCTCGCATCAGAAATCTGGACAGTCATTTCGAGGGTCCTCGTGTCCCCAGTGGGAGGCTACGGTCAGAGGCCTGCCCTAAAATAGCAAGAAATGCCCCGCGGCGCAGCGCTTGAAATAGTCATCGAGGCCGGTGAGCTATAGCCTTTGGTCGACGGGGGTTGGGGAGGGGGGTTCGGGGGCTCTGGGCATAGTCTTTTTGAGGGACCTCGTGTACCCAGTGGGAGGCTACGGTCACAGGCCTGCCCAAAAATGGCAAGAAATACCCCGCGGCGCAGCGCGCGAAATAGTCGCCGATGGCGGTTGGCTATAGGCGTTGGTCAGCGGGGGGTGGGGAGGGGGGTTCGCCGCTCGGGCCGGAAATGGGCAGCCTTTTGAGGGTCCTCGTGGCTGCAGGAGGCTACGGTCGAGGCCTGCCCAAAATGGCTAGAAATCCCCCGCGGCGAAGCTCGCAAATAGTCACCGACCGGTGGCTATAGCCTTCGGTCCGGGGGTCGGGAGGATGGTCGGGGGCCATGGGCGCTGAAAAGGGTCCAGCCTTTTCGAGGGTCCTCGTGGCGCCCAAATGAGGCTGCGGTCAAGCCTACCCTAAAATGGCAAGAAATGTCCAGCGCGCAGCTGAAATAGTCGCCGAGGCCGTGGGATATAGCCTTTGGTCCGCGGGGGGGTGGGAGGGAAGTTCGGGGCCTGCATCGGAAATGGGTACAGTTTTACGAGGGTCCTCGGTGCCTGGGAGGCTACGGTCAAGCCCACCCTAAATGGCAAGAAATGTCCAGCGCAGCGCTGCGGAAATAGTCGCCGAGGCCGGTGGGATATAGCCTGGTCCGCTGGGGCCGGGGAGGAAGTTCGGGGCCTGCATCGGAAATGGGTACAGTCTTTTCGAGGGTCCTCGGCGCCTGGAGGCTACGGTCAGAAGCCTACCCTAAAATGGCAAGAAATGCCCAGCGTCGTAGCGCGTGAATAGTCACCGAGACCGGTAGGCTATAGTCTTTAGTCCGCGGGGGTTGATGAGGGGGGTTCGGGGGCTCTGGGTGTCGGAAATGGGTACAGTCTTTTCGAGGGTCCTCGTGTGCCCAGTGGGAGGCTACGGTCAGAAGCCTGCCCTAAAATGGCAAGAAATACCCAGCGGCGCAGCGCGTGAAATAGTCACCGAGGCCGGTGGGCTATAGCCTTTGGTCCGCGCGGGTTGGGGAGGGGGTTTAGGGGGCTCTGGTCGTCGGAAATGGGTACAGTCTTTTCGAGGGTCCTCGTGTGCCCAGTGGGAGGCTACGGTCAGAGGCCTGCCCTAAAATGGCAAGAAATGCCCAGCGGCGCAGCGCGTGAAATGGTCGCCGAGGCCGGTGGGCTATAGCCTTTGGTCCGCGGGGGTTGGGGAGGGAAGTTCTGGGGCTCTGGGCGTCGGAAATGGGTACAGTCTTTTCGAGGGTCCTCGTGTGCCCAGTGGGAGGCTACGGTCAGAAGCCTGCCCTAAAATGGCAAGAAATGCCCAGCGGCGCATCGCGTGAAATAGTCGCCGAGGCCGGTGGTCTATAGCCTTTGGTCCGCGGGGGTTGGGGAGGTTTGGGGCTCGTCGCCGAAATGGGTACAGATTTTCGAGGTCCTCGTACCCAGCTGGGCGGCCACGGTCAAGCCCGCCTTAAATGGCAAGACATGCCCAGCGCAGCGCGTGAAATAGTCACTGAGGCCGGTGGGCTATAGCCTTTGGTCCGCGGGGGTTGGGGAGTGGCGTTCGGGGGCTCTAGGCGTTGGAAATGGGTACAGTCTTTACGAGGGTCCTCGTGTGCCCAGTGGGAGGCTACGGTCAGAAGCCTGCCCTAAAATGGCAAGACATGCCCAGCGGCGCAGCGCGTGAAATAGTCGCCGAGGCCGGTGGGATATAGCCTTTGGTCCGCGGGGGTTGGGGAGGGAAGTTCGGGGGTTCTGGGCATCGGAAATGGGTACAGGCTTTTCGAGGGTCCTCGTGCGCCCAGTGGGAGGCTACGGTCAGAAGCCTACCCTAAAATGGCAAGAAATGCCCAGCGTCGTAGCGCGTGAATAGTCGCCGAGACCGGTAGGCTATAGTCTTTAGTCCGCGGGGGTTGATGAGGGGGGTTCGGGGGCTCTGGGTGTCGGAAATGGGTACAGTCTTTTCGAGGGTCCTCGTGTGCCCAGTGGGAGGCTACGGTCAGAAGCCTGCCCTAAAGTGGCAAGAAATACCCAGCGGCGCAGCGTGTGAAATAGTCACTGAGGCCGGTGGGCTATAGCCTTTGGTCCGCTGGCTGGGAGGGGCCAGGGCTCGCCGCCGGAAATGGGTACAGTCTTTCGAGGGTCCTCGTGTGCCTGCTGGGAGGCTACGGTCTGAGGCCTGCCCGAAAATGGCAAGAAATGCCCAGCAGCGAAGCGCGTGAAATGGTCGCCGAGGTCGCGGGCTATAGCCTTTGGTCCGCGGGGTCGGGGAGAGAAGTTCTGGGGCCTCGCCGGAAATGGGTACAGCTCGAGGGTCCTCGTAGCCCAAAGTGAGGGCACGGTTAGAAGCCCGCCATAAATGGCGAGAAATGACCAGCGGCGATTCGCGTGAAATAGTCGCCGAGGCCGGTGGGCTATAGACTTTGGTCGGGGGGGTTTGGGGGGGTTTCGGCCTGCCGCCGTAAATGGGTACATGATTCGAGGGTCCTCGTACCCAAGTGGGCGGCTACGGTCCAGAAGCCTCGCCCTAAAATGGCAAGACATGCCCAAGCGCAGGTGAAATAGTCACCGAGGCCGTGCAAAGCAGCCTTTGGTCCGCGGGGTTGGGAGGGCGTCGGGGCTCTAGGCGCTGGAAATGGGTACGCCTTTACGAGGGTCCTCGTGCCCAAAGGAGGCTACGGTCAGAAGCATGCCCTAAAATGGCAAGACATGCCCAGCGGCGCAGCGCGTGAAATAGTCGCCGAGGCCGGTGGGATATAGCCTTTGGTCCGCGGGGGTGGGGGAGGGAAGTTCGGGGGCTCTGGGCATCGGAAATGGGTACAGGCTTTACGAGGGTCCTCGTGGCGCCCAGGAGGCTACGAAGCCTACCAAAATGGCAAGTAATGCCCAGCGTCGTCCCGCGTGAATAGTCGCCGAGCCCGGTGGGCTATAGTCTTTCGTCCGCGGGGGTTGATGAGGGGGGTTCGGGGGCTCTGGGTGTCGGAAATGGGTACAGTCTTTTCGAGGGTCCTCGTGTGCCCAGTGGGAGGCTACGGTCAGAAGCCTGCCCTAAAATGGCAAGAAATGCCCAGCGGCGCAGCGCGTGAAATAGTCATCGAGGCCGGTGGGCTATAGCCTTTGGTCCGCGCGGGTTGCGGAGGGGGTTTAGGGGGCTCTGGTCGTCGGAAATGGGTACAGTCTTTTCGAGGGTCCTCGTGCCTGCTGGAGGCTACGGCCGAGGCTCGCCCTAAATGGCAAGAAATGCCCAGCAGCAAGCGCTGAAATGGTCGCCGAGGTCGGTGGGCTATAGCCTTTGGTCCGCTGGGGCCGGGAGGGAAGTTCGGGGCTCGCCGGAAATGGGTACAGTTTTTCGAGGGTCCTCGTGCCCAGTGGAGGCTACGTTAGAAGCCCGCCATAAATGGCAAGAAATGCCCAGCGCGCATCGCGTGAAATAGTCACCGAGGCCGGTGGGCCATAGACTCGGTCCGCGGGGGAGGGGTTTCGGGCTCGTCGCCGAAATGGGTATGATTTTCGAGGGTCCTCGTACCCAGCGGCTACGGTCAAGCTCGCCTAAAATGGCAAGACATGCCCAGCGCGCAGCTCAGGAAATAGTCACCGAGGCCGGTGGGCTATAGCCTGGTCCGCGGGGCCGGGGAGTGGGCGCTCGGGGCTCAGGCGCTGGAAATGGGTACAGTCTTTTCGAGGGTCCTCGTAGCCCGGGAGGCTACGGTTAGAAGCCCGCCATAAATGGCAAGAAATGCCCAGCGCGCATCGCGGGAAATAGTCGCCGAGGCCGGTGGCTATAGCCTTGGTCCGCGGGGTCAGAGGGGTTTCGGGGCTCGTCGCCGAAATGGGTACATGATTTTCGAGGGTCCTCGGTACCCAGCTGGCTTACGGCCGAAGCCCGCCCTAAATGGCAAGACATGCCCAGCGGCGCAGCTCAAGGTGAAATAGTCATCGAGGCCGTGGCCATAGCCTTTGGTCCGCGGGGCTGGGGAGTGGCGTCGGGGCTCTAGGCGTTGGAAATGGCATGTTTTACGAGGGTCCTCGTGTGCCCAGTGGGAGGCTACGGTCAGAGGCCTGCCCTAAAATGGCAAGAAATGCCCAGCGGCGCAGCGCGTGAAATAATCGCCGAGATCGGTGGGCTATACCCTTTGGTCCGCGGGGGTTGGGGAGGGTCCTCGGAAATGGGTACAGTCTTTTCGAGGGTCCTCGTGTGCCCAGTTGGAGGCTACGGTCAGAAGCCTGCCCTAAAATGCCAAGACATGCCCAACAGCGCAGCGCGTCAAATAGTCGCCGAGGCCGGTGGGCTATAGCCTTTGGTCCGCGGGGGTTGGGGAGGGGGTTTCGGGGCCTGCCGCTCAAATGGGTACAGTCGCCGAGAGTCCTCGTGTGCCTGGGGAGGCTACGGCCGAGGCCCCGCCCTAAATGGCAAAATGCCCAGCGCGCAGTGCGTGAAATAGTCTGGGCTATAGCCTTTGGACCCCGGGGTTTGGGCGGGGGTTTAGGGCTCGTCACGAAATGGGTACAGTCTTTTCGAGGGTCCTCGTGGTGCCCAGTGGGAGGCTACGGTCAAGCCCGCCTAAATGGCAAGTACGCCCAGCGCGCAGCGCGTTAAATTGTCGCCGAGGCCGGTGGGCTATAGCCTTTGGTCCGCGGGGGTTGGGGAGGGGTTTAGGGGGCTCTGGTCTTCAGAAATGGGTACAGTCTTTTCGAGGGTCCTCGCGTGCCCAGTGGGAGGCAACGGTCAGAAGCCTGCCCTAAAATGGCAAGAAATGTCCAGCGGCGCAGCGCTTGAAATAGTCACCGAGGCAGATGGGCTATAGCCTTTGGCTCGCGGGGGTTGGGGAGGGGCTCGGGGCCTGCATCGGAAATGGCAGCCTTTTCGAGGGTCCTCGTGCGCCCAGTGGGAGGCTACGGTCAGAAGCCTGCAGTAAAATGGCAAGAAATGCCCAGCGTCGGAGCGCGTCAATAGTCACCGAGACCGGTAGGCTATAGTCTTAGTCCGCTGGGGCCGACTGGGGGTTCGGGGCCTGCGTCGGAAATGGGTACAGTCTTTTCGAGGGTCCTCGTGTGCCCAGTGGGAGGCTACGGTCAGAAGCCTGCCCTAAAGTGGCAAGAAATACCCAGCGGCGCAGTGCACGAAATAGTCGCCGGGGCCGGTGGGCTATAGCGTCTGTTCCACGGGGGTTGGGGAGGGGGGTTCGGGGCTCTGGCTTTCGGAAATGGGTACAGTCTTTTCGAGGGTCCCTGCAGCCCAAAGTGGAGGCTACGGTCAGAAGCTTGCCCTAAAGTGGCAAGAAATACCCAGCGGCGCAGTGCACGAAATAGTCGCCGGGGCCGGTGGGCTATAGCGTCTGTTCCACGGGGGTTGGGGAGGGGGGTTCGGGGCTCTGGCTTTCGGAAATGGGTACAGTCTTTTCGAGGGTCCTCGTGTGCCCAGTGGGAGGCTACGGTCAGAGGCCTGCCCTAAAATGGCAAGAAATGCCCAGCAGCGCATTGCACGAAATAATGGCCGGGGCCGCGGGCTATGGCTGCTCCACGGGGGTTCGGGACGGGGTTCGGGGACTCGCCATCGGAAATGGGTCTAGTCTTGAGTAGCCTCGGCTCAGTGGGAGCTACGGTCCGAGGCCCCGCCCTAAAAGGCAAGAAATGTCCCACAGATCACGCGAAAGAGTCTCCGAGCCCTGAGGTGGGGCTGGGCAGGGGTCTGGGGCCCGTCGGAAATGGGTACAGACTTTTCGAGGGTCCTCGTGTACCCAGTGGGATGCTACGGTCAGAAGCCTGCCCTAAAATGGCAAGAAATGCCCAGCGGCGCAGCGCATGAAATAGTCGCCGAGGCTGGTGGGCTATAGCCTTTTGGTCCGCGGGGATTGGGGAGGGGGTTCGGGGGCTCTGGTCGTCGGAAATGGGTACAGTCTTTTCGAGGGTCCTCGTCTGCCCAGTGGGAGGCTACGGTCAGAAGCCTGCCCTAAAATGGCAAGAAATACCAGGGCGCAGGCACGAAATGGGCCGGGCCGTGGGCTATAGCGTCGGCCCCACGGGGCTTCGGGTGGGGGGTTTAGGGACTCTGGCCATCGGAAATGGGTCTAGTCTTTTTGAGTAGCCTCGCATGCTCAGTGGGAGCCTACGGTTTGAGGCGTGCCCTAAAAAGGCAAGAAATGTCCCACAGCGTATCGCGTGAAATAGTCGCCGAGGCCGGCGGGCTATAGCCTTTGGTCCGCGGGGGTTGGGGTGGGGGGTTCGGGGGCTCTTGGCATCGGAAATGGGTACAGTCTTTTTGACGGTCCTCGTGTGCCCAGTGGGAGGCTACGGTCAGAAGCTCGCCAGAAATGGCAAGTAATGCCCAGCCGCAGCTGCTGAAATAGTCGCCGAGGCCGTGGGCTATAGCCTTTGGTCCGCGGGGCTTGGGAGGGGGGTTCGGGGTTCTGGAATCGAAATGGCATGCCTTTTGACGGTCCTCGTGTGCCCAGTGGGAGGCTACGGTTACAAGCCTGCCCTAAAATCTCAAGAAATGCCCAGCGGCGCAGCGCGTGAAATAGTCGCCGAGGCCGGTGGGCTATAGCCTTTGGTTCGCGGGGGTTGGGAAGGGGGTTCGGGGGCTCTGGGCGTCGGAAATGGGTCCAGTCTTTTTGAGGGTCCTCGTGCGCCCAGTGAGAGGCTGCGGTCACAGGCATGCCCTAAAATGACAAGAAATACCCCGCGGCGCATCGCCCGGAATAGTCGCCGATGCCGGTGGGCTATAGCCTTTTATCTGCGGGGATTGGGGGGGGCGTTCGGGCGCTCTGGGCGTCGGAAATGGGTCCAGTCTTTTCGAGGGTCCTCGTGCGCCCAGTGGGAGGCTGCGGTCACAGGCCTGCCCTAAAATAGCAAGAAATACCCCGCGGCGCAGCTCGCAAAATAGTCACCAACGCCGGTGGGCTATAGCTTTTGGTCCGCGGGGGTTGGGGAGGGATGTTCGGGTGCTCTGGGCGTCGGAAATGGGTCCAGTCTTCTCGAGGGTCCTCGTCCGCCCAGTGGGAGGCTGCGCCCACAGGCCTGCCCTAAAATAGCAAGATATACCCCGCGGCGCAGCGCGTGAAATAGTCACCGAGGCTGGTGAGATATAGCCGGTCAAGGGGCCGGGAGGGGTGGGGGGGCTCTGGGCATCGGAAATGGGTCCCGTCTTTTCGAGGGTCCTCGTGCGCCCAGTGGGAGGCTGCGGTCACACGCCTGCCCAAAAATGGCAAGAAATACCCAACGGCGCGGCGCTCGAAATAGTCACCGACGCCGGTGGGCTATAGCCTTTGGTTCGCGGGGGTTTGGGAAGGGGGTTCGGGGGCTCTGGGCATGCGAAATATGTACAGTCATTTCGAGGGTACTGTGCCCGCCGAGGCTACGGCCAGAGGCCTGCCCTAAAATAGCATCAACACCCAGCGCGGTTGCCAAATAGTCGCCGACGCCGGGGGGCTATTGCCTTTGGTCCGGGGGTGTTGGGGCGGGGGGTCGGGGGCTCTGGGCGTTGGAAATGGGTACAGTCTTTTCGAGGGTCCCTCAGATGCCCAAAGGGAGGCTACGGTCACAGGCCTGTCCTAAAATGGCAAGAAATGCCCCGGGGCGCAGCGGGCGAAATAGTCGCCGATGCCGGTGGGCTATAGCCTTGGTCCGGGGACTGGGAGGGGATCTGGGGCCTGGGCATCAGAAATATGTACAGTCATTTCGAGGGTCCTTGTGTGCCCAGTGGGAGGCTACGGTCAGAGGCCTGCCCTAAAATAGCAAGAAATGCCCCGCGGCGCAGCGCTTGAAATAGTCATCGAGGCCGGTGAGCTATAGCCTTTGGTCGACGGGCCGGGGAGGGGGTTCGGGGCCTGGGCATAGTCTTTCGAGGGACCTCGTACCCTGGGAGGCTACGGTCACGTGCCTGCCCAAAATGGCAAGAAATACTACGCAGCGCAAAATAGTCGCCGATGTCGGTGGGCACAGCCTTTGGTCCGGGGGTCGGGAGGGGTTCGCCGCCCGGCCGGAAATGGGTACAGTCTTTTGAGGGTCCTCGTGGCTGAAGAGGAGGCTACGGTCGAGGCCCGCCCAAAATGGAAAGAAATACCCAGCGCGAAGCTCGCGAAATAGTCACCGACGCCGGTGGGCTATAGCCTCGTCCGCGGGGTCGGGAGGGATGGTCGGGGGGCCATGGGCGCCGGAAAAGGGTCCGCCTTTTCGAGGGTCCTCGGCGCCCAAAGGGAGGTCGGTCACAGTGCCCGCCATAAATGGCAAGAAATACCCGCGCGCAGCGCCCAAATAGTCGCCATGCCGTGGGCCAGCCTGGCTCATGGGGCCGGGGGACGCTCGGGTGCGCCGGAAATGGGTCCAGCTTTTGAGGGTCCTCGGTGGCTGCAGGAGGCTACGGTCGAGGCCTGCCCAAAATGGCTAGAAATACCCAGCGCGGCTCGCAAAATAGTCACCGACGCCGTGGGCTATAGCCTTTGGTCCGCGGGTTGGGAGGGATGGCCTGGGGCCATGGGCCGGAAAAGGGTCCAGTCTTTTCGAGGGTCCTCGTGGCGCCAGCTGGAGGTCATGTCACAGCCCGCCATAAAATGGCAAGAAATACCCCGCGGCGCAGCGCCCGAAATAGTCGCCGATGCCGGTGGGCTATAGCCTTTGGTCTGCGGGGGTTGGGGGGGGACGTTCGGGTGCTCTGGGCGTCGGAAATGGGTCCAGTCTTTTCGAGGGTCCTCGTGCGCCCAGTGGGAGGCTGCGGTCAGTAGCCTGCCCTAAAATAGCAAGAAATACCCCGCGGCGCAGCGCTTGAAATAGTCACCGAGGCTGGTGAGCTATAGCCTTTTGTCGAAGGGGGTTGGGGAGGGGGGTTCGGGGGCTCTGGGCATCGGAAATGGGTCCAATCTTTTCGAGGGACCTCGTGTACCCAGTAGGAGGCTACGGCCACAGGCCTGCCCAGAAATGGCAAGAAATACCCAGCGGCGAAGCTCGCAAAATAGTCACCGACGCCGGTGGGCTATAGCCTTTGGTCCGCGGGGGTTGGGGAGGGATGGTCGGGGGGGCTATGGGCGTCGGAAAAGGGTCCAGTCTTTTCGAGGGTCCTCGTGCGCCCAGTGGGAGGTCATGTCACAGCCCGCCCTAAATGGCAAGAAATACCCGCGCGCAGCGCCCAAATAGTCGCCGATGCCGTGGTGGGCTAGCCTTGGTCCGCGGGGGGTGGCGGGGCACGTTCGGGTGCTCTGGGCGTCGGAAATGGGTCCAGTCTTTTCGAGGGTCCTCGTGCGCCCAGTGGGAGGCTGCGGTCAGTAGCCTGCCCTAAAATAGCAAGAAATACCCCGCGGCGCAGCGCGTGAAATAGTCACCGAGGCTGGTGAGCTATAGCCTTGGTCGGGCGGGCTGGGAGGGGGTTCGGGGCCTGGCATCGGAAATGGGTCCAGTCTTTCAAGGGACCTCGTACCCAGGGTGGTTACACGCCACAGCCCGCCCGTAAATGGCAAGAAATACCCCGCGGCGCAGCACGCGAAATACTCGACGATGTCGGTGGGCTATAGCCTTTGGTCCGCGGGGTTGGGGAGGGGGGTCTGGGGCCTGCATCGGAATGGGTCCAGTCTTTCGAGGGTCCTCGGCGCCTGCGGGAGGCCGCGGTCACAGTGCCTGCCCAAAATGGCAAGAAATACCCAACGGCGCCGGGCGTCAAATAGTCACCGACCCGTGGGCTAGCCTTTGGTTCATGGGGTCAGGTAGGGATGTTCGGGGCTATTACGCCGGAAATGGGTCCAGTCTTTTCAAAGGTCCTCGTGCGCCCAGTGGGAGGCTGTGGTCACAAGCCTGCCCTAAAATGGCAAGAAATACACAACGACGCGGCGCGCGAAATAGTCGCTAAGGCCGGTGGGCTATAGCCTTTGGTCCGCGGGGGTTGGGGAGGGTTGTTCTGGGGCTATGGGCGTCGGAAATGGGTACAGCCTGTTCGAGGGTCCTTGTGTGCCCAGTGGCAGGCAACGGCACGACGCCTGCTCTAAAATAGCAAGAAATGCCCAGCGGCGCAGCGCGCGAAATAGTCTCCGAGGCCGGTGGGCTATCGCCTTTGGTCCGCGGGGGTTGGGGAGGGATGTTCGGGGGCTATGGGCATCGGAAATGGGTCCAGTCTTTTCAAGGGTCCTCGTACGCCCAGTGGGAGGCTGCGGTCATAGGCCTGCCCTAAAATGGGAAGAAATACCCCGCGGCGAAGCTCGCAAAATAGTCACCGACGCCGGTGGGCTATAGCCTTTGGTCCGCGGGGGTTGGGGAGGGATGGTCGGGGGGGCTATGGGCGTCGGAAAAGGGTCCAGTCTTTTCGAGGGTCCTCGTGCGCCCAGTGGGAGGCTGCGGTCACAGGCCTGCCCTAAAATGGCAAGAAATACCCCGCGGCGCAGCGCCCGAAATAGTCGCCGATGCCGGTGGGCTATAGCCTTTGGTCTGCGGGGGTTGGGGGGGGACGTTCGGGTGCTCTGGGCGTCGGAAATGGGTCCAGTCTTTTCGAGGGTCCTCGTGCGCCCAGTGGGAGGCTGCGGTCAGTAGCCTGCCCTAAAATAGCAAGAAATACCCCGCGGCGCAGCGCGTGAAATAGTCACCGAGGCTGGTGAGCTATAGCCTTTGGTCGAAGGGGAGGGGGTTCGGGGCTCGCATCGGAAATGGGTCCGCTTTTCAAGGGACCTCGTACCCGAGGTGGCTACGCCACAGCCCGCCCGTAAATGGCAAGAAATACCCGCGCAGCACGCCAAATACCGACGGCGTCGGGTGGGCCATAGCCTTTGGTCCGCGGGGCCGGGGAGGGGCCCGGGGCTCGCATCGGGAATGGGTCCAGTCTTTTCGAGGGTCCTCGTGCGCCCAGTGGGAGGCTGCGGTCACAGGCCTGCCCAAAAATGGCAAGAAATACCCAACGGCGCGGCGCTCGAAATAGTCACCGACTCCGGTGGGCTATAGCCTTTGGTTCGCGGGGGTTGGGTAGGGATGTTCGGGGGCTATTGGCGTCGGAAATGGGTCCAGTCTTTTCAAAGGTCCTCGTGCGCCCAGTGGGAGGCTGTGGTCACAAGCCTGCCCTAAAATGGCAAGAAATACACAACGACGCGGCGCGCGAAATAGTCGCTAAGGCTGGTGGGCTATAGCCTTTGGTCCGCGGGGGTTGGGGAGGGTTGTTCTGGGGCTATGGGCGTCGGAAATGGGTACAGTCTTTTCGAGGGTCCTCGTGTGCCCAGTGGGAGACTATGGTCAGAGGCCTGCCCAAAAATGGTTAGAAATACCCAGCGGCGAAGCTCGCAAAATAGTCACCGACGCCGGTGGGCTATACCCTTTGGTCCGCGGGGGTTGGGGAGGGATGTTCGGGGGCTATGGGCATCGGAAATGGGTCCAGTCTTTTCAAGGGTCCTCGTACGCCCAGTGGGAGGCTGCGGTCATAGGCCTGCCCTAAAATGGGAAGAAATACCCCGCGGCGCAGCGCCCGAAATAGTCGCCGATGTCGGTGGGCTATAGCCTTTGGTCTGCGGGGGTTGGGGAGGGGCGTTCGGGGGCTTTGGGCGTCGGAAATATGTACAGTCTTTTCTAGGGTTCTCGTGTGACCAGTGGAAGGCTACAGTCAGAGGCCTGCCCTAAAATGGCAAGAAATACCCTACGGCGCGGCGCGCGAAATAGTCGTTTAGGCCGGTGGGCTATAGCCTTTGGTCCGCGGGGGTTGGGGAGGGGTGTTCGGGGGCTCTGGGCGTCGGAAATCGGTACAGCCTGTTCGAGGGTCCTTGTGTGCCCAGTGGCAGGCAACGGCACGACGCCTGCTCTAAAATAGCAAGAAATGCCCAGCGGCGCAGCGCGCGAAATAGTCTCCGAGGCCGGTGGGCTATCGCCTTTGGTCCGCGGGGGTTTCGTAATGCGGTTCGGGGGTTCTGGGCTTCGGAAATGGGTCTCATCTTTTCGAGGGTACTCGTGTGCCCAGTGGGAGGCTACGTTCAGAGGCCTGCCCTAAAATGGCAAGAAATACCCCCCAGTACAGCGCGTGAAATAGTCGCCGAGGACTGTGGGATACAGACTTTGGTCCGCGGGGGTTTGGGAGGGGGGTTCGGGGGCTCTGGGAGTCAGAAATGGGTGCAGTCTTTTCAAGGGTCCTCATGTGCCCAGTGGGAGGCTACGGTCAGAGGCCTACCCTAAAATGGCAAGAAATGCCCCGCGGCGCAGCATGCGAAATGTTCGCCGAGGCCGGTGGGCTATAGCCTTTCGTCTGCGGGGTTTGGGGAGGGGGGTTCGGGGGCTCTGGGCGTTAGAAATCGGTGCATTCTTTTCAAGGATCCTCGTGCGCCCAGTGGGAGGCTACGGTCAGTGGGAGGCTACGGTCAGAGGCCTCCGCTAAAATGGCATGAAATGCCTAACGGCGCAGCGCGCCAAATAGTCACCGAGGCCGGTGGGCTATAGCCTTTGATTAGCGGGGGTTGGGGAGGGGTGTTCGGCGGCTCTGGGCATCGGAAATGGGTACAGCCTTTTTGAGGGTCCTCGTGTGCCCAGTGGGAGGCAACGGTAAGAGGCCAGCTCTTAAATAGTAAGAAATGCCCAGCGGCGCAGCGCGCGAAATAGTCGCCGAGGCCGGTTGGCCATAGCCTTTGGTCCGCGGGGGTTTCGGAAGGGGGTTCTGGGGTTCTGTGCATCGGAAATGGGTCCAGTTTTTTTGAGGGTCCTCGTGTGCCCAGTGGGAGGCTACGGTCAGAGGCCTGCCCTAAAATGACAAGAAATGCCCCGCAGTGCAGCGCGTGAAATAGTCGCCGAGGCCGGTGGGCTATAGGCTTTGGTCTGCGGGGGTTGGCGAGGGGGGTTCGGGGGCTCTGGGTGTCAGAAATGGGTGCAGTCTTTTCAAGGGTCCTCGTGTGCCCAGTGGGAGGCTACGGTCAGAGGCCTCCCCTAAAATGGCAAGAAATACCCACCGGCGCAGCGCGCGAAATAGTCGCCGAGGCCGGTGGGCTATCGCCTTTGGTCCGTGGGGGTTTCGGAGGGGGGTTCGGGGGTTCGGGGGTTCTGGGCTTTGGAAATGGGTCCAGTCTTTTTGAGGGTCCTCGTGTGCCCAGTGGGAGGCTACGGTCAGAGGCCTCCCCTAAAATGGCAAGAAATGCCCCGCAGTGCAGCGCGTGAAATAGTCGCCGAGGCCGGTGGGCTATAGGCTTTGGTCTCATGGGGTCGGAGGGGGTTCGGGGCCTGCGTCAAATGGGTGCAGTCTTTTCGAGGGTCCTCATGTGTCCAGTGGGAGGCTACGGTCAGAGGCCTGCCCTAAAATGGCAAGAAATGCTCAGCGGCACAGCGCGCGAAATAGCCGCCGAGGCCGATGGGATATAGCCTTTGGTCCGCGGGGGTTGGGGAGGGGGTTCGGGGCCCGCGCCGAAATGGGTGCAGTCTTTTCAAGGGTCCTCGGTGCCCAAAGTGGGAGGCTACAACAGAGGCCTCCCTAAATGGCAAGAATACCCACCGCGCAGCGAAATCGTCGCCGGGGCCGGTGGGCTATCGCCTTTGGTCCGGGGGGGGGGGGGGGATTCGGGGGTTCTGGGCGTCGGAAATGGGTCCAGTCTTGTCGAGGGTCCCCGCGTGCCCAAAGGACAGGCCACGGTACGAGGCCTGCCCTAAAATGGCAAGAAATGCCCAGCGGATAGCGAAATAGCCTCCGAGGCCGGCGGGCTGTAGCCTGGTCCGCTGGGGTCGGGAGGGGTTCATGCGGTTCGCTTCAAAAATGGGTGCAGTCTTTTCGAGGGTCCTCGTGTGCCCAGTGGGAGGCTACGGTCCGAGGCCCGCGCTAAAATGACAAGAAATACCCAGCGGCGCAGCGCGCGAAATAGTCGCCGAGGCCGGTGGGCTACAGCCTTTGGTCCGCGGAGGTTTGGGAAGGGGGTTCGGGGGCTCTGGGCGTCGGAAATGGGTCTCGTCTTTTCGAGGGTCCTCGTGTGCCCAGTGAGAGGCTATGGTCAGAGTCCTGCCCTAAAATGGCAAGAAATACCCCACAGTGCAGCGCGTGAAATAGTCGCCGAGGACGGTGGGCTATAGACTTTGGTCCGCGGGGGTTTGGGAGGGGGGTTCGGGGCCCGCCGAAATGGGTACAGACTTTTCGAGGGTCCTCGTGTGCCCAGTGGGAGGCTACGGTCAGAGGCCTACCCTAAAATGGCAAGAAATGCCCCGCGGCGCAGCATGCGAAATGTTCGCCGAGGCCGGTGGGCTATAGCCTTTCGTCTGCGGGTATTGGGGAGGGGGGTTCGGGGGCTCTGGGTGTTAGAAATGGGTGCAGTCTTTTCAAGGATCCTCGTGTGCCCAGTGGGAGGCTACGGTCAGAGGCCTGCCCTAAAATGACAAGAAATGCCCAGCGGCGCAGCGCTCGAATTAGCCGCCGAGGCCGCTGAGTATAGCCTTTGGTCTGCGGGGGTTGGGGAGGGGGGTTCGGGGGCTCTGAGCATCAGAAATGGGTGCAATCTTTTCGAGGGTCCTCGTGCGCCCAGTGGGAGGCTACGGTCAGAGGCCTCCGCGAAAATGGCTTGAAATGCCTAACGGCGCAGCACGCCAAATAGTCACCGAGGCCGGTGGGCTATAGCGTTTGGTCAGCGGGGGTTGGGGAGGGGTTTTCGGCGGCTCTGGGCATCGGAAATGGGTACAGCCTTTTCGAGGGTCCTCGTGTGCCCAGTGGGAGGCAACGGTAAGAGGCCTGCTCTAAAATAGTAAGAAATGCCCAGCGGCGCAGCGCGCGAAATAGCCGCCGAGGCCGGTTAGCCATAGCGTTTGGGCCGCGGGGGTTTCGGAGGGGGGTTCTGTGGTTCTGTGCGTTGGAAATGGGTCCAGTTTTTTCGAGGGTCCTCGTGTGCCCATTGGGAGGCTGCGGTCACAGGCCTGCCCTAAAATGGCAGGAAATACCACGCGGCGCAGCGCGCGAAATAGTCGCAGATGCTGGTGGGCTATACCATTCGGTCCGCGGGGGTTGGGTAGGGGGTTCGGGGGCTCTGGGCGTCGAAAATGGGTACAGTCTTTTCGAGGGTCCTCGTGTGCCCAGTGGGGGACTACGGTCAGAGGCCTACCCAAAAATGGCTAGAAATACCCAGCTGCAAAGCGCGCGAAATAGTCACCGACACCGGTGGGCTATATCATTTGGTCCGCGGGGGTTGGGTAGGGGTTTCGGGGGCTCTGGGCATCGGAAATGTGTACAGTCTTTTCGAGGGTCCTCGTGTGCCCAGTGGGAAACTACGGTCAGAGGCCTGCCCAAAAATGGATAGAAATACGCAGCGGCGATGCTCGCAAAATAGTCACCGACGCGGGTGGGCTATAGCCTTTGGTCCGCTGGGGTTGGGGAGGGATGTTCGGGGGCTATGGGAGCCGGAAATGGGTCCAGTCTTTTCGAGGTTCCTCGTGTGCCCAGGGGGAGACTGCGGTCACAGGCCTGCCCTAAAATGGCAGGAAATACCCTGCGGCGCAGCACCCGAAATAGTCGCCGATGCCGGTGGGCTATAGCCTTTGGTCTGCGGGGGTTGGGGAGGGACGTTCGGGGGCTCTGGGCGTCAGAAATGGGTACAGTCTTGTCGAGGGTCCTCGTATGCCCAGTGGGAGGCTACGGTCACAGACCTGCCCTAAAATGGCAAGAAATGCCTCGAGGTGCAGCGCGCGAAATAGTCGCCGTTGCCGGTGGGCTATAGCCTTTGGTCCGCGGGGGTAGGGGAGGGGGATTCGGGGGCTCTGGGCATTGGAAATATGTACAGTCATTTCAAGGGTCCTCGTGTGCCCAGTGGGAGGCTACGGTCAGAGGCCTGCCCTAAAATAGCAAGAAATGCCCCGCGGCCCAGCGCGTGAAATACTCACCGAGGCCGGTGAGCTATAGCCTTTGGTCGACGGGGTTGGGGAGGGGGGTTCGGGGGATATGGGCATCGGAAATGGGTCCAGTCTTTTCGAGAGAGCTCGTGTACCCAGTGGGAGGCTACGGTCACAGGCCTGCCCAAAAATGGCAAGAAATACCCCGTGTCGCAGCGCGTGAAATAGTCACCGATGCCGGTGGGCTATAGCCTTTGGTCACCGGGGGTTGGGGAGTGGCGTTCGGGGGCTCTGTTCATCGGAAATGGGTACAGTCTTTTCGAGGGTCCTCGTGTACCCAGTGGGAGACTTCGGTCAGAGGCCTGCCCAAAAATGGCAAGAAATACCCAGCGGCGAAGCGCGCGAAATAGTCACCGACGCCGGTGGGGGCAGGGGTCTGGGGCTCTGGGCGTCGGACATGGGTACAGTCTTTTCGAGGGTCCTCGTGTGCCCAGTGGGAGACTACGGTCAGAGGCCTGGAAAAAAATGGCTAGAAATACCCAGCGGCGAAGCCCGCGAAATAGTCACCGACGCCGTTGGGCTATACCATTTGGTTCGCGGGGGTTGGGGAGGGGGTCTGGGGCCTGGCACGGAAATGGCTTTTTTCGAGGGTCCTCGTGTGCCCAGTGGGAGACTACGGTCAGAGGCCTGTCCAAAAATGGCAAGATATACGCAGCGGCGAAGCTCGCAAAATAGTCACCGACGCCGGTGGGCTATAGCCTTTGGTCCGCGGGGGTTGGGGAGGGATGTTCGGGGGTATGGGCGTCGGAAATGGGTCCAGTATTTTCGAGGGTCCTCGTGTGTCCAGTGGGAGGTCATGGTCACAGGTCCGCCCTAAAATGGCAAGAAATACTAGCGCGCAAAGCACCAAATAGTCGCCGATGCCGGTGGGCTATAGCCTTTTGGTCTGGGGTTGGGGAGGCGCTCGGGGCTCTGGGTGTCGGAAATGGGTACAGTCTCTTCTAGGGTTCTCGTGTGGCCAGTGGGAGGCTATAGTCAGAGGCCTGCCCTAAAATGGCAAGAAATGCCCCGGGGCGCAGCGCGCGAAATAGTCGCCGATGCCGGTGGGCTATTGCCTTTGGTCCGCGGGGGTTGGGGAGGGGGATTCGGGGGCTCTGGGCATCGGAAATATGTACAGTCATTTCGAGGGTCCTTGTGTTCCCAGTGGGAGGCTACGGTCAGAGGCCTGCCCTAAAATAGTAAGAAATGCCCCTCGGCGCAGCGCTTGAAATAGTCACCGAGGCCGGTGGGCTATACCATTTGGTCCGCAGGGGTTCGGTAGGGGGTTCGGGGGCTCTGGGTGTCGTAAATGGGTACAGTCTTTTCGAGGGTCCTCGTGTGCCCAGTGGGAGACTACGGTCAGAGGCCTGGAAAAAAATGGCTAGAAATACCCAGCGGCGAAGCCCGCGAAATAGTCACCGACGCCGTTGGGCTATACCATTTGGTTCGCGGGGGTTGGGTAGGGGGTTCGGGGGCTCTGGGCATTGGAAATATGTACAGTCATTTCAAGGGTCCTCGTGTGCCCAGTGGCAGGCTACGGTCAGAGGCCTGCCCTAAAATAGCAAGAAATGCCCCGCGGCCCAGCGCGTGAAATACTCACCGAGGCCGGTGAGCTATAGCCTTTGGTCGACGGGGTTGGGGAGGGGGGTTCGGGGGATATGGGCATCGGAAATGGGTCCAGTCTTTTCGAGAGAGCTCGTGTACCCAGTGGGAGGCTACGGTCACAGGCCTGCCCAAAAATGGCAAGAAATACCCCGTGTCGCAGCGCGCGAAATAGTCACCGGCCGTGGGCTATAGCCTGGTCACCGGGGCTGGGAGTGGCGCTCGGGGCTCGCTCATCGGAAATGGCAGTCTTTCGAGGGTCCTCGTGCACCTGGGAGACTTCGGTCGAGGCCTGCCCAAAATGGCAAGAAATACCCAGCGCGGTTAAATAGTCACCGACGTGTGGGCTATACCATTTGGTCCGCAGGCAGGGGTGGGGGTTCGGGGCCCGCCGGACATGGCAGCTTTTCGAGGGTCCGTGGTGCCCAGTGGGAGACTACGGTCAGAGGCCTGGAAAAAAATGGCTAGAAATACCCAGCGGCGCAGCACCCGAAATAGTCACCGACGCCGTTGGGCTATACCATTTGGTTCAAGGGGTTGGGTAGGGGTCTGGGGCTCGGGCGCCGGAAATGGGCAGTCTTTCGAGGGTCCTCGCAGCCCAAGTGAGACTACGGTCAGAGGCCTGGAAAAAAATGGCAAGATATACGCAGCGGCGAAGCTCGCAAAATAGTCACCGACGCCGGTGGGCTATAGCCTTTGGTCCGCGGGGGTTGGGGAGGGATGTTCGGGGGTATGGGCGTCGGAAATGGGTCCAGTATTTTCGAGGGTCCTCGTGTGTCCAGTGGGAGGCTGCGGTCACAGGTCTGCCCTAAAATGGCAAGAAATACCCCGCGGCGCAGCACCCGAAATAGTCGCCGATGCCGGTGGGCTATAGCCTTTGGTCTGCGGGGGTTGGGGAGGCGCGTTCGGGGGCTCTGGGTGTCGGAAATGGGTACAGTCTCTTCTAGGGTTCTCGTGTGGCCAGTGGGAGGCTATAGTCAGAGGCCTGCCCTAAAATGGCAAGAAATGCCCCGGGGCGCAGCGCGCGAAATAGTCGCCGATGCCGGTGGGCTATTGCCTTTGGTCCGCGGGGGTTGGGGAGGGGGATTCGGGGGCTCTGGGCATCGGAAATATGTACAGTCATTTCGAGGGTCCTTGTGTTCCCAGTGGGAGGCTACGGTCAGAGGCCTGCCCTAAAATAGTAAGAAATGCCCCTCGGCGCAGCGCTTGAAATAGTCACCGAGGCCGGTGGGCTATACCATTTGGTCCGCAGGGGTTCGGTAGGGGTCTGGGGCCTGCGTGTCGAATGGCACAGTTTTCGAGGGTCCTCGTGTGGCCAGTGGGAGGCTACTGTCAGAGGCCTGGAAAAAAATGGCTAGAAATACCCAGCGGCGAAGCCCGCGAAATAGTCACCGACGCCGTTGGGCTATACCATTTGGTTCATGGGGCCGGGTAGGGGTTCTGGGGCTCGCCGGAAATGGGTACAGTCTTTTTGAGGGTCCTCGTGTGCCCAGTGGGAGACTACGGTCAGAGGCCTGTCCAAAAATGGCAAGATATACGCAGCGGCGAAGCTCGCAAATTAGTCACCGACGCCGGTGGGGTATAGCCTTTGGTCCGCGGGGGTTGGGGAGGGATGTTCGGGGGTATGGGCGTCGGAAATGGGTCCAGTATTTTCGAGGGTCCTCGTGTGTCCAGTGGGAGGCTGCGGTCACAGGTCTGCCCTAAAATGGCAAGAAATACCCCGCGGCGCAGCACCCGAAATAGTCGCCGATGCCGGTGGGCTATAGCCTTTGGTCTGCGGGGGTTGGGGAGGCGCGTTCGGGGGCTCTGGGTGTCGGAAATGGGTATAGTCTCTTCTAGGGTTGTCGTGTGGCCAGTGGGAGGCTATAGGCAGAGGCTGCCCTAAAATGGCAAGAAATGCCCCGGGGTGCAGCGCGCGAAATAGTCGCCGATGCCGGTGGGCTATTGCATTTTGTCCGCGGGGGTTGGGGAGGGGGATTCGGGGGCTCTGGACATCGGATATATGTACAGTCATTTCGAGGGTCCTTGTGTTCCCAGTGGGAGGCTACGGTCAGAGGCCTGCCCTAAAATAGTAAGAAATGCCCCGCGGCGCAGCGCTTGAAATAGTCACCGAGGCCGGTGGGCTATACCATTTGGTCCGCAGGGGTTCGGTAGGGGGTTCGGGGGCTCTGGGCGTCGGAAATGGGTACAGTCTTTTCGAGGGTCCTCGTGTGCCCAGTGGGAGACTACGGTCAGAGGCCTGGAAAAAAATGGCTAGAAATACCCAGCGGCGAAGCCCGCGAAATAGTCACCGACGCCGTTGGGCTATACCATTTGGTTCGCGGGGGTTGGGTAGGGGGTTCGGGGGCTCTGGGCGTCGGAAATGGGTACAGTCTTTTCGAGGGTCCTCGTGTGCCCAGTGGGAGACTACGGTCAGAGGCCTGTCCAAAAATGGCAAGATATACGCAGCGGCGAAGCTCGCAAAATAGTCACCGACGCCGGTGGGCTATAGCCTTTGGTCCGCGGGGGTTGGGGAGGGATGTTCGGGGGTATGGGCGTCGGAAATGGGTCCAGTATTTTCGAGGGTCCTCGTGTGTCCAGTGGGAGGCTGCGGTCACAGGTCTGCCCTAAAATGGCAAGAAATACCCCGCGGCGCAGCACCCGAAATAGTCGCCGATGCCGGTGGGCTATAGCCTTTGGTCTGCGGGGGTTGGGGAGGCGCGTTCGGGGGCTCTGGGTGTCGGAAATGGGTACAGTCTCTTCTAGGGTTCTCGTGTGGCCAGTGGGAGGCTATAGTCAGAGGCCTGCCCTAAAATGGCAAGAAATGCCCCGGGGCGCAGCGCGCGAAATAGTCGCCGATGCCGGTGGGCTATTGCCTTTGGTCCGCGGGAGTTGGGGAGGGGGATTCGGGGGCTCTGGGCATCCGAAATATGTACAGTCATTTCGAGGGTCCTTGTGTGCCCAGTGGGAGGCTACGGTCAGAGGCATGCCCTAAAATATTAAGAAATGCCCCGCGGCGCAGCGCTTGAAATAGTCACCGAGGCCGGTGAGCTATAGCCGTTGGTCGACGGGGGTTGGGGAGGGGTGTTCGGGGGCTCTGGGCATAGTCATTTCGAGGGACCTCGTGTACCCAGTGGGAGGCTACGGTCACAGGCCTGCCCAAAACTGGCAAGAAATACCACGCGGCGCAGCGCGCGAAATAGTCACCGATGCCGGTGGGCTATAGCCTTTGGTCTGCGGGGGTTGGGGAGTGGCGTTCGGGGGCTCTGGGCATCGGAAATGGGTACAGTCTTTTCGACGATCCTCGTGTACCCAATGGGAGACTACGGCCGAGGCCTGTCCAAAATGACAAGAAATACCCAGCGCGGTTGCGCAAAATAGTCACCGACGCCGTGGGCTATACCACGGTCCGTGGGGGTAGGGGGTTCGGGGCTCAAGCGCCGGAAATGGGTACAGTTTTTCGGGGTCCTCGGTGCCTGGGAGACTACGGTCAGAGGCCTGCCCAAAAATGGTTAGAAATACCCAGCGGCGAAGCTCGCAAAATAGTCACCGACGCCGGTGGGCTATAGCCTTTGGTCCGCGGGGGTTGGGGACGGATGTTCGGGGGCTATTGGCGTCGGAAATGGGTCCAGTCTTTTCAAAGGTCCTCGTACGCCCAGTGGGAGGCTGCGGTCACAAGCCTGCCCAAAAATGGCAAGAAATACCCAACGATGCGGCGCGCGAAATAGTCGCTGAGGCCGGTGGGCTATAGCCTTTGGTCCGCGGCGGTTGGGGTGGGATGTTCGGGGGCTATGGGCGTCGGAAATGGGTCCAGTCTTTTCGAGGGTCCTCGTACGCCCAGTGGCAGGCTGCGGTCACAGGCTGCCCTAAAATGGCAAGAAATACCCCGCGGCGCAGCGCCCGAAATAGTCGCCGATGCCGGTGGGCTATAGCCGTTGGTCCCGCGGGGTTGGGGCGTTCGGGTGCTCTGGGCGTCGGAAATGGGTCCAGTCTTTTCGAGGGTCCTCGTACGCCCAGTGGGAGGCTGCGGTCACAGGCCTGCCCTAAAATAGCAAGAAATACCCAGCGGCGCAGCGCGTGAAATAGTCACCGAGGCTGGTGAGCTATAGCCTTTGGTCGGGCGGGGGGGGGGGGGGTTCGGGGCTCTGGGCATCGGAAATGGGTCCGCCTTTTCGAGGATCTCGTACCCAGGCGAGGCCACGCCACAGGCCTGCCCAAAATGGCAAGAAATACCGCGCGCAGCAAATAGTCACCGGCGTCGGGCCATAGCTTTTGGTCCGCGGGGTCCGGGAGTGGCGTCGGGGTTCCGCATCGGAACTGGGTACAATCTTTTTGAGGGTCCTCGTGTGGCTAGTGGAAGGCTACGGTCAGAGGCCTGCCCAAAAATGGCTAGAAATACCCAGCGGCGAAGCGGCTATTGGCCTTGGAAATGGGTCCAGTCTTTTCAAAGGTCCTCGTGCGCCCAGTGGGAGGCTGCGGTCACAAGCCTGCCCTAAAATGGCAAGAAATACCCAACGACGCGGCGCGCGAAATAGTCGCTGAGGCCGGTGGGCTATAGCCTTTGGTCCGCGGGGGTTGGGTAGGGGGTTCGGGGGCTCTGGGCGTCGGAAATGGGTACAGTCATTTTGAGGGTCCTCGTTTGCCCAGTGGGAGACTACGGTCAGAGGCCTGGCCAAAAATGGCTAGAAATACCCATCGGCGAAGCTCGCAAAATAGTCACCGACGCCGGTGGCCTATAGCCTTTGGTCCGCGGGGGTTGGGGAGGGATGTTGGGGGGCTATGGGCGTCGAAAATGGGTACAGTCTTTTCGAGGGTCCTCGTGTGCCCAGTGGGAGACTATGGTCAGAGGCCTGCCCAAAAATGGTTACAGCATGGCTACTGAAAATAGTCACCACCCGGTGAGCTATAGCCTTTGGTCCGCGGGGTTGAGGGAGGATGTTCAGGGGCTTTATGGGCGTCGGAAATGGAGTCAGTCTTTTGAGGTCTCGTATGCAGTGGGAGGCTGCGGTCAGAGCCTGCCCTAAATCATAAAATACCCAGCGAGCAGCGCAGAAATAATCGCCCGATGCGGTGGTCTATAGCCTTTGTTCCGCGGGGGTGGGGGAGGGCCGTTGGGGGGCTATGGGTGTCGGAAATGGGTACAGTCTTTTCTAGGGTTCTCGTGTGTCCAGTGGGAGGCTACAGTCAGAGGCCACTCATCAAGAAATACCATGTGAAATAATCCGCTGAGGCCGGTGGGCTATAGCCTTTGGTCCATGAGGTTGGGTAGGGGTTCGGGGGGCTGGGCGTCGGAAATGGGTTCAGTCTTTCGAGGTCTCGTGCACCAGGTGGGAGACTACGGTCGAGCCTGCCCAAAATGGCTAGAAATACCCAGCGGCTGAAGCTTCGCAAAATAATCCTGCGCCTTGGTGGGCTATAGCCTTTAAATCGCGGGGTTGGGGAGGGATGTTCGGGGCTATGGGCCTGAAATGGGTCCCTGCACCGAGGTCCTCACAGCCTTGATGGGACGCTGCGGTCAGAGGCCTACCCTAAAATGGCAAGAAATACCCCGCGGCGCAGCGCCCGAAATAGTCGCCGATGCCGGTGGGCTATAGTCTTCGGTCTGCGGGGGTTGGGGAGGGATGTTCGGGGGCTCTGGGCTTCGGAAATATGTACAGTCTTTTCTAGGGTTCTCGTGTGACCAGTGGAAGGCTACAGTCAGAGGCCTGCCCTAAAATGGCAAGAAATACCCTCTGGTGCAGCCTTTGGTCATGGGGTTCGATGGGGGGTTCCGGGGCTCTGGGTGTCGGAAATGGGTCCAGTCTTTTGAGGGTCCTCTTACGATGGAGACTATGTTCAGGCTGCCCAAAATGGCTAGAAATACCAGCCCATGACTCGCAAAATAGTCACCGGCCGGTGGAGTGGGCTATGTGCTAGTCATGAGGGGTTGGGGAGGGATGTTCGGGGGCTATGGGCGTCGAAATGGGTCAGATCTTCGAGGGTCCTCGTGCGCCCGGTGGGAGGCTGGGTCAGGCACACTAAAATGGCAAAAATACCCAGGCCGTAGCGCCAGAAATAATCAGCGATGCCGGTGGGCTATAGTCTTTGGTCTGCGGGGGTTGGGGAGGGGCGTTCGGGGGCTCTGGGTGTCGGAAATATGTACAGTCTTTTCTAGGGTTCTAGTGTGACGGTGGAAGGCTCTGATCGAGGCACATGCCTAAAATGGCAAGAAATACCCTCTGTTGTGGCCATGAAATAGTCAGCTGAGGCAGTGGGCTATAGCCTTTGGTCATGGGGGTTCGGTAGGGGTTCGGGGGCTCTGGGTGTCGGAAATGGGACAGTCTTTCGATGGTCCTCGTGTGCCCAGTCTTGAGACTCTGATCGAGACCTGCCCAAAAAGTGGCAAGAAATACCAGTGGCCAGCCTTGAAATAATCACCGGCATGCGGTGGGCTATACCATTGGTCCTTGAGGTTGGGTAGGGGGTTCAGGGGCTCTGGGCGTCGGAAATGGGTACAGATTTTTTAGAGGTCTCGTGTGCCCAATGGGAGACTACGGTCAGGCACGCCATAAATGGCTAGAAATACCAGCGGAAAAAAGCAGAAATAGTCACTGGCCTTGATGGGCTATACCATTTGGTCCGCGGGGGTTGGGGAGGGATGGTCGGGGGCTAAGGTCGTCGGAAATGGGTCCAGTCTTTTTGATGGTCCTCGTGTGCCCAATGGAAGACTACGGTCCGACGCCTGCCCAAAAATGGATAGAAATACCCTGCGACGAAGCGCGCGAAATAGTCACCGACGCCGGTGGGCTATAACCTTTGGTCCGCGGGGGTTGGGGAGGGTTGTTCGGGGGCTATGGGCATCGGAAATGGGTCCAGTCTTTCGAGGGTCTCGTGTACTTGATGGGAGGCTACGGTCAGAGGCACCCAAAATGGCTAGAAATACCAGTGGCGAGGCTCATGAAATAGTCCTGACGCCTTGGTGGAGCTATAAGCCTTTGGTCCCATGAGGTTGGGAGGGATGTTCGGGGGCTATGGGTGTCGGAAATGAGTCCAGTCCTTTCGAGCGTCCTCCTGTGCCCAGTGGGAGGCTACGGTCACAGGCCTGCCCTAAAATGGCAAGAAATGCCCCACGACGCAGCGCCCGAAATAGTCGCCGATGCCGGTGGGCTATAGCCTTTGGTCCGCGGGGGTAGGGAGGGGGGTTCGGGGGCTCTGGGCGTCGGAAATGGGTACATTCTTTTCGAGGGTCCTCGTGTGGCCAGTGGTAGGCGACGGTCAGAGGCCTGCCCTTAAATGGCAACAAATACCCAACGGCGCGGTGCGTGAAATAGTCGCTGAGGCCGGTGGGCTATAGCCTTTGGTCCGCGGGGGTTTGGGAGGGGGGGTTCGGGGGCTCTGGGCGTCGGAAATGGGTACAGTCTTTTCGAGGGTCCTCCTGTGCCCAGTGGGAGACTACGGTCAGAGGCCTGCCCAAAAATAGCAGGAAATACCAGTAGTCATAGAAATAGTCAACGCGGTGGGCTATAGCATTTGGTCAGAGGTTGGGGAGGATGTTCGGGAACTATGGGCGTCGGGAAATGGGTCCAGTCTTCGAGGAGTCTCGTGTACCCGGTGGGAGGCTCAGTCACGGGCCCGTTAAAATGGCAAGAAATGCCCACTTGGCGTAGCCAAAATAGTCACCGATGCGGTGGGCTACTGGTCTGCGGGGTTGGGGAGGGCGTTCGGGGGTTAGGCGTCGGAAATGGGTGCAGTCTTTTCTAGGGTCTCGTGTGGCAGTGGGAGGCTACAGGTCAGGCCTGCCCTAAAATGGCAAAAAATGGCGGCCTTATGAGAAATAGTCGTTTAGGCGGTGGGCTATAGCGCTGGTCATGAGGTTGGGAGAGAGGTTCGGGGGCACTGGGTATCGGAAATGGGTCCAGTCTTTACGAGTAGTCTTGTGTGCCCAGTGGGAGGCTACGGTCAGAGGCCTGCCCTAAAATGGTAGGAAATACCAAGCGGCGCAGCGAGAGAAATAGCCGCCGAGGCTGGTGGGCTATAGCCTTTGGTCAGCAGAGGTTGGGGGGGGGGTTCGGGGGCTCTGGGCCTTGGAAATGGGTACAGCGGTTTCGAGGGTCCTCGTGTGCCCAGTGGGAGGCTACGGTCAGAGGCCTTCCATAAAATGGCAAGAAATGCCCAGCGGCGCAACGCATGAAATAGTCGCCGAGGCCGGTGGGCTATAGTCTTTAGTCCGCTGGGGTTGGGGAGGGAGGTTCGAGGGCTCTGGGTGTCGGAAATGGGTCTAGTCTTTTCGAGGGTCCTCGTGTGCCCAGTGGGAGGCTACGGTCAGAGGCCTGCTATAAAATGGCGGGAAATACACAGCGGCACAGCGCGAGAAATAGTCTCCGAGGCTGGTGGGCTATAGCCTGTGGTCCGCGGGGGTTAAGGAGCGGGGTTCGGGGGCTCTGACGGTCAGAAATGGTCCAGCCTTTTCGAGGGTCCTCGTGTACCCAGTCGGAGGCTACGGTCAGAGGCCTGCACTAAAATGACAAGAAATACCCAACGGCGCAGCGCGCGAAATAGTCGCCGAGGCCGGTGGGATATAGCCTTTGGTCCGAGGGGGTTGGGGAGGGGGGTTCGGGGGCTCTGGGTGTCGGAAATGGGTTCAGTCTTTTAGAGGGGGCTCGTGTGCTCAGTGGAAGCCTACGGTCAGAGGCCTGCCCTAAAAAGGCAAGAAATGCCCCGAGGCACAGCGTCCGAAATAGTCTCCGAGCCCGGTTGGCTATAGCCTGTGGTCCGCGGGGGTTGGGGAGCGGGGTTCGGGGGCTCCGAGCGTCAGAAATGGTCCAGCCTTTTCGAGGGTCCTTGTGTTCCCAGTCGGAGGCTATGGTCAGAGGCCTGCCCTAAAATGACAAGAAATGCCCAGCGGCGCAGCGCGCGAAATAGTCACCGAGGCCGGTGGGATATAGCCTTTGGTCATGCGGGGTTGGGGAGGGGTTCGGGGACTCACAGGCGTCAGATCTGGGCACCGTCTTTTGAGGGCCTCATGTGCTTGATGGGAGCCTCTGGTCAATGTACGCCCTAAAATACGAAGAAATACAAAGCGGCACGGCGCGCCAAATAGTCACCGAGGCCGGTGGGCTATAGCCTTTGGTCCGCGGGGGTTGGGCAGGGGGTTCGTGGGCTTTGGGCGTAGGAAATTCGTACAGTCTATTTGAGGTCATACATGCCCGTGGGAGGCTACGGTGAGGCCTGCACAAATGGCATAAATACCCAGTGCAGTCTGTGAAATAGTCGCCGAGGCGGTGGGCTATACTCTGTCAGTCCCTTGGGGGTTACTGTGAGGGGGGTTCGGTGGCTCTGGGCGTCAAATATTTTCACTACCTTTTAGGGGCCTCATGTGCCCGTGGGAGGTCTGATCAGATTCCCGCCCAAAATGGGCAAGAAAGACACAGTGGCACTGCGCGCGAAATCGGCGCCACGGCCGGTGAGCTATAGCCTTTGGCCTGCTGGGGTTGGGGTGGGGTTCGGGGGCTCTGGGCATCAGAAATGGGTCCAGGCATTTTGAGGGGCCTCGTGTGCCCAGTACGAGGCTACGGTCAGAGGCTTGGCCTAAAATGGCAAGAAATGCCCAATGGCGCGTGGAAATAAGTCGTCGAGGCCGGTGGGCTATAGCCTTTAGCCCAGGGGTTGGGAAGGGGTTCGGGGCTCTGGGTGTCAAAATGGGTAAAGTCTTTTTGAGGGTTCTCGTATGCCCAATGGGAGGCTACGGTGAGAGGCCTGCCCTAAAATGCCAAGAAATACCCAGTGACGCGCGTGAAATAGTTCTGAGGCGGTGGGCTATAGCATTTGTTCCAGAGGATTAGGAGGGGGTTGGGGACTCATGCGTGGGAAATGGGACAAATCCTGTTTAGGCGCCTTGTGTGCCCAGTGGGAGGCTACGGTCAGGCACGCCTAAAATGGCAAGAAATGCCCGTGGCCTTGTGTGAAATAGTCACCGAGGCGGTGGGCTATAACCTTTGGTCATGAGGTTCGAGAAGGGGTTCAGGGCTCTGGGGTGGGAATTGTCCAGTCTTTTCGTGGGCCTCATGTGCCAGTGGGAGGCTTCTGATCGAGGCCCGCCCTAAATTGGCGATAAATGCCTAAGAGCGTGGCCTTGAAATAGTCGCCGATGCCGGTGGGCTATAGCCGTTCGTCCGCGGGGGTTAGGGAGGGCGGTTCGGGGGCTCTGGGCGTCGGAAATGGGTACAGTCATTTCAAGGGTCCTCGTGTGCCCAGTGGGAGGCTATGGTCCGAGGCCTGCCCTAATGGCAAGAAATGCCAGCAGTGTAGCCTTGAAATAATCAGCAAGGCGGTGGGCTATAGCGTCTGTTCCGCGGGGGTTGGGGAGGGGGTTCGGGGACTCTGGGCGGCTACGGTCAGCGAATGTGGGCTTCGGAAATGGGTCCAGTGTTTTCGAGGGGCCCCGTGTGCGATGGGAGGCTCTGATCAGAGGCCTGCCCTAAAATTGCAAGAAATACCAGCGTGCGCCGCGAAATAATCGTGAAAGGTTGGGCTATAGCCATTGGTCCGCGGGGGTTGGGGAGGAGGGTTCGGGGGCTTTGGGCATTGGAAATGGGTAAAGTCTTTTCGAGGGTCCTCGTGTGCCCAGTGGGAGGCTAAGTTCAGAGACCTGCACTAAAATGGCAAGAAATACCCAGCGGCGCGGCGCCCGAAATAGTCGCCGAGGCCGGTGGGCTATAGCCTTTGGCCCGCGGGGGTTGGGGAGGGGGGTCCGGGGTCTCTAGGCATCGGAAATGGGTCTAGTCTTTCTGAGGTTCCTCGTGTGCTCATTGGGAGGCTACGATCAGAGGCCTGCCCTAAAACGGCGAGAAATGCCCAGCGTCGCAATGCGCGAAATAGTCGCCGAGCCCGTTGGGCTATAGCCTTTGGCCCGCGAGGTTTGGGAGGGGGTTCGGGGGCTCTGGGCATCGGAAATGGGTACAGTCTTTTCGAGGGTCCTCGTGTGCCTAGTGGGAGGCTACGATCAGAGACCATCCCTTAAATGGCGAGAAATGCCCAGCGGCGTGGAACGCGAAATAGTCCCCGAGGCCGGTGGGCTATGGCCTTTGGTCTGCGGGGGTTGGGGAGGGTGTTTCGGGGACTTTGGGCGTCGGAAATGGGTCCAATCTTTTCGAGGGTCCTTGTGTACCCAGTGGGAGGCTACGGTCAGAGGCGTGCCCTAAAATGGCAAGAAATGCCAGTGGCCATGAAATAATCGTCGAGGCGGTGGGCTATAGCACAGTGGTCCAGCGGGGTTGGGGGTCAGGGGCTCTGGGCGTCGAAATGGGTCAGTGTTTTCGAGGCGTCATGTGCCCGGTGGGAGGCTACTAATCGAGGCCTGCCTAAAATGCATAAGAAATGCCTGTGTGCCTTGAAATAATCGGCCCAGGCAGGGGCTATAGTCTTTGGACCGCGAGGGTTGGGGAGAGGAGTTCGGGGACTTTGGGCATCAGAAATGGGTCATGTGTTTTCGAGGGGCCTCGTGTGACAAGTCGGAGGCTACGGTCGAGGCACGCCTAAAATGGTAGAATTGCCCAATGGCCTTGTGAAGCGCCTTATAATCGCCGAGGCAGTGGCTAGCCATTGATCCATGAGGGTTGGGAGGCGTTCGGGTGCTCTGGGCATTGGAAATGGGTCCAGTCTTTTCGAGGGTCCTCGTGTGCCTAGTGGGAGGCTACGGTCAGAGGCCTGCCCAAAAATGGCAACAAATTCCCAGCGGTACAGCGCACGAAATAGTCGCCGAGGCCGGTGGTCTATAGCGTCTGTTCCGCGGGGGTTGGGGAGGGGGTTTCGGGGACTCTGGGTGCCAAAAATGGGTCTAATCTTTTTGAGGGGGCTAGTGTGCTCAGTGGGGCTTTCGGTGACAGGCCTGACCTAAAATGGCAAGAAATACCCCACGTGGGTTGGGGGGGGTTCGGGGACTCTGGTCATCGGAAATGGGTCTAGTATTTATCAGGGGCCTTGTGTGCTCAGTGGTAGCCTACGGTCAGAGGCCTACCCAAAAAATGCAAGAAATGCCCCGCGGCGCAGCGCGCGAAATGGTCGCTAAGGCTGGTGGGTTATAGCCTTTTGTCCGCGTGGGTTGGGGAGGGGGGTTCGGGGGCTCTTGGCATCGGAAATGGGTACCATCTTTTCGGGGGTCCTCTTGTGCCCATTGGGAGGCTACGGTCAGAGGCTTGCCTTAAAATGGCAAGAAATGCCCTGCGGCGTCGCGCGTGAATTAGTTTCCGAGGCCGGTGGGCTATAGCGTCTATTCCGTGGGGGTTGGGGAGGGTTACAGGGGGTGGAAATGGGTGCAGTCTTTTCGAGGTCCTCGTGTTCCCAGTGGGAGGCTCTACGGTCAGAGGCCTGCCTAAAATGCCAACAAATACCAGTAGCGGTCTGTGAAATAGTCATGCAAAGGCAGTTGGCTATAGCCTGTGCTGGTCCGGAGGGTTGGGAGGGTTTGGGGACTACAGGCGTAGGAAATGGGTGCAGTCATTTCAGGGTCCTCGTGTGATGGGAGGCTCTGATCAGAGGCCTACCTAAAATGGCAAGAAATGCCCAGTGATGCAGTGAAATAGTCATGGGGTCGGTGGGCTATAGTGTCTGTTCCGCGGGGTTTGGGGGGGTTCGGGGACTCTGGGTGTCAGAAATGGGTCCAGTCTTTTTGAGGGGACTCGTGTGCTCAGTGGGAGCCTACGGTCAGAGGCTTGCCCTAAAATGGCAAGAAATGCCAGGCCTTGTAGCGTGAAATAGTTGTCGTGGCCGGTGGGAGGATACGGTCAGAGGAATGCCCCAAAATGGCAAAAATGCAGGCGCATGAAATAATCGTCTAGGCGGTGGGCTATAGCGTCTCTTCCAGCGAGGTTGGGGACAGGGGTTGGGGACCACAGGCATCGGAAATGGGTCCAATCTTTTTAAGGGGCCTCGTGTGCTCAGTGGGAACCTACGGTCAAACGCCTGCACTAAAAAGGCAAGAAATGCCCTGCGGCACAGAGCGCGAAATATTCTCCGAGCACGAAGGGCTATAGCCTGTGGTCCGCGGGGGCTAGGGGTTCAAGGGTCCTCGTGTGCCCATTGGGAGGCTACGGTCAGAGGCCTGCCCTAAAAATGGCAAGAAATGCCCAGCGGCGCAACGCGCGAAATAGTCGCCGTGGCCGGTGGGCTTTAGCCAGTCATGAGGGGTTGGGAGGGGTTCGGGGCTCAGTGCGTGGAAATAGGTCCAGTCTTTTCGAGGGTCCTCGTGTGCCTAGTGGGAGGCTACGGTCAGAGGCATGCCCTAACATGGCAAGAAATGCCCAGCGGCGCAGCGCGCGAAATAGTCATCGAGGCCGGTGGGCTATAGCGTCTGTTCCGCGAGGGTTGGGGACGGGGGTTCGGGGAACCTGGTCATCGGAAATGGGTCCAACCTTTTTAAGTGGACTCGTGTGCTCAGTGGGAACCTCTGGTCAAACGCCTGCCCTAAAAAGGCAAGAAATGCCCAGCGGTACAGCGCGCGAAATAGTCGCCGAGGCCGGTGGGCTATAGTGTCTGTTCCGCGGGGGTTGGGGGTGTTCGGGGACTCTGGGTGTCAAAAATGGGTCCAGTCTTTTTGAGGGGCCTCGTGTGCTGAGTGGGAGCCTACGGTCCGAGGCCACTAAAAATGGCAAGAAATGCCAGTGAGCATAAAATAATCATGCCGTTGCGGTGGGCTTTAGCCTTTGGCCTGGAGGGTTAGGGAGGGTTTGGGGGGGCTCTGGGCATCTGAAATGGGTCCAGTCTTGTCGAGGGTCCTCCTGTGCCCGATGGCGAGCTACGGTCGAGGAGCCTGCCCTAACATAACAAGAAATACCAATGACCTTGGCAAATAATCGCGAGTCAGTGGGTTATAACCTTTAGTCCTTGGGGTTGGGAGGGGGGGTTGGGGGCTCTGGGCATCGGAAATGGGTCCAGTCTTGTCGAGGGTCCTCGTGTGCCCAGTGGGAGGCTATGGTCAGAGGCCTGCCCTTAAATGGCAAGAAATACCTAGCGGCACATGCCTTGAAATAATCGCCGTGTGGCCGATGGGCTTTAACATTTGGTCCTTGGGGTTGGGGAGGGGTTGGGGGCCTCTGGGCGTCGGAAATGGGTCAAGTCATTTGAGGGTCCTCGTGCGCCCAGTGGGAGGCTACAGTCGAGGCCAGCTAATTGAAATGCCAGCGGTGAGCTCTCGAAATAATCTCAGGCCGGTGGGAAATAGCCTTTATCCATGAGGGTTATGCAAGGGGTTCGGGGCTCACAGGCGTGAAATGGGTATAGTCATTTCGAGGTCCTCGTGTGTGCTCGAGTGGGAGGCTATGGTCCGAGGCCTGCACTAAAATGGCCAGAAATGCCAATGGGCCTTGTGAAATAGTCGACGAGGCCGGTGGGCTATAAGCGTCTGTTCATGAGGGTTGGGGGGTTCGGGGCTCTGGGCGTCGAAATGTTTACAGTCTTTTGAGGTCCTCGTGTGCCCATTGGGAGGCTCTGGTCAGAGCCTACCCTAAAATGGCAAAATACCCAGTGATGCAGTGAAATAATCGCCGGTGGGCTATATTGTTCATGCGGGGTTGGGGGGTTCGGAGGCTCTGGGCGTCGGAAATGGGTAAAGTCTATGCGAGGGTGCTCGAGTGACCATTGGGATGCAACGGTCATAGGCCTCCCCGCAATTGGCAAGAAATGCCAGTGATGCAGTAGTGAAATAGTCGGCAGTGGTGGGCTAAAGTGTCTTCCAGAGGGGTTGGGGGGTGGTTCGGGGACTCTGGGTGTCAGAAATGGGTCCAGTCTTTTTGAGGGGCCTCGTGTGCTCAGTGGAAGCCGACGGTCAGAGACCCGCCCCAAAATTGCAAGAAATGCACAGCGGCACAGCGCGCGAAATTGTCGACAAGGCCGGTGGGCTATAGCCTTTGGCCCGCGGGGGTTGGGGAGGGGGGTTCGGGGGCTCTGGGCATAGGAAATGGGTACAATCTTTTCAAGGGTCCTCGTGTGCCCAGTGGGAGGCTACGGTCAGGCACATACAGAAATGCCAATAAATGCCAGCCTTGGCAGAAATAAACACCGAGGCCTGTGGGCTATAGGGTCTGTTCCGTTGGGGTGGGGGGGGGGGGTGGGGGGGCTCTGGGAGTCGGAAATGGGTACAGTTTTATTCGAGGGCCCTCGTGCGCCCAGTGGGAGGCTATGGTCAGAGGCATGACCTAAAATGGCAAGAAATGCCAGTGTACAGTAGCCTTGAAATAGTGGGCGGTGGGCTATAGTGTACATTACAGGGGTTGGGGAGGGTGGGGGACTCTGGACATCGAAAATGGGTCCAGCCCTTTTGAGGGGCCTCGTGTGCTCAGTGGGAACCTACGGTCAGAGGCCTGCCCTAAAATGGCAAGAAATACCTAGCGGCACAGCGCGTGAAATAGTCGCCGTGGCCGATGGGCTTTAGCATTTGGTCCTTGAGGGGTTGGGAGGGGTTCGGGGCTCTGGGCGTCGGAAATGGGTCAAGTCATTTGAGGGTCCTCGTGCGCCCAGTGGGAGGCTACGGTCGGAGGCCCGCCCTAAATTTGCAAGAAATGCCCAGTAGTGGCTCTCGAAATAATCTCCGAGGCCGGTGGGAACTAGCCTTTCGTCCGCGGGGGTTATGCAAGGGGGTTCGGGGGCTCTGGGCATAGGAAATGGGTACAATCTTTTTGAGAGCCGTCGTACGCCCAGTGGAAGGCTACGGTGAGAGGCCTGCCATAAAATGACAAGAAATACCCAGCGGCGCAGTGCGCGAAATAGTCACCGAGGCCAGTGGGCTATAGCCTTTGGTCCGCAGGGGTTGGTGAGGGGGGTTCGGGGGCTCTGGGAGTCAGAAATGGGTACAGTTATTTCGGGGGTCCTCGTGTGCCCAGGGGTAGGCTACGGTCAGAGGCACGCCTTGAAATGGCAAGAACTGCCCAGCGGCGCAGCGCGGGAAATATTAGCCGAGGCCGATGGGCTATCAACTTTGGTCCGCAGGGGTTGGGGAGGGGTGTTCGGGGGCTCTGGGTGTCAGAAATGGGTACAGTCTTTTTGAGGGCCCTCGTGTGCACAGTGGGAGCCTACGGTTAGAGGCATACCCTAAAATGGCAAAAAATGCTCAGCGGCGTAGCGCGCGAAATAGTCACCGAGGCCGGTGGTCTATAGCCTTTGGTCCATGAGCGGGCTGGGGGTGGGGGGTGCGGGGGCTCTGGGTGTCGGAAAAGGGTCCAGTCTTTTCGAGGGGCCTCGTGTACCCAGTGGGAGGCTACGGTCAGAGGCCTGCCCTAAAATGGCAAGAAATGCCCTGCGGCGCAGCGCGTGAAATAGTCACCGAGGCTGGTGGGATATAGCCTTTGGTCCGCGGGGGTTGGGGAGGGGGGTTCGGGGGCTCTGGGCATCAAAAATGGCTCCAGTCTTTTCGAGGGTCCTCGTGTGGCCATTGGGAGGCTACGGTCAGAGGCCTGTCCTAAAATGCCAAGAAATACTTGACGTGGCGAAATAGTCACCGTGGCGGTGGTCTATAGCACAGTCCTTGAGGTTGGGGATGGGGTTTCGGGGGCTCTGGGCATCAGAAATGGGTACGGTCTTTTTGAGGTTCCTCGTGTGCCCAGTGGGAGGCTACGGTCAGAGGCATACCCTAAAATGACAAAAAATGCTCAGCGGCGCAGCGCGCGAAATAGTCACCGAGGCCGGTGGTCTATAGCCTTTGGTCCGCGGGGCTTGGGGAGGGGTGTTCGGGGACTATGGGCGCCGGAAATGGGTCCAGTCTTTTTGAGGGGCCTCATGTGCCCAGTGGGAGTCTACGGTCAGATGCCTGCCCTAAAATGGCAAGAAACGCCCCGCAGCGCAGCGCGCGAAATGGTCACCGAGGCCGGTGGCCTATAGTCTTTGGTCCGCGGGGGTTGGGGAGGGGGGTTCGGGGGCTCTGGGCGTCGGAAATGGGTACAATCTTTTTTAGGGGCCTCATGTGCCCAGTGGGAGGCTACGGTTAGAAGCCTGCCCTAAAATTGGAAGAAATTCCCAGCGGCGCAGCGCGCGAAATAGTCACCGAGGACGGTGGTCTATAGTCTTTTGTCCGCGAGGCCTGGGGATGGGGGTTTGGAGGCTCTGGGTGCCGGAAATGGGTCCAGTCCTTTCGAGGGGCCTCGTGTGCCCAGTGGGAGGCTACGGTCAGAGACCTGCCCTAATATCCCAAGAAATAGTCGCCGAGGCCGGTGGGCTATAGCCTTTGGTCCGCGGGGGTTGGGGAGGGGGGTTCGGGGGCTCTGGGCATAGGAAATGGGTACAATCTTTTCGAGGGTCCTGGTGTGCCCAGTGGGAGGCTACGGTTACAGGCTTGCCCTAAAATGCCAAGAAATGGCCAGCGGCGCAACGCACGAAATATTCGCCGAGGCCGGTGGAATTAGCATTTGGTCCGCGGGGTTTGGAGAGGGGTGTTCGGGGACTATGGGAGAAGGAAATGGGTCCAGTCTTTTTGAGGGGCCTCGTGTGCCCAGTGGCAGGCTACGGTCAGAGGTCTGCCCTAAAATGGCAAGAAATGCCCAGCGGCGCAATGCGCGAAATTGTCGCCGAGGCCGGTGGGCTATAGCCTTTTGTCCGCGGGGGTTGGGGAGGGAGGTTCGGGGGCTCTGGGCGTCGGAAATGGGTACAGTCTTTTTGAGGGACCTCGTGTACCCAGTGGGAGGCTACGGTCAGAGGCCTGCCCTAAAATGGCAAGAAATGCCATACTGGTAGCCTTGAAATAGTCACCAAAGGCAGTGGGCTATAACCTTTGGTCCCATGAGGGGTTGGGGAGGGTTGGGGACTACTGGGTATCAGAAATGGAGTGCAGTCTTTTCGAGGGTCTCGTGTGCCTAGTGGGAGGCTACGATCAGAGGCATTACCTAAAAGGCAAGAAATGCCCATGTGCCAGCGAAATAGTCTCAAAGCCGGTGGGCTATAACTTTGTGGCCAGAGGGGTTGGGGAGGGGTTGAGGCTCTATGTGTCAGAAATGGGTACAATCTTTTCGAGGGTCCTCATATGCCCAGTGGGAGGCTACGGTTAGAGGCCTGCCCTAAAATGGCAAAATATGCTCAGCGGCGCAGCGCGCTAAATAGTCACCGAGGCCGGTGGTCTATAGCCTTTGGTCCGGGGGGCTTGGGGATGGGGGTTTGGGGGCTCTAGGTGCCGGAAATGGCTCCAGAATTTTCGAAGGGCCTCGTGTGCCCAGTGGGAGGCTACGGTCAGAGACCTGCCCTAATATGGAAAGAAATACCCAGCGGCGCAGCGCGCGAAATAGTCGCCGAGGCCGATGGGCTATAGCCTTTGGTCAGCGGGGGTTGGGGAGGGGGGTTCGGGGGCTCTGGACAAAGGAAATGGGTACAATATTTTCGAGGGTCCTCGTGTTCCCAGTGGGAGGCTACAGTTAGAGGCTTGCCGTAAAATGCCAACAAATACCCAGCGGAGCAGCGCGCGAAATAGTCTCCGAGTCCGGTGGGCTATAGCGTCATTCATGGGGGTTGGGTGGGGGGTTTGGGGGACTCTGGGTGTCGGAAATGGGTCCAGTCTTTTTGAGGGGCCTCGTGTGCCCAGTGAGAGGTAACGGTTAGAGGCCTGCCTTAAAATGGCAAGAAATGCCAAGCGGCGCAGCGCGTGAAATAGTCTCTGAGCCCAGTGGGCTATAGCCTGTGGTCCGCGGGGGTTGGGGAGGGGGGTTCGGGGCCTCTGGCCGTCGGAAAAGGGTACAATCTTTTCGAGGGTCATCATGTGCCCAATGGGAGGCTAGGGTGAGAGGCCTGCCTTAAAATGGCAACAAATGCCCAGCCGCGCAGCGCGAGAAATAGTCACCGAGGCCGGTGGTCTATAGCCTTTGGTCCGCGGGGGTTGGGGAGGTGTGTTCGGGGACTATGGGCGACGGAAACGGGTCCATCCTTTTTGAGTGACCTCGTGTGGCCAGTGGGAGGCTACGGTCACGGGCCTGCCCTAAAAGGGCAAGAAATACCCCGCGGCGCAGCATGCAAAATAGCCTCTGAGTCCGGTGGGCTATAGCGTCTGTTCATCGGGGGTTTGGGAGGGGGGTTCGGGGGCTCTGGGTGTCGTAAATGGGTCCTGTCTTTTTGAGGGCCTCGTGTGCCCAGTTGGAGGCTACGGTCAGAGGCCTGCCCTAAAATCGCAAGAAATGCCCAGCAGCCTTTGGTCCGTGGGGGTTGGGGAGGGGGGTTCGGGGACTCTGGGCATCAGAAATGGGTACAGTCTTTTCGAGGGTTCTCGTGTGCCTAGTGGGAGGCTACGATCAGAGGCATGCCCTAAAAGGGCAAGAAATGCCCCGCAGCACAGCGCGCGAAATAGTCTCCGAGCCCGGTGGGCTATAGCCTGTGGTCCGCTGGGGTTGGGGAGGGGGGTTCGGAGGCTCTAGGCGTCAGAAATGGGTACAATATTTTCGAGGGTCCTCGTGTGCCCTGTGGTAGGCTACGGTTAGAGGCCTGCCCTAAAATGGGAAAAAATGCTCAGCGGCGCAGCCCGCGAAATAGTCACCGAGGCCGGTGGTCTATAGCCTTTGGTCCGCGGGGCTTGGGGAGGGGGGTTCGGGGGCTCTGGGCGTCGGAAATGGGTCCAGTCTTTTCGAGGGGCCTCTTGGGCCCAGTGGGAGGCTACGGTCAGAGACCTGCTCTAATATGACAAGAAATACCCAGCGGCGCAGCGCGCGAAATAGTCACCGAGGGTCCTCGTGTGCCCAGTGGCAGTCTTTGGTTAGAGGCTTGCCCTAAAATGCCAAGAAATACCCAGCGACGCGGCGCGCGAAATAGTCGTCGAGGCCGGTGGTCTATAGCCTTTGGTCTGCGGGGGTTGGAGAGGGGTGTTCAGGGACTATGGGCAACGCAAATGGGTCCAGTCTTTTTGAGACGCCTCGTGTGCCCAGTGGGATACTACGGTCTGATGCCTGCCCTAAAAAGGTTAGAAATACCCCGCGGCGCAGCGCGCGAAATAGTCTCCGAGTCCGGTGGGCTATAGCCTTTGGTCCGCGGGGGTTGGGGTGGGGGGTTCGGGGGCTCTGGGCGTCGGAAAAGGGTACAATCTTTTCGAGGGTCATCGTGTGCCCAGTGGGAGGCTCTGGTTAGAGCTCTGCCTGAAAATGGCAAGAAATGCCCAGCGGCGCAGCGAACGAAATAGTCACCGAGGCCGGTGGGCTATAACCTTTGGTCCGCGGGGGTTGGGGAGGGGGGTTCGGGGACTCTGGGTATCAGAAATGGGTACAGTCTTTTCGAGGGTCCTCGTGTGCCTAGTGGGAGGCTACGATCAGAGGCATTACCTAAAAGGGCAAGAAATGCCCCGCAGTCTGTGAAATAGTCTCAGAGCCGGTGGGCTATAGCACTGTTGTGAGGGGGAGGGAGGGTTCGGGAGGCTCTATGTGTGGAAATGGGTACAATCTTTTCGAGGGTCCTCATATGCCCAGTGGGAGGCTACGGTTAGAGGCCTGCCCTAAAATGGCAAAATATGCTCAGCGGCGCAGCGCGCCAAATAGTCACCGAGGCCGGTGGTCTATAGCCTTTGGTCCGGGGGGCTTGGGGATGGGGGTTTGGGGGCTCTAGGTGCCGGAAATGGCTCCAGAATTTTCGAAGGGCCTCGTGTGCCCAGTGGGAGGCTACGGTCAGAGACCTGCCCTAATATGGAAAGAAATACCAGTAGCGTGTGCCTTGAAAATAATCCAGGCCGATGGGCTATAGCCTGGTCGTGAGGGGTTAGGGAGGGGGGTTCGGGGGCTCTGGACAAAGGAAATGGGTACAATATTTTCGAGGGTCCTCGTGTTCCCAGTGGGAGGCTACAGTTAGAGGCTTGCCGTAAAATGCCAACAAATACCCAGCGGAGCAGCGCGCGAAATAGTCTCCGAGTCCGGTGGGCTATAGCGTCTGTTCCGCGGGGGTTGGGGAGGGGGGTTCGGGGACTCTGGGTGTCGGAAATGGGTCCAGTCTTTTTGAGGGGCCTCGTGTGCCCTTGATGAGAGAGCAGCAGTTAGAGGCACACTTAAAATGGCAAGAAATGCCAATGGCGCGCGTGAAATAGTCTCTGAGCCCAGTGGGCTATAGCACATGGTCAGCGGGGGTTGGGAGGGGTTGGGGCCTCAGCGTCGGAAAAAGGGTACAATCTTTTCAGGGTCATCATGTGCCCAATGGGAGGCTAGGGTGAGAGGCCACCTTAAAATGGCAAGAAATGCCCAGCCTTGGCCGAAATAGTCACCGAGGCCGGTGGTCTATAGCCTTTGGTCCGCGGGGGTTTGGTAGGTGTGTTCGGGGAATATGGGCGAAGGAAACGGGTCCATCCTTTTTGAGGGACCTCGTGTGGCAAGTGGGAGGCTACGGTCACGGGCACCTTGCCTAAAGCAAGAAATACTGTGTGACATGCAAAATAGCCTCCGAGTCCGGTGGCCAATAGAGTCTGATCATCGGGGGTTTGGGAGGGTTCGGGGCTCACGGGTGTAAATAAATGGGTCCAGTCTTTTTGAGGGCCTCGTGTGCCCAGTTGGAGGCTACGGTCAGAGGCACTAAAATGGCAAGAAATGCCAGCTGTAGCCTTGTGTGAAATAGTTCTTAGGGCGGTGGGCTTTAGCCTTTGGTCCGTGGGGGTTGGGGAGGGGGGTTCGGGGACTCTGGGCTTAAGAAATGGGTACAGTCTTTTCGAGGGTGCTCATGTGCCTAGTGGGAGGCTACGATCAGAGGTATGCCCTAAAAGGGCAAGAAATGCCCCGCAGCACAGCGCGCGAAATAGTCGCCGAGGCCGGTGGGCTATAGCCTTTGGTCCGCGGGGGTTGGGGAGGGGGGTTCGGGGGCTCTGGGCGTCGAAAATGGGTACAGTCTTTTTGAGGGTCCTCGTGTGCCCAGTGGGAGGCTACGGTCAGAGGCCTGCCCTAAAATGGCAAGAAATGCCAGTGATGCAGTAGCATAAAATAATCATAGGGCGGTGGGTCTTAGCCTTCGGTCCGCGGGGGTTGGGGACGGTGTTTCAGGGGTTCTGGACTTTGGAAATGGGTCCAAACCTTTTGAGGGGCCTCGTGTGCCCAGAGGGAAGCTACGGTCAGAGGCCTGCCCTAAAATGGCAAGAAATGCCAAGTGAAATGGTCATGGCCGAGGTCGGATGTAGACTTTGGTCTGCGGGGGTTGGAGAGGGGGGTTCGGGGGCTCTGGGCATCGGAAATGGCTACAGTCTTTTCGAGGGTCCTCGTGTGCCCAGTGGCAGACTACGGTCAGAGGCCTGCCTAAAATGGCAAGAAATGCCCAGCGGCGCAGCGCGCGAAATTGTGGTTGAGGCCGGTGGGCTATAACCTGTGGTCCTTGAGGGTTGGGAGGGGGTTGGGGCTCTGGGCACAGGAAATGGGTTTTCGAGGGTCCTCGTGTGCCTAGTGGGAGGCTACGGTTAGAGGCTTGCCCTAAAATGCCAAGAAATGGCCAGCGGCGCAGCGCGCGAAATAGTCGCCGAGGCCGGTGGTCTATAGCCTTTGGTCCGCGGGGGTTGGGGAGGTGTGTTCGGGGACTATGGGAGACGGAAATGGGTCCAGTCTTTTTTAAGGGCCTCGTTTGCCCAGTGGGAGACTACGGTCAGATCCCTGCCCTAAAAAGGCAAGAAATATCCCTCGGCGCAGCGCGCAAAATAGTCTCCGAGTAGGGTGGGCTATAGCGTCTGTTCCGCGGGGGTTGGGGAGGGGGATTCGGGGACTCTGGGTGTCGGAAATGGGTCCAGTCTTTTTAACGGGCCTCGTGTGCCCAGTTGGAGGCTACTGATTAGAGGGCCTTAAAAGGCAAGAAATGCTAAGCCAGTATAGCAGAAATAGTCGCCGAGGCCGGTGGGCTACACCCTTTGGTCCGCGGGGGTTGGGGAGCGGGGTTCGGGGACTCTGGGTGTCGGAAATGGGTCCAGTCTTTTTGAGGGGCCTCGTGTGCCCAGTTTGAGGCTACGGTTAGAGGCCTGCCTTAAAAAGGCAAGAAATGCCAAGCGGCGCAGCCTTGTGAAATAATCGCCCGAGGGAATCTTTGGTCCGTGGGGTTGGGGGAGGGGGGTTGGGGGACTCTAGGTGTCGGAAATTGGTACAGTCTTTTTGAGGAGCCTAGTGTTCCCAATGGGTGGCTCTGATCGAGCCCTGCCTACAATATGGCCTGAAATACCCAGTGGCCCGGATCTTGAAATAGTTGCCGAGGCCGGTGGGCTATAGACTTTGATCCGCGGGGGTTGGGGAGGGGGGTTCGGGGACTCTGGGCTTCAGAAATGGGTACAGTCTTTTCTAGGGTGCTCGTGTGCCTAGTGGGAGGCTACGATCAGAGGCATGCCCTAAAAGGGCAAGAAATAGCCCCGCCGCACAGCGCGCGAAATAGTTTCCGAGCCCGGTGGGCTATAGCCTGTGGTCCGCGGGGGTTGGGGAGGGGGGGTTCGGAGGCTCTAGGCGTCAGAAATGGGTACAATCTTTTCGAGGGTCCTCGTGTGCCTAGTGGGAGGCTACGGTTAGAGGCCTGCCCTAAAATGGCATAAAATGCTCAGCGGCGCAGCGCGCGAAATAGTCACCGAGGCCGGTGGTCTATAGCCTTTGGTCCGCGGGGCTTGGGGAGGGGGGTTCTGGGGCTCTGGGTGTCGGAAATGGTTACAGTCTTTTCGAGGGGCTTCGTGTACCCAGTGGGAGGCTACGGTCAGAGACCTGCCCTAATATGGCAAGAAATACCCAGCGGCGCAGCACGCGAAATAGTCGCCGAGGCCGGTGGGCAATAGCCTTTGGTCCGCGGGGGTTGGGGAGGGGGGTTCGGGGGCTCTGGGCATAGGAAATGGGTTTTCGAGGGTCCTCGTGTGCCCAGTGGGAGGCTACGGTTAGAGGCTTGCCCTAAAATGCCAAGAAATGGCCAGTGTAGCGTAATAATCATGAGGCCGGTGGTCTATAGCCTTTGGTCCGCGGGGGTTGGTGAGGTGTGTTCAGGGACTATGCGTGACGGAAATGGGTCCAGTCTTTTTGAGGGGCCTCGTTTGCCCGGTGGCAGACTACGGTTAGATCCCGGCCCTAAAAAGGCAAGAAATACCCTGCGGCGCAGCGCGCGAAATAGTCTCCGAGTCGGGTGGGCTATAGCCTTTGGTCCGCGGGGCTTGGGGAGGGGGGTTCGGGGGCTCTGGGCATAGGAAATGGGTACAATCTTTTTTAGGGGCCTCGTGTACCCAGTGGGAGGCTACGGTCAGAGACCTGCCCTAATATGGCAAGAAATACCAAGCGGTGACACTGAAATAGTCGCCGAGGCAGTGAGCTATAGCCTGGTCATGAGGGTTGGGGGGGTGGGGGGGCTCTGGGCATAGGAAATGGGTTTTCGAGGGTCCTCGTGTGCCCAGTGGGAGGCTACGGTTAGAGGCTTGCCCTAAAATGCCAAGAAATGGCCAGCGGCGCAGCGCGCGTAATAGTCGCCGAGGCCGGTGGTCTATAGCCTTTGGTCCGCGGGGGTTGGTGAGGTGTGTTCGGGGACTATGCGTGACGGAAATGGGTCCAGTCTTTTTGAGGGGCCTCGTTTGCCCGGTGGCAGACTACTGTTAGATCCACCGCCTAAAAGGCAAGAAATACCCAGCAGTATGGCCTTGAAATAGTCAAAGTCGGGTGGTCTATAGCCTTTGGTCCGCGGGGCTTGGAAGTGTTCGGGAGCTGGGCATAGGAAATGGGTACAATCTTTTTTAGGGGCCTCGTGTACCCAGTGGGAGGCTACGGTTAGAGACCTGCCCTAATATGGCAAGAAATAACAAGCGGCGCAGCACGCGAAATAGTCACCGAGGCCGGTGGTCTATAGCCTTTGGTCCGCGGGGGTTGGTGAGGTGTGTTCAGGGACTATGCGTGACGGAAATGGGTCCAGTCTTTTTGAGGGGCCTCGTTTGCCCGGTGGCAGACTACGGTTAGATCCCTGCCCTAAAAAGGCAAGAAATACCCCGCGGCGCAGCGCGCGAAATAGTCTCCGAGTCGGGTGGGCTATAGCCTTTGGTCCGCGGGGCTTGGGGAGGGGGGTTCGGGGGCTCTGGGCATAGGAAATGGGTACAATCTTTTTTAGGGGCCTCGTGTACCCAGTGGGAGGCTACGGTCAGAGACCTGCCCTAATATGGCAAGAAATACCAAGCGGCGCAGCACGCGAAATAGTCGCCGAGGCCGGTAGGCTATAGCCTTTGGTCCGCGGGGGTTGGGGAGGGGGGTTCGGGGGCTCTAGGCATAGGAAATGGGTTTTCGAAGGTCCTCGTGTGCCCAATGGGAGGCTACGGTTAGAGGCTTGCCCTAAAATGCCAAGAAATGGCCAGTATGTGGCAGCGTAATAGTCGCCGAGGCCGGTGGTCTATAGCCTTTGGTCCGCGGGGGTTGGTGAGGTGTGTTCGGGGACTATGCGTGACGGAAATGGGTCCAGTCTTTTTGAGGGGCCTCGTTTGCCCGGTGGGAGACTACGGTCAGATCCCTGCCCTAAAAAGGCAAGAAATACCCCGCGGCGCAGCGCGCGAAATAGTCTCCCAGTCGGGTGGGCTATAGCCTTTGGTCCGGGGGGCTGGGGGGGGGTGTTCGGGGGCTCCGGGCATAGGAAATGGGTACAATCTTTTTTAGGGGCCTCGTGTACCCAGTGGGAGGCTCTGATTAGAGACCTACTAATATGGCAAGAAATACCAGCCAGGCGCACCTGTGAAATAGTCATGCGAGGCGGTGGGCTATAGCCTTTGGTCCATGAGGGGTTGGGGAGGGTTCGGGGCTGGGCATAGGAAATGGGTTTGGGGTCCTCGTGTACTTGATGGGAGGCTACAGTTAGAGGCCCTAAAATGCCAAGAAATGGCCAGTGGCGCATGTGAAATAATCGCCGAGGCAGTGGTCTATAGCCTTTGGTCCCGAGGGGTTGGGGAGGGGTTCGGGGGCTCTGTGTGTGAGAAATAGTTCAGTCTTTTGAGGGGCTTCGTGTACCCGGTGGGAGGCTACTGAGTCGAGACACTGCCTAATATGGCAAGAAATACTGTGTGACACATGAAATAATCGCCGAGGCTGGTGGGCAATATTCTTTGGTCCTTGGGGTTGGGAGGGGTTCGGGGCTCTGGGCATAGGAAATGGGTTTCGAGGGTCCTCGTGTGCCCGATGGGAGGCTCTGATTAGAAAGCTTGCCACTAAAATGCCAAGAAATGGCCAGTAGCGCAGCCTTGTAATAATAGTCGGCAGTGGTCTATAGCCTTTGGTCCATGAGGTTGGTGAGGTGTGTTCGGGGACTATGCGTGGCGGAAATGGGTCCAGTCTTTTGAGGGGCCTCGTTTGCCCGATGTGAACTCTTGTTAGATCCACACTAAAGGCAAGAAATACCCATGGCCTTGAAATAATCTCAGTCGGGTGGTCTATAGCCTTTGGTCCATGGGGCTTGGGGGGGGGGGCTCTGGGCATAGGAAATGGGTACAATCTTTTTTAGGGGCCTCGTGTACCCAGGTGGGAGGCTCTGATCGAGACCTGCTAATATGGCAAGAAATACCAAGCGGCCAAGCGCGAAATAGTCAGCGAGGCAGTGGGCTATAACCTTTGGTCATGAGGGGTTGGGAGGGTTCGGGGCTCTGGGCATAGGAAATGGGTTTCGAGGTCCTCGTGTGATGGGAGGCTCTGATTAGAACATTGCCCTAAAATGCCAAGAAATGGCCATCAGTATATGTGAAATAATCGCCGAGGCAGTGGTCTATAACCTTTGGTCCCTTGAGGGGTTGGGGAGGGGTTGGGGACCAGGTGTCGGAAATGGGTCATGTCTTTTTGAGGAGCCTAGTGTGCCCAGTGGGTGGCTACGATCAGAGCCCTGCCCTAATATGGCAAGAAATACCCAGCGGCGGAGCACGCGAAATAGTCGCCGAGGCCGGTGGGCTATAGCCTTTGGTCCGCGGGGGTTGGGGAGGGGGGTTCGGGGACTCTGGGTGTCGGAAATGGGTCATGTCTTTTTGAGGAGCCTAGTGTGCCCAGTGGGTGGCTACGATCAGAGCCCTGCCCTAATATGGCAAGAAATACCCAGCGGCGCAGCACGCGAAATAGTCGCCGAGGCCGGTGGGCTATAGCCTTTGGTCCGCGGGGCTTGGGGAGGGGGGTTCGGGGGTTCTGGGCATAAGAAATGGGTACAATCTTTTTTAGGGTCCTCGTGTACCCAGTGGGAGGCTACGGTTAGAGGCCTGCCCTAAAATGGCAAGAAATGCCCTGCAACACAGCGCGCGAAATAATCTCCGAGCCCGTTGGGCTATAGCCTGTGGTCCGCGGGGCTTAGGGAGGGGGGTTTGGGGCTATGGGCTTCAGAAAAGGGTCCAGACTTTTCGAGGGGCCTCGTGTGCCCAGTGGGAGGCTACGGTCAGAGGCCTGCCCTAAAATGGCAAGAACTGCCATGCAGTGTGTGAAATAATCATGAGGCGGTGGGATATTGTCTTTTAATCCATGAGGGTTGGGGCGGGGCGTTCGGGGGCTCTGGGAGTTGTAAATGGGTACAGTCTTTTCGAGAGCCCTCGTGTGGCCAGTGGGAGGTTATCGTCAGAGGCCTGCCCTAGAATGGCAAGAAATGCTAGCAACAGCAGAGTGTCGCCGAGGCAGTGGGCTACACCCTGGTCATGAGGGGTTGGGGAGGGGTTCGGGGACTCTGGGTGTAGGAAATGGGTCCAGTCTTTTTGAGGAGCCTCATGTGCCCAGAGGGAGGCTGATCGAGCCCCTTGATATGCCAAGAAATACCTAGGCCGCGTGGAATAGTCGCCGATGCTGGTGGGATATAGCCTTTGGTCCCCGGGGGTTGGGGATGGGGGTTCGGGGGCTCTGGGCATCAGAAATGGGTACAGTCTTTTTGAAGGTCCTCGTGTGCCCAGTGGGAGGATTCGGCCAGAGGCATACCCTCAAATGGAAAGAAATGCCCAGCGGTGCAGCGAGCGAAATTGTCGCCGAAGTCGGTGGGCTATAGCGTATGTTCCGCGGGGGTTGGGGAGGGGGGGACGGGGATATGGCATCAGAAATGGGTCTAGTCTTTTTGAGGGGCCTCGTGTGCTCAGTGGGAACCTACGGTCAGAGGGCTGCCCTAAAACTCCAAGAAATCCCCCGCAGCACAGCGCGTGAAATAGTATCTGAGCCCGGTGGGCTATAGTTTGAGGTGCGCAGGGGTTGGGGAGGGGGGTTCGATGGGTTTTGGGCGTCGGAAAAGGGTACAATTTTTTCGAGGGTCATCATGTGCCCAGTGGGAGGCTATGGTTAGCGGCCTGCCTTAAAATGGCAAGAAATGCCCAGCGGCGCAGCGCGCGAAATAGTCGCTGAGGCCGGTGGTCTATAGCCTTTGGTCCGCGGGGGTTGGTGAGGTGTGTTCGGGGACTATGCTCGACGGAAATGGGTCCAGTCTTTGTGAGGGGCCTCTTTTGCCCAGTGGGAGACTACGGTCAGATCCCTGCCCTAAAAAGGCAAGAAATACCCCGCGGCGCAGCGCGCGAAATAGTCTCCCAGTCGGTTGGGCTATAGCGTCTGTTCCGCGGGGGTTGGGGAGGGGGATTCGAGGACTCTGGGTGTCGGAAATGGGTCCAGTCTTTTTGACTTGCCTCGTGTGCCCAGTGGGAGACTACGGTCAGGGGCCTGCCCTAAAAGGACAAGAAATACCCCGCGGCGCAGCGTGCGAAATACTCTCCGAGTCCGGTGGGCTATAGCGTCTGTTCATCGGGGGTTTCGGAGGGGGGTTCGGGGGCTCTGGGTGTTGGAAATGGGTCCAGGCTTTTTGAGGGGCCTCGTGTGCCCAGTTGGAGGCTACGGTCAGAGGCCTGCCCTAGAATGGCAAGAAATGCCCAAAGGCGTAACGCGCGAAATTGTCGCCGAGGCCGGTGGGCTAAACCCTTTGGTCCGCGGGGCTTGGGGAGGGGGGTTCGGGGACTCTGGGTGTCGGAAATGGGTCCTGTCTTTTTGAGGAGATTCGTGTGCCCAGTGTGAGGCTACGATCAGAGCCCTGCCCCAATATGCCAAGAAATACCAGTGGCCTTGGGAAATAATTCTTAGGGCCGAGGGCTCTAGCCTTTGGTCCGCGGGGGTTGGGGAGGGGGGTTCGGGGACTCTGGGCATCAGAAATGGGTACAGTCTTTTCGAGGGTCCTCGTCTGCCTTGTGGGAGGCTACGGTCAGAGGGCTGCCCTAAAACGCCAAGAAATGCCCCGCAGCACAGCGCGTGAAATAGTATCTCAGCCCGGTGGGCTATAGTTTGTGGTCAGCAGGGGTTGGGGAGGTGGGTTCGATGGGTTTTGGGCGTCGGAAAAGGTTACAATTTTTTCGAGGGTCATCATGTGCCCAGTGGGAGGCTATGGTTAGCGGCCTGCCTTAAAATGGCAAGAAATGAGCTTTACCTTTGGTCCATGAGGGTTGGTGAGGTGTGTTGGGGACTATCTTGTGAAATGGGTCCAGTCTTTTGAGGGGCCTCGTTTGCCCGGATGGGAGACTACGGTCAGATCCACATACAAAAGGCAAGAAATACCCTGCGGCGCAGCGCGGGAAATAGTCTCCCAGTCGGGTGGGCTATAGCGTCTGTTCCGCGGGGGTTGGGGAGGGGAATTCGGGGACTCTGGGTGTAGGAAATGGGTCCAGTCTTTTTGACGGGCCTCGTGTGCCCAGTGGGAGACTACGGTCAGGGGCCTTCCCTAAAAGGACAAGAAATACCCCGCGGCGCAGCGTGCGAAATAGTCTCCGAGTCCGGTGGGCTATAGCGTCTGTTCATCGGGGGTTTCGGAGGGGGGTTCGGGGGCTCTGGGTGTCGGAAATGGGTCCAGTCTTTTTGAGGGGCCTCGTGTGCCCAGTTGGAGGCTCTGACGAGCCTGCCCTAGAATAAGAAAAATGCCCTTAGCATGTGAGAGTCATGGGGCAGTGGGCTACACCTGGTCCTTGAGGGGTTGGGGAGGGGGGTTCAGGGACTCTGGGTGTCGGAAATGGGTCCAGTCTTCTTGAGGAGATTCGTGTGCCCAGTGGGAGACTACGATCAGAGCCCTGCCCCAATATGCCAAGAAATACCCAGCAGCGCAGCGCGCGAAATAGTTGCCGAGGCCGGTGGGCTATAGCCTTTGGTCCGCGGGGGTTGGGAAGGGGGGTTCGGGGACTCTGGGCATCAGAAATGGGTACAGTCTTTTCGAGGGTCCTCGTGTACCTAGTGGGAGGCTACGGTCAGAGGGCTGCCATAAAACGCCAAGAAATGCCCCGCAGCACAGCGCGTGAAATAGTATCTCAGCCCGGTGGGCTATAGTTTGAGGTGCGCAGGGGTTGGGGAGGGGGGTTCGATGGGTTTTGGGCGTCGGAAAAGGGTACAATTTTTTCGAGAGTCATCATGTGCCCAGTGGGAGGCTATGGTTAGCGGCCTGCCTTAAATTGGCAAGAAATGTGGCATGCGAGAAATAGTCATGAGGCGGTGGTCTATAGCCTTTGGTCCATGAGGTTGGTGAGGTGTGTTCGGGACTATCTTGTGGCGGAAATGGGTCCAGTCTTTTTGAGGGGCCTCGTTTGCCCAGTGGGACACTACGGTCAGATCCCTGCCCTAAAAAGGCAAGAAATACCCCGCGGCGCAGCCCGCGAAATAGTCTCCGAGTCGGGTGGGCTATAGCGTCTGTTCCGCGGGGGTTGGGGAGGGGGATTCGGGACTCTGGGTGTCGGAAATGGGTCCAGTCTTTTTGACGGGCCTCGTGTGCCCAGTGGGAGACTACGGTCAGGGGCCTGCCCTAAAAGGACAAGAAATACCCCGCGGCGCAGCGTGCGAAATAGTCTCCGAGTCCGGTGGGCTATAGCGTCTGTTCATCCGGGGTTTCGGAGGGGGGTTCGGGGGCTCTGGGTGTCGGAAATGGGTCCAGTCTTTTTGAGGTGCCTCGTGTGCCCAGTTGGAGGCTCCGGTCAGAGGCCTGCCCTAGAATGGCAAGAAATGTCCAGCGTGCATGAAAGTGTCCTTGAGCGGTGGGGTACACCACTGGTCCCGGGGTTGGGGAGGGTTTGGGGCAATCTGGGTGTCGGAAATGGGTCCAGTCTTTTGAGGGAGATTAGTGTGCCGGTGGGAGGCTACGATCAGAGCCACTTAATATACCAAGAAATACCAGCGGCCTTGAAATAGTTCGAGGGCCGGTGGGCTATAATGTGCTTTGGTCCATGAGGTTGGGGAGGGGTTGGGACTCTGGGCATCAGAAATGGGTACAGTCTTTCGAGGGTCCTCGTGTGTGCCTAGTGGGAGGCTACGGTCAGGAGCTGCCCTAAAAGCGCCAAGAAATGCCCATGACACTGTGGCGTGAAATAAATATCTGAGCCCGGTGGGCTATAGTTTGTGGTCCGCAGGGGTTGGGGAGGTGGGTTCGATGGGTTTTGGGCGTCGGAAAAGGGTCTGATTTTTCGAGGTCATCATGTGCCATGATGGGAGGCTATGGTTAGCGGCACACCTTAAAATGTGCAAAAATGCCTTATGGCCTTGTATGTATGAAAATAGTCGCCGAGGCCGGTGGTCTATAGCCTTTGGTCCGTGGGGGTTGGTGAGGTGTGTTCGGGGACTATGCGTGACGGAAATGGGTCCAGTCTTTTTGAGGGGCCTCGTTTACCCAGTGGGAGACTACGGTCAGATCCCTGCCCTAAAAAGGCAAGAAATACCCAGCGCTGCCTTGGCGAAATGATCTCCAGTCCAGGTGGGCTATAGCGTCTGTTCCGCGGGGGTTGGGGAGGGGGATTCGGGGACTCTATGTGTAGGAAATGGGTCCAGTCTTTTTGACGGGCCTCGTGTGCCCAGTGGGAGACTACGGTCCGGGGCCTTCCCTAAAAGGACAAGAAATACCCCGCGGCGCAGCGTGCGAAATAGTCTCCGAGTCCGGTGGGCTATAGCGTCTGTTCATCGGGGGTTTCGGAGGGTTGAGGGGCTCACGGTTGTCGGGAAATGGGTCCAGTCTTTGAGGGGCCTCGTGTGCCCAGTTAGACCCTCTGTCAGAGGCACTGCCCTAGAATAACAAGAAATCTAGCAGGCATGTGAGAGTGTCGCCGAGGCCGGTGGGGTACACCCTTTGGTCCGCGGGGGTTGGGGAGGGGGTTTCGGGGAATCTGGGTGTCGGAAATGGGTCCAGTCTTTTTGAGGAGATTCGTGTGCCCAGTGGGAGGCTACGATCAGAGCCCTGCCCCAATATGCCAAGAAATACCAATGGCAGTAGCACTCTTGAAATAATAGTTGCAGGCGGTGGGCTATAGCCTTTGGTCCCATGAGGGTTGGGAGGGGTTTGAGGACTCTGGGCATCAAATGGGTACAGTCTTTTGAGGGTCTCGGGTGCCTAGTGGGAGGCTACGATCAGAGGAATGGCCAGCGAGGGCAAGAAATACCCGACAGCACAGCGCGCGAAATAGTCTCCGAGCCCGTTGGGCTATAACCTGTGGTCCGCGGGGGTTGGGGAGGGGGGTTCGGAGGTTCTAGGCATCAGAAATGGGTACAATCTTTTCGAGGGTCCTCGTGTGCCCAGTGGGAGGCTACGGTTAGAGGCCTGCCCTAAAATGGCAAAAAATACTGACCGGCGCAGCGTGCGAAATAGTCGCCGAGGCTAGTGGTCTATATCCTTTGGTCCACGGGGGTTGGAGGGGGGTGTTCGGGGACTATGGCCGACGGAAATGGTACAATCTTTTTTAGGGTCCTCGTGTGCCCAGTGGGAGGCTACGGTCAGAGACCTGCCCTAATATGGCAAGAAATACCTAGCGGCGCAGCGCGTGAAATAGTCGCCGAGGCCGGTGGGCTATAGCCTTTGGTCCGCGGGGGTTGGGGAGGGGGGTTCGGGGGCTCTGGGTGTCGGAAATAGGTCCACTCTTTTCGAGGGGCCTCGTGTGCTTGAGGGAGGCTCGGTCAGACACACATACTAATATGCCAAGAAATACCTTGGTAGCCTTGAAATAGTCGCCGAGGCCGGTGGGCTATAGCCTTTGGTCCGCCGGGGTTGGGGAGGGGGGTTCGGGGGCTCTGGGCATAGGAAATGGGTACAATCTTTTCGAGGGTCCTCGTGTGCCCAGTGGAAAGCTACGGTTAGAGGCTTGCCCTAAAATTCCAAGAAATGCCCAGCGGCGCAGCGCGCGTAATAGTCACCGAGGCCGGTGGTCTATAGCCTTTGGTCCGCGGGTGATGGAGAGCGGTGTTCGGGGACTCTGGGTGTCGGAAATGGGTACAGTCTTTTTGAGGGGCCTCGTGTGCCCAGTGGGAGGCTACGGTTAGAAGCCTGCCCTAAAATTGGAAGAAATGCACAGCGGCGCAGCGCGCGAAATAGTCACCGAGGCCGGCGGTCAATAGCTTTTGGTCCACGGGGCTTGCGGAAGGGGCTTTGGGGGCTCTGGGTGCCAGAATTGGGTCTAGTCTTTTCGAACGGCCTCGTGTGCCCAGTGGGAGTCTACGGTCAGAGGCCTGCCCTAAAATGGCAAGAAATACCAAAGCGAACAGCTTGAAACAGTCGCCGAGGCCGGTGGGCTACACCCTTTGGTCCGCGGGGGTTGGGGAGGGGAGTTCGGGGACTCTGGGTGTCGAAAATGGGTCCAGTCTTTTTTAGGAGACTCGTGTGCCCAGTGGGAGGCTATGATCAGAGCCCTGCCCTAATATGAAAGAAATGCCCGTGGCCAGGCGTGGCGTGGGAAATAATCGCAAGGGCGGTGGGCTATGGCCTTTGGTCATGGGGGTTGGGAGGGGTTCGGGGCTCTGGGCATAGGAAATGGGTACAATCTTTTCGAGGGTCCTCGTGTACCCAGAGGCTTCTGATTAGAGGCCCTACTTTAAAATGCAATGCCAGTGGAGCGGCCTTGAAATAATCAGCAAAGAGGCAGTGGTCCTGCTTGCTGGTCATGTGGGTTGGAGAGGGGTGTTCGGGGACTATGGGCGACGGAAATGCGTCCAGTCTTTTTGAGGGGCCTCGTGTGCCCAGTTGGAGGCTCTGGTCAGATGCACTGCAGGCAAAACACTGTGAACAGCGAATAGACTCAGAGTCAGGGGCTATAAGCGTCTTTCTGCGGGGTTAGGGAGGGTTCGGGGGACTCAGGTGTCGGAAATGGGTCCAGTCTTTTGAGGGGTCCTCGTGTACCCGATTAGGGAGGTCTGGTCGGAGGCACCTAAAATGTAAGAAATGCCCTGCACTTGGCCATGAAATAACCAGCAGGTGGGCTACTGTGCTGGTCTGCGGGGGTTGGGGAGGGGGGTTTGGGGGGCTCTGAGCTTAGGAAATGGGTACAATCTTTTTGAGGGTCCTCGTGTGCCCAGTGGGAGGCTCTGATTAGAGCCTGCCCTAAATATGGTAAGGAATGCCAGCGAGGCGTGAAATAATCATGGGAGTCCGGTGGGCTATTGCGTCTATTCCTTGAGGTTGGAGAAGGGTGTTCTGAGGACTCTGGCGCGGAAATGGAGTCAGTCTTTTTGAAGGGCCTCGTGTGCAGTGGGAGGCTCTGATCGGACACATACTAATATGCCAAGAAATACCCAGCTTGTGCGTGAAATAGTCGCTGAGGCCGGTGGGTTATAGCCTTTGGTCCGCTGGGGTTGGGGAGGGGGGTTCGGGGGCTCTGGGCATAGGAAATGGGTAAAATCTTTTCGAGGGTCCTCGTGTGCCCAGTGGAAAGCTACGGTTAGAGGCTTGCCCTAAAATGCCAAGAAATGCCAGTGGCCTTGCTGAAATAGTCCATAGAGCAGTGGTCTATAATAACTGGTCCACAGGGGTTGGAGAGGGTGTTCGGGTCTCAGGCGTGAAATCGTCAGTATTTTGAGGGGCCTCACATGTGCCCAGGTGGGGAGACTCGGTCAGATGCCTGCCTAAAAGCCAACAAACACCCAGCGGAGGCAGCGAATACACTCAGGAGTCAGGGGGCTATAAGCGTCTGTTCTGAGGGGTTAGGGGAGGGTTCAGGGGACTCACAGGTGTAGGAAATGGGTCAGTCTTTTTAGGGTCCTCGTGTACCCAGTGGGAGAGTCAGTCGAGGCACTGCTAAAATGCCAAGAAATGCCAATGGTATGCGCAAGAAATAACCCATAGAGGCAGTGGGCTATAACTTTGGTCTGCGGGGGTTGGGGAGGGGTTTGGGGGCTCTGAGGCGTGGGAAATGGGTACAATCTTTTGAGGGTCTCGTGTGCCCAGTGGGAGGCTGATTAGAGGCTTGCCTAGAATGGCAAGAAATGCCAATGGCCAGTAGCGTGAAATAGTCAAGTGGTCTATAGCTTTTGGGCCCATGAGGGCTTGGAAGGGCTTTGGGGATCTGGGTGCCAGAATCGGGTCTAGTCTTTTCGAGCGGTCTCGTGTGCCCAGTGGGAGGCTCTGATCGAGGCCTGCCTAAAATGTAGAAATACCAAGCGGAGACAGCGCATGAAACAGTCATGCCGGGCAGTGGGCTACACCACTGGTCCATGAGGGTTGGGGAGGGGAGTTCGGGGACTCTGGGTGTCGAAAATGGGTCTCGTCTTTTTGAGGATCCTCGTGTGCCCAGTAGGAGGCTACGATCAGAGCCCTGCCCTAATATGGCAAGAAATGCCAGTGAGCGGCGTCTGGAAATAGTCATGAAAGGCCGGTGGGCTATGCCTGGTCATGAGGGTTGGGAGGGTTGAGGGCTCTGGACATAGGAAATGGGTACAATCTTTTCGAGGGTCCTCGTGTACTCAGTGGGAGGCTCTGATTAGAGGCACAACTCTAAAATGCAGAGAAATGCTTGACCTTGGCCCTTGAAATAATCATGCGAGGCCGGTGGTCTATAGCCTTTGGTCCGCGCGGGTTGGAGAGGGGTGTTCAGGGACTATGGGCGACGGAAATACGTCCAGTCCTTTTGAGGGGCCTCGTGTGCCCAGTGGGAGACTACGGTCAGATGCCTGCCCTTAAAAGCCAAGAAACACCCCGCAGAGCAGCGCGCGAATAGACTCCGAGTCCGGGGGGCTATAGCGTCTGTTCTGCGGGGGTTGGGGAGGGGGGTTCGGGGACTCTGGGTGTCGGAAATGGGTCGAGTCTTTTTGAGGGTCCTCGTGTACCCAGTGGGAGGGTACGGTCAGAGGCCTGCCCTAAAATGCCAAGAAATGCCAGTAGGCAGAAATAACCAGCGAGGCGGTGGGCTATTGCCTTTGGTCTGCGGGGGTTGGTGAGGGGGGTTGGGGGGCTCTGAGCGTAGGAAATGGGTACAATCTTTTTGAGGGTCCTCGTGTGCCCAGTGGGAGGCTCTGATTAGAGGCACTGCCTAGAATGGCAAGAAATGCCAATGGCCTTGTGCGTGAAATAATCATGGGGCTGGTGGTCTATAGCCTTTGGTCCATGAGGGGTTGGAGAGGGTGTTCGCGGACTACAGGCGGCGGAAATGGGTCAGTCTTTTGTGGACCTCGTGTGCTCGATGGGAGACTACGGTCAGATGCACGACCTAAAAACCAAAAATACCCAGCAGTAGCGCAGCGCTAAATAGTCTCCAGAGTCGGTGGGCTATTGTATGCATTCAGCGGGGTTGGGGAGGGTTGGGGACTCTGGGCGTCGAAAATGGGTCCAGCCTTTTTGAGGGGCCTCGTGTGCCCAGTGGGAGACTACGGTCAGAGGCCTGCCCTAAAAAGGCAAGAAATACCCCGCGGAGCAGCGCGCGAAATAGTCTCCGAGTCCGGTGGGCTATAGCATCTGTTCCGCGGGGGTTGGGGAGGGGGGTTCGGGGACTCTGGGTGTCGGAAATGGGTCCAGTCTTTTTGAGGGTCCTCGTGTGCCCAGTGGGAGGAATGAGTCAGAGCCTGCCTAAAATGCTAAGAAATGCCAGTGGCCTTACTTGTGAAATAATCGGCCCGAGGTCGATTGGGATATAGCCTTTGGTCCGCGGGGGTTGGGGAGTGGTTTGGGGGGCTCTGGCCGTACGAAGCAGGTAAATTCTTTCGAGGTCCTCTTGTGCCCAGTGGGAGGCTCTGAGTTAGAGCTGCCCTAAAATGGCGAAATGCCAGTAGTAGCGAAGCAAAATAATCATGAGGCAGTGGTCTATAGTCTTTAGTCCATGAGGGGTTGGGGAGGGGGTTGGGGACTCACAGGTGTGGAAATGGGTCAGACTTTTTGGACCTCGTGTGCCCAGTGAGAGGCCTCTGGTCAGGAGGCCTACCTTAAAATGGCAAAATGCCAGTGGCATTCAGCTGAAATAATCATGGGGCACATGGGCTATAACCTTTGGTCCAGCGGGGTTGGGGAGGGAGGCTCAGGGGCTCACAGGTGCGGAGATGGGTCCAGTCATTACGAGGGGCCTTGTGTGCCCAGTGAGAGGCTACGGTCAGAGGCCTACGTTAAAATGGCAAGAAATGCCAAGCAGCGCAGCGCGCGAAATAGTCGCCGAGGTCGGTGGGCTATAACCTTTGGTCCGCGGGGGTTGGGGAGGGGGGCTCGGGGGCTCTGGGTGCCCGAAATGGGCCAGTCATTTCGAGGGGCCTCGTGTGATGGGAGGCTACTGATCAGAGCCTGCCACAAATGGCAAAAAAATACCAAGCCAGCCATAAAATAGTCGCCAAGGCCGGTGGGCTACACCCTTTGGTCCGCGGGGGTTGGGGAGGGTGGTTCGGGGACTCTGGGTGTCCGAAATGGGACCAGTCTTTTTGAGGAGGCTCGTGTGCCCAGTGGGAGGCTACGATCATAGCCCTGTCCTAATATATGGCAAGAAATGCCATGGCCTTGTGTATGAAATAATCGCCTTGAGGTGGGCTATAAGCCTTTGATCCATGAAAGGGCTGGGAGGGGTTCGGGGCAGCCTGGGCATAGGAAATGGGTATAATCTTTTTGAGGGTGCTCGTGTGCCCAGTGGGATGCTACGGTCAGATGCACATACTAAAGACAAGAAATACCCATGATTGCAAGCATACGAAATAGTCTCTCAAAGTCCAGGTGGGCTATAGCGTCTGTTCTGCGGTGGTTGGCGAGGGGGGTTCGGGGACTTTGGATGTCGGAAATGGGTCCAGTCTTTTTGACGGTCCTCGTGTGCTCAATGGGAGGCAACGGTCAGAGGCTGCCTAAAATAGTAAAATGCCCAGTGACACACTGTGTATGAAATAATCGCCTGGGCCGGTGGGATATCTGGTCCTTGGGGTTGGCGAGGGGTTCGTGGGCTCACGGGCGTCGAGAATGGGGTCTAGTCTTTTGGAGGGGCCTCGTGTGCCCAGGTTGGAGCTACGGTCAGGAAGCACCCTAAAATGTGAAATGCCAAGCCAGCCTTGTGTATGAAATAATCCAGCAAGGGCAGTGGGCTATAGCCTTTGAAGTCCAGCTGGGGTTGGGAGGGGTTCGGGGGCTTTGTCGTGAAATGGTACAATCTTTCCGAGGTCCTCGTGTGCCAGTGGGAAGGCTCTGGTCAGGCACTGTCTAAAGGCAAGAAATACCCATGTGTGTGAAATAGCCTCCGAGTCCGGTGGGCTATAGCGTCTGTTCCGCGGGGGTTGGGGACGGGGGTTCGGCGACTCTGGGTGTTGGAAATGGGTCCAGCCTTTTTGAGGCGCCTTGTGTGCTCAGTGGGAGGCTACGGTCAGGAGCTGCAAAAATTACACAGGAAATGCTTGTGGCCTTGAAATAATCATGGGGCGGTGGGTTATAACTTTGGTCCATGAGGGTTGGGAGGGGTTCAGGGACTACGGATTTGTCGGAAATGGGTCCAGTCTTTTTGAGGAGGATCGTGTGCCCAGTGGGAGACTCCGATACGATGCCTGCCCCTATTTGTAAAGAAATGCCCAGCGGCGCAGCGCGCAAAATAGTCGCCGAGGTCGGTGGGCTATAGCCTTTGGTCCGCGGGGGTTGGGGAGGGGTGTTCGGGGACTATAGGCGTCGGAAATGGGTCCAGTCTTTTTGATGGGCCTCGTGTGCCCAGTGGGAGACTACGGTCAGATGTCTGCCCTAAAAAGACAAGAAATACCCCGCGGACCAGCACGCGAAATAGTCGCCGAGGCCGGTGGGCTATAGCCTTTGGTCCGCGGGGGTTGGGGAGGGGGGTTCGGGGGTTCTGGGTGCCGGAAATCGGTACAATCTTTTCGAGGGTCCTCGTGTGCCCAGTGGGAGGCTACGGTTAGAGGGCTGCCCTAAAAATGCCAAGAAATGCCAATGGCGCAGCCTTGTGAAATAATCAGCGGGCGGTGTTCTATAGACTTTGGTCTGCGCGGGTTGGAGAGGGGTGTTCGGGGACTATGGTTGTCGGAAATGGGTCCAGTCTTTTTGAGGGGCCTCGTGTGCCCAGTGGGAGACTACGGTCAGATGCCTGCCCTAAAAAGGCAAGAAATACCCCGCGGACCAGCTCGCGAAATAGTCTCTCAAAGCAGTGGGCTATAGCGTTTGTTCAGAGGGGTTAGGGAGGGGTTCGGGGATTACAGGTATATGGGTCAGTCTTTTGAGAGACCTCGTGTGCTTGATGGGAGACTACGGTCAGGATGCACTGCCCTAAAAAGGCACCAAATACCCAGCGGACCAGCAAAATAGTCTCAAGGTCGGTGGGCTATGGTCTGTTCCATGAGGTTGGGAGGGTTCGGGGACTACGGGTGTCAGAATGGGTCCAGTCTTTTGAGGGGCCTCGTGTGCTTGATGGGAGGCTACTGTCAGGAGACGCCTAAAATAACCAAAATGCCAATGACCTTGTGGAAATAGTCGTCGAGGCAGTGGGCTATAGTGCTGGTCCATGAGGGGTTGGGTAGGGGGGTTCGGGGGCTCTTGGCGTAGGAAGTGGGTACAATCTTTTTGAGGGGCCCCGTGTGCCCAGTGGGAGACTACGGTCAGATGCCTGCCCTAAAAACGCAAGAAATACAGCCCAGCATAAAATGGTCATGAGGCAGTGAGCTATAACGCTTTGGTACAGGGGGTTGGGAGGGGTTAAGGGGCTACTGGGCGTTGGAAATGGGTCTAGTCTTTTGAGGGCCTGGTGTGTGCCCAGGTGGGCTACAGTCAGGAGGCATACCACTAAAATGGCAACAAATGCAATGATTGCAACATCTTGCCAATAATCGCCTTGAGGCAGTGGGCTATAAGCGTCTGTTCATGAGGGTTGGGGAGGGGGGTTCGGGGCCTCTAGATGTTGGAAATGGGTCCAGTCTTTTCGAGGAGCCTCGTGTGCCCAGTGGTAGGCTACCTTCAGAGGCCTGCCCTAAAATGGCAATTAATTCCAAGCGGCGCCTCTCTCAAAATAGTCGCCGATGCAGGTGGGCAACAGCCTTAGGTCCGCGGGGATTGGGAGGGTGTTAGGGGCTCAGTGGGTGGGAAATGAGTACAAACTTTTCGAGGGTCATCGTGTGCCCAGTGGGAGGCTACGGTCAGAGGCTTGCCCTAAAATGGCAAGAAATGCCCAGTGGCCTATGTGTCCTTAAAATGGTCATGAGGCAGTGGGCTATAATTTTGGTACCACGGGGGTTGGGGAGGGGGGTTCGGGGGCTCTGGGCGTTGGAAATGGGTCTAGTCTTTTTGAGGGGCCTGGTGTGCCCAGTTGGAGGCTACGGTCAGAGGCATACCCTAAAATGGCAAGAAATGCCCAGCGGTGCAGCATGCGCAATAGTCGCCGAGGTCGGTGGGCTATAGCGTCTGTTCCGCTGGGGTTGGGGAGGGGGGTTCGGGGCCTCTGGATGTCGGAAATGGGTCCAGTCTTTTCGAGGAGCCTCGTGTGCCCAGTGGGAGGCTACGGTCAGAGGCCTGCCCTAAAATGGCAAGAAATGCCAGCCCAGCGTGACCATGCAAAATAATCATGGGGACGGTGGCGGCACCTCAGTCCATGAGGGTTGGGAAGGGGGTTCGGGGGCTCTGGGCGTCGGAAATGAGTACAAACGTTTTGATGGTCATCGTGTGCCCAGTGGGAGGCTACGGTCAGAGGCTTGCCCTAAAATGGCAAGAAATACCCTGCAGTATAGCGAAATAGTCACGAGGCGGTGGGTTATAGCCTGTGCAGGGGTTTGGGGAGGGGGGTTCGGGGACTATGGGTGTCGGAAATGGGTCCAGTCTTTTCAACGGGCCTCGTGTGCCCAGTGGGAGACTACGGTCATATGCCTGTTCCGCGGGGGTTGGGAGGGGGGTTCAGGGACTATGGGTGTCGGAAATGGGTCCAGTCTTTTTGAAGGGCCTCGTGTGCCCAGTGGGAGGCTACGGTCAGACACCTGCCCTAATATGCCAAGAAATACCCCGCATGGCCTTGAAATAAGTCACAGGGCCGGTGGTCTATGTGCTGATGCCAGGGGTTTGGGGAGGGTGTTCGGGACTATGGGCGAAAATGGGTCAGTCTTTTCAGCAGACCTCGTGTGCCCGATGGGAGACTACGGTCATGCCTGCCCTAAAGGCAAGAAATAACCCATGGCCTTGTGTAAATATTCTCCGTGTCCGGTGGGCTATAGCGTCTGTTCTGCGGGGGTTGGGGAGGGGGGTTCGGGGACTCTGGTCGTCGGAAATGAGTACAAACTTTTTGAGGGTCATCGTGTGCCCAGTGGGAGGCTACGGTCAGAGGCCGCCCTAAAATGGCAAGAAATGCCAGTGACACAGACATGAAATAGTCAAGGCGGTGGGCTATAGCCTAGTCCTTGAGGGTTGAGGAGGGGGGTTCGGGGGCTCTGGGTGTCGGAAATGGGTCCAGTCTTTTTGAGGGCGCTCGTGTGCCCAGTGGGAGGCTACGGTCTGAGGCCTGTTCTAAAATGGCCAGAAATGCTTGATGACACAGTGGCGTGAAAAAGTCAGGCAGGGGCTATAGCCTTTGGTCCATGAGGGTTGGGGATGGGGGTTGGGGGCTCACAGGCGTCGGGAAATGGGTACAATCTTTTTAGGGTCCTCGTGTGCAGTGGGAGGCTATGGTTAGAGCCTGCCCTAAAATGGCAAGAAATACCAATGTGCCTTGTGCAGAAATAATCAAAGGCCGGTGGTCTATAGCCTGTCTCTGAGGGTTGGGGAGGGTATCTGAGGGACTATGGGCGGCGAAAATGGGTCAGTCTTTTCGAGGGGACTCGTGTTCGATGGGAGGCCTCTGATCGAGGCACCACCTAAAATGGCAAGAAATACCAATGGCCAGTATGGCAGAAATAATCGTCGAGGCGGTGGGCCATCGCGCCATCATATCTGGGTGGTTGGGAGGGAGTTCAGGATCGTCATCAAAAATTGTCAGTCCTTTGAGGTCTCGTGTGCAGTGATGTAGGCTACGGTTGAACTGCAATGACAGAAAGCTGTAGTGTGAAATATTCGTCGAGATCGGTGGGCTATGGCCTTTGGTCCAGCGGGGTTGGGGAGGAGTTGGGATCTGGTCATGGAATGGGTACAAATCTTTTCGAGGGTCCTCGTGTGCAGATGGGGAGGCTACTGATCGAGGGCACTGCCAAAATGGCAAGAAATACCGGACCTGGCAGTAGCGTGAAATAATCGCTTGAGGCTGGTGGCTATGTGCTGGTCCCCGGGGGTTGGGGGGGTGTTTGGGGAACTCTGGGCACCGGAAATGGGTCTAGTCATTTTGAGGGGCCTAGTGTACCCAGTGGGAGGAAATGCGATTGAGGCACACTAAAATGGCAAGAAATACATGTGTGCTTGAAAATGAATCTCCGGGGCGATGGGCTACTCGCCTTTGGTCTGTGCAGTGGTTGGGGAGGGGCGTTCGGGGGATCTCGTCATCGAAAATGGGTCCAGTCCTTTTGAGGGTCCTCGTGTGCCGAGTGGAAGGCTGCAGTCAGAGGCCTGCCCTAAAATGGCAAGAAATGCCCAGTGATTCAGTATGAAATATTAAATCGACATCGGTGGGCTATAAGCCTAGTCCATGAGGGTTGGGAGGGGTTGAGGAGCTCTGGGCGTCGGAAATGGGTACAATCTTTTTTAGGGTCCTCGTGTGCACTGATGGCGGGGCTACGGTCACAGGCACTGTAAAATAACAGAAATGCCAGTGACACGCGTGAAATAATCAAGGGCCCAGTCGGCTATAGCCTTTGGTCCCAGCGGGGTTGGGAGGGTGTCGGGGCTCTGGGCATGAAATGGGTCTAGTCTTTTGAGGGCTTAGTGTGCCCAGTGGGAGGAGTGCAGTTCGAGGCACTGCCTAAAATGGCAAGAAATGCCAATGGCCTTGTGTATGAAATAATCATGGACTGGTGTGCTATAGCCTTTGGTCCAGAGGGTTGGGGAGGGGTTCAGAGGGCTCTGGGCTTGGAAATGGGTCTGAGTCTTTTCTAGGGTCCCTCGTGTGCCCAATGGGAAGCTCAGTGAAGGCACCTAAAATGGCAAGAAATGCCAATGAGCCTGTAGCAAATAGTCCCAAGGCCGGTGGGCTATAGCCACCATTAGTCCTTGAGGTTGGGAGGGTGGTTGAGCTTTGGGCGTCAGGAATGGGTCTAGTCTTTATGAGGCCTGGTGTGCCCAGTGGGAGATGCGGTCGAAGCCTGCCCTAAATGCTAGAAATCCCGATTAGGCAGTAGCCTGTGAAATAATCATAAGGCCGGTGCTATAGCCTTTGGTCAGTGAGGTTGGGAGGGTTCCAGGGGCTCTGGGCGTCGGAAATGGGTACAGTCTTTTTGTTGGTCCTGGTGTTCCCAGTGGGAGGCTACGGTCGAGGCACATACAAATGGCAAGAAATTCCATGACATTGCTTGTGATATAATCATGCCAAGGGCAGTGGGCTATGTGAATTGGTCCTTGAGTGGTTGGGAGGGGTTCGAGGGCTTTGGGCGTCGGAAATGGGTCGAGTCTTTTTGAGGGGCCTAGTGTGCCCAGTGGGATGGAATCGGACAGATCCCAGCCCTAAAATGGCAAGAAATGCCAGTGGTATGCCAAAATAATCATAAAGGCGACCTATAGCCTTTGGTCTGGGGGGGTGGGGGTGGGGTGTTGGGGGGTTCTGGGCGTCGGAAATGGGGAGGGGGTTCCGGGGCGCTGGGTGTCGGAAATACGGTCAGATGCCTGCCCTAAAAAGGCAAGAAATACCCCGCTGCGCAGCGCTTGAAATAGTCTCCGAGTCCGGTGGGCTATAGCGTCTGTTCTTCGGGGGTTGGGGAGGGGGGTTCGGGGACTTTGGGTGACGGAAATGGGTCCAGTCTTTTTGACGGTCCTCGTGTGACCAATGGGAGGCCTCTGATCAAGCCTGCCACTAAAATGGCAAAAATGCCAGTGACACAGTGCATGAAATAGTCACGAGGCGGTGGGCTATAGCCTTGTTCCAGCAGGGGGTTGGGGAGGGAGTTGAGGATTACAGGCGTCGAAATGGGTCTAGTCTTTTGGAGGGGCCTCATGTGCCCAGTGGGAGGCTACGGTCAGAAGCCTGCACTAAAATGGGAAGAAATGCTTGCCAGTGACACAGTCTTGTGAAATACTCATGAGGCGGTGGGCTATAAACTTTGGTCCATGAGGGGTTGGGGAGGGTTAGGCTCAGGGCATGAAATGGTCGATCTTTTGAGGGCCCTCGTGTGCGCAGTGGGAGACTACGGTCAAATGCCTGCCCTAAAAAGGCATGAAACACCCCGCGGCGCAGCGCGAGAAATAGTCTCCGAGTCCGGTGGGCTATAGCGTCTGTTCCGCTGGGGGTTGGGGTGGTGGGTTCGGGGACTATAGGTGTCAGAAATGGGTCCAGACGTTTTGTGGGGCCTCGTGTGCCCAGTGAGAGGCTACGGTTAGAGGCCTGCCCTAAAATGGAAAGAAATGCCAAGCGGTAGCCTGTGAGAAATAATCATGGGGCAGTGGGCTATAGCCTTTGGTCCTTGAGGGGTTGGGGAGGGGGCTCGGGGGCTCTGGAGTACGGAGGTGGTCCAGTCTTTTCGAGGGCCTCATGTGTCAGTGGGAGTCTGGTGAGCCTGCCCTAAAATGGCAAGAAATGCCCATTGCGCAGCCTTATGAAATAATCGCCGAGGCCGGTGGGCTATAGCCTTTGGTCCGCGGGGGTTGGGGAGGGGGGCTCGGGGGCTCTGGGCGTGGGAAATTGGTCCAGTCTTTTCGAGGAGCCTCGTGTGCCCAGTGGGAGGCGACGGTCAGAGGCTTTCCCTAAAAAGGCAAGAAATGCCAAGCGGCCAGCATAAAGTGTCATGCCGAGGCAGTGGGCTCTGACCTTTGGTCATGAGGGGTTGGGAGGGGGTTCGGGGGCTCTGGGCCTCAGAAATGAGTACAATCTTTTCGACGGTCATCGTGTGCCCAGTGAGAGGCTACGGTCAGAGGCTTGCCCTAAAATGGCAAGAAATACCCCACAGCGCCTTATGAAATAATCACAAGGCAGTGGGTTATAATGAGTGCAGGGGTTGGGAGGGTTCGAGGGGACTTTGGGGGACGGAAATGGGTCCAGTCTTTTCAAGGGGCCTCGTGTGCCCAGTGCGAGACTATGGTCAGATGCCTGACCTAAAAACGAAAGAAATACCACACTGTGCATCAGCCTTGAAATAGTCACCGGCCGGTGGTCCTATGCTGGTCCCAGGAGTTGGGCAGGGGTGTTCGGGGACTATGGGTGGCCAGCAGGTCTAATCTTTTCAGCAGACCTCGTGTGCCCAGTCTTGAGACTCTGGGCAGATGCCTGCCTAAAGGCAAGAAATACCCCAGTATGCGCAGCAGAAATAGTCTCAGTCGGTGGGCTATAGCGTATGTTCTGCGGGGTGGGGAGGGTTCGGTCGGGCTGTCGGAAAGGGTCAGTCTTTTCGAGGCCCGTCAGGGGCTGTGGGATGCTGAGCGGCCAGAGGCTTGCCTAAAATAGTGCCTCTGACCCAGCGCGTGTCTGTGAAAGAGGCGGGGCGGTGTGCCTGTGGGCCCGTGGGGGGGTGGGAGGGTTCGGACCCGGTCAGGCTGTCGGAAGCAGGTTGATCTTTTGAGGGCCATCAGACCTGTGGGAGGCGAAACACCTAAAATAGTACTTCTGGCCCAGCGCAAGGCGCGAAGAGGCGAGGCGGTGTGCTATAGCCTTGGGCCCGTGGGGGGTGGGGAGGAGGGTTCGGCCAGTCGGGCCGTCGGAATGGGTTCCAGTCTTTTCGAGGGACCTCGGGGGGCCTGTGGGAGGCCGTGGTCAGAGGCTTGCCCTAAAATAGTGCTTCTGGCGTATCGGCGCAAGGCGCGAAACAGGGGGCGTGGGCGGTGTGCTATAGCCTTTGGCCCGTGGGGGGTGGGAAGAGGTTTAGCCGGTCGGGCTGTCGGAAAGGGTCAGTCTTTTCGAGGGCCCTCGAAAGCCTGTGGAGGCCTTGACCAGAGCTGCCCTAAAATAGTGCTTGGCCCAGTGAGCGCAAGGCGAAAGAGGCGGGGTAGGTGTGCTATAACCTTGGGCCCGTGGGGGTGGGAGGGTTCGGCAAGGCAGGGCTGTCGAAGGGTCCAGTCTTTTGAGGGGCCCTCGAGGGGTCTGTGGAGCCCAGCGGCCAAAACTTGCCCTAAAATAGACTTCTAGCCCAGTGTATTGTGAAACAAAGGCGAGGCGGTGTGGTATATGCTTGGGCCCGTGGGGGGTGGGGAGGGGGGTTTGGCCAGTCGGGCTGTCGGAAAAGGGTCCAGTCCTTTCGAGGGCTCTCGGGGGCTGTGGAGACCCATGACAGAGGCTTGCTAAAATAGTGCTCAGCCCAGTGGCGCAAAAGGCGAAGAGGCAGGCGGTGTGCTATAGCCTTGGGCCCGTGGGGGATGTGAATAGGGGGTTCGGCCAGTCGGGCTGTCGGAAAGGGGCCCAGTCTTTTCGAGGGCCCTCGGGGGGGCTGTGGGAGGCCATGACGGAGGTTCCCAAATGGTGCTTGGCCCATCGGCAAAGTAGCGAAAGAGGGCGGGGGCGGTGTGCTATAGCCTTGGGCCCGTTGGGGGTGGGGAGGGGGATTCGGCCAGTCGGGCTGTCGGAAAGGGGTCCAGTCTTTTCGAGGGCCCTCGGGGGGCCTGTGGGAGGCCCCGGCCAGAGGCTTGCTCTAAAATACCTCTCCTGTCCCAGCTGCGCAGGGCGCGAAAGAGGGGGCGGGGGCGGTGTGCTATAGCCTTGGGCCCGTGGGGGGTGGGGAGTGGGGTTTGGCCAGTCGGGCTGTCGGAAAAGGGTTCAGTCCTTTCGAGGTCCCTCGGGGGGCCTGTGGGAACCCAGGCAGAGCCCTAAAATAGTGCTTGGCCCAGTGGCGCAAGGCGCAAAAGAGGAGCTATAGCCTTGGGCCCGTGGGAGTTGGGGATGGGGGTTCGGCCAGTCGGGACTGTCGGAAGGGGCCCAGTCTTTCGAGGGCCCTTGGGAAGCGGTTGGAGGCATGACCAGAGGCTTGCCCTAAAATAGTGCTTCAGCCCATCAGGCGCAAAAGCCTTGAGTGGGGCGCGGGCGGTGTGCTATTGCCTTGGGCCCGTGGGAGATGGGAATAGGGGGTTCGGCCAGTCGGGTTGTCGGAAAGGGGCCCAGTCTTTTCGAGGGCCCTCGGGGGGGCTGTTGGAGGCCTTGACGGAGGCTGCCTAAAATAGTGCTTGGCCCATCGGCGCAAAGGCGCGAAAAGAGGGAGGCGGGCGTGTGCTATGGGCCCGTGGGGGGTGGGGAGGGGGATTCGGCCAGTCGGGCTGTCGGAAAGGGGTCCAGTCTTATCGAGGGCCCTCGGGGGGCCTGTGGGAGGCCCCGGCCAGAGGCTTTCCCTAAAATACCTCTTCTGGCCCAGCGGCACAGGGCGCGAAAGAGGGGGCGGGGGCGGTGTGCTATAACCTTGGGCCCGTGGGGGGTGGGGAGGGGGGTTCAGCCAGTCAGGCTGTCGGAAAGGGGTCCAGTCTTTTTGAGGGCCCTCAGAATCTGTGGGAGCCCAGCGGCCAAAACTTGCAAATAGAGACAGCCCAGTGTATAGCGAAAGAAGAGAAGCTGGCAGAAAAGCTTGGGCCCGTGGGGGTGGGGGGTTTGGCCAGTCGGGCTGTCGGAAAAGGGTCCAGTCCTTTCGAGGGCCCTCGGGGGGCCTGTGGGAACCCAGCAGAGCTTGCCTAAAATAGTGCTTGGCCCAGTGGCGTAAGTGCGCGAAGAAGCGGTGTGCTATATGTGGGCCCGTGGGGGGATGTGAATAGGGGTTCGGCCGGTCGGGCTGTCGGAAGGGGCCCAGTCTTTTGAGGGGCCCTCGGGAGGCTGTTGGAGGCCAGACGGAGGCTTCCCTAAAATAGTGCTTCGGCCCATCGGTATGGGAGGCGAAAAGAGAGGCGAGGCGGTGTCCTATAGCCTTGGGCCCGTTAGGGGTGGGGATGGGGATTCGGCCGGTCGGGCTGTCGGAAGGGTCAGTCTTTTTAGGGCCCTCAGGGGTGCTGTGGGAGGCCCAGGCTGCTCTAAAATACCTCTCACAGCCCATTTGAGCGCGAAGAGGCGGGGCGGTGTGCTATAATTGGGCCCGTGGGGGTGGGAGTGGGGTTTGGCCAGTCGGGACTGTCGGAAAGAGGTCAGTCCTTCGAGGTCCCTCAGGGGGCCTGTGGGCCCATGAGCTTACTAAAATAGTGCTGGCCCAGTGACGCAAGGCGAAAGAAGGCAGGCGGTGTGCTATAGCCTTGGGCCCGTGGGGAATGGGAATAGGGTGTTCGGCCAGTCGGGCTGTCGGAAAGGGGCCCAGTCTTTTCGAGGGCCCTCGGGGGGGCGGTTGGAGGCCGCGGCCAGAGGCTTGCCCTAAAATAGTGCTTCAGCCCATCGCAGGCGCAAGTGGGGCAGTGAGGTGCTATAGTCTTGGGCCCGTGGGAGATGGGAATAGGGGGTTCGGCCAGTCGGGCTGTCGGAAAGGGGCCCAGTCTTTTCGAGGGCCCTCGGGGGGGCTGTTGGAGGCCGCGGCCAGAGGCTTGCCCTAAAATAGTGCTTCTGGCCCATCAGTGCGCAAGCGAAAAGAGAGGCGAGGCGGTGTGTGCTATATGGGCCCGTGGGGGTGGGGAGGGATTCGGCCAGTCGGGCTGTCGGAAGGGTCAGTCTTTTCCGAGGGCCCTCGGGGGAACTGTGGGAGGCCCGAGGCTTGCCTAAATACCTCTTCAGCCCAGTGACACAGGCCTTGAAAAGAGGCGAGGCGGTGTGCTATAACCTTGGGCCGTGGGGGTGGGAGGGTTCAGCCAGTCAGCTGTCGGAAGGGTCAGTCTTTTGAGGGCCCTCAGGGGGCCTGTGGGAAGCTTCCATGACGGAGGTTGCCCTAAAATAGTGCTTCTAGAGCATCGGCGCATGGCATGAAACAGGAGGCGAGGGCGGTGTGCTATAGCCTTGGGCCCGTGGGGGGTAGGGATGGGGGGTTCAGCCTGTCGGGCAGTCGGAAAGGGGTCCAGTCTTTTTGAGGGCCCTCGGGGGGCCTGTGGGAGGCCGCGGCCAGAGGCTTGCCCTAAAATAGTGCTTCTTGCCCATCGGCGCAAGGCGCGAAGAAGCGAGGCGGTGTGCTATCGCCTTGGGCCCGTGGGGGTGGGTGGGGTGGGGAGGATTGACCAATCGGGCTATCGGAAGGGTCCAGTCTTCGAGGGCCCTCAGGAACCTGTGGGACCAGGAGGCTTGCCCTAAAATAGTGCTTCTGGCCAAGCGGCGCATGGTAGCGAAAAGAGGCGGGGCGGTGTCCTATAGCCAAGGGCACGTGGCGGGTGGGGATGGGGGTTCAATAATCGGGCTGTCGGAAGAGGTCCAGTCTTTTGAGGGGCCCTCGGGGGGCTGTGGGAGGCCGCAAGAGGATTGCCCTAAATAGTGCTTGGCCCAGTGTGACGATGCAGAGTGGGCGGGCCGGTGTGCTATATGGGCAGTGGGGGTGGGCGGGGGTTCGGCCGGTCGGTCTGTCGGAAGGGACCAGTCTTTTGAGGGCCCTCGGGGGCACTGTGGGAGGCAGAGGCTCCTCAGAATGGTGCTTGGCCCAGCGCAGGCGTGAGCAAGCAGGGTGGTGTGCTATAGCCTTGGGCCCGTGGGGGGTGGGCAGTGGGGTTCAGCCATTCAGGCTGTCGGAAAGGGGTCTAGTCTTTTTGAGGGCCCTCGGGGGGCCTGTGGGAAGCCGCAGCCAGAGGGTTGCCCTAAAATAGTGCTTCTGCAGCATCGGCGCAAGGCGTGAAACAGGGGGCGAGGGCGGTGTGCTATAGCCTTGGCCCCGTGGGGGGTAGGGATGGGGGGTTCAGCCAGTCGGGCAGTCGGAAAGGGGTCCAGTCTTTTTGAGGGCCCTCGAGGGGCCTGTGGGAGGCCGCGGCCAGAGGCTTGCCCTAAAATAGTGCTTGGCCCGTGGTATGGTAGCGAAAAGAGGCGGGGGCGGTGTGCTAAAGGCGTGGGCCCGTGGGGGTGGGGATGGGTGGTTCAGCCGGTCAGACGTCGGAAGAGGGTCAGTCTTTCGAGGGTCCCAGAGCCTGTGGGAGGCAGCGGGAGGCTTGCCTAAAATAGTGCTACAGCTCAGTGAGCGCAAGGCCTGAAAGCAGAGGCGGGTCTTGAGGCGGTGTGCTATAGCCTTGGGCCCGTGGGGGGGGGGGCAGGGGGGTTCAGCCAGTCGGTCTGTCGGAAAGGGGTGAAGTCTTTTCGAGGTCCCTCGGGGGGCCTGTGGGAGGCCGCGGCCAGAGGTTGCCCTTAAATAGTGCTTCATACCCTAGTATGAAAGAAGAAGGCGGGGTGTGCTATATGTGAACCCGTGGGCGGGGATGGGGGTTCTTGGTCGGACTATCGGAAGGGTCCAGTCTTATCGAGGGCCCTCAGGGAGACCTGTGGGAGGCCAGCGACAAGACTGACTAAAACAGTGCTTGGCCCCGGTGGAGCAGAGAGGCAGAAGAGGTGTGCTGTGTGGGGGGTGGGGGGTTGACCAGCGGGGCTGTCCTAATGGGGTCAAGTGTTTTCGAGGGGCCTCGGGGGGGCTGTGGGAGGCCGGCGAGAGGCTGACTAAAATAGTGCTCTGGCCCAGTGATTACAAAGTAGCAAAGCAGGCGGTGTGCTATAGCCTTGGGCCCGTGGGGGGTGGGGAGAGGGGTTCAGCTACTCGGGCTGTCGGAAACGGATCCGGTCATTTCGAAGGTCCTCGCGGGGCCTGTAGGAGCCTGACAGAGGCTTGCCGTAAAATGGTGCTCAGCTCGGTGAGCAGTAGCAGAATCAAGGGGCGGGGACGGTGTGCTTTAGCCTTGGGCCCGTGGGGGGTGGGGAGGGGGGTTCAGCCAATCCGGTTGTCGGAAATGGGTCCAGCTTTTTCGAAGGCCCTCGCGGGGCCTGAAGGAAGCCACGGCCAGAGGCTTGCCCTAAAATCGTGCTTATAACCTAGCGGCGCAAGGCGCGAAAGAGGGGGCAGGGGCGGGGGCGGTTTGCTATAGCCTTGGGCCCGTGGGGGGTGGGGAGGGGGGTTCAGCCAATCGGGCTGTCGGAAATTGGTCCAGTCTTTTTGAAGTCCCTCGCGGGGCCTGTAGGAGGCCGGAGCCAGAGGCTTGACCTAAAATAGTGCTCCTGGCCCAGCGGTGCAAGGCGCGAAACAGGGGGCGGGGGCGGTGTGCTATAGCCTTGGGCCCGTGGGGGTGGGGAGAGGAGTTCAGCTACTCGGGCTGTCGGAAACGGATCCGGTCATTTCGAAGGTCCTCGCGGGGCCTGTAGGAGGCCACGGCCAGAGGTTTGCCGTAAAATAGTGCTTCTGGCTCAGCGGCGCAAGGCGCAAATCAAGGGGCGGGGACGGTGTGCTTTAGCCTTGGGCCCGTGGGGGGTGGGGAGGGGGTTCAGCCAATCCGGTTGTCGGAAATGGGTCCAGTCTTTTCGAAGTCCCTCGCGGGGCCTGTAGGAGGCCACGGCCAGAGGCTTGCCCTAAAAAAGATCTTCTGGCCCAGCGGCGCAAGGCACGAAACAAGGGGCGGGGGCGGTGTGCTATAGCCTTCGGCCCGTGGGGGGTGGGGGTGGGTAGAGGGGTTCAGCTACTCGGGCCGTCGGAAATGGGTCCAGTCATTTCGAGGGCCCACGCGGGGCCTGTAGGAGGCCGCGGCCACAGGCTTGCCCTAAAATAGTGCTTCTGGCCCAGCGGCGTAAGGCGTGAAACAAAGGGCGGGGGCGGTGTGCTATACCCTTCGGCCCGTGGGGGGTGGGGGGTTGGGAAAGGGGTTCAGCTACTCGGGGTGTCAGAAATGGGTCCAGTTAATTTGAGGGCCTTCGCAGCGCCTGTAGGAGGCCGACCAGAGGCCCTAAATTGTGCTTCTAGTGACACAAGTAGCGAAAAGAGGCGAGGCGGTGTGCTATAGCCTTGGGCCCGTGGGGGGTGGGGAGGGGTGTTCTGCTAATCCGGCGTTCGGAAATGGGTCCAGTCTTTTCGAGGACCCTCGCGGGTCCTGTAGGAGGCCACGGCCAGAGGCTTGCCCTAAAATAGTGCTTCTATCCGAGCGGCGCAAGGCGCGAAACAATGGGCGTGGGCGGTGTGCTATAGCCTTGGGCCCGTGGGGGGTGGGGAGGGGGGTTCAGCAACTCGGGCATCGGAAACGGATCCAGTCTTTTCGAGGGCCCTCACTGGGCCTGTAGGAGGCTGCGGCCAGGGGCTTTCCCTAAAATAGTGCTTCTTGCCCAGCGACGCAAGGCGCGAAAAGGGGGCGGGGGAGGTGTGCTATAGCCTTGGGCCTGTGGGGGGTGGGGATGGGGGTTCGGCCAGTCGGGCTGTCGGAAACGGGTCCAGTCTTTTCGAGGGCCCTCGGGGGGCCTGTGGGACGCCGCGGCCAGAGGCTTGCCCTAAAATAGTGCTTCTGGCACAGCGGCGTAAGGCGCGAAAGAGGAAGCGGGGGAGGTGTGCTATAGCCTTGGCCCCGTTAGAGGTGGGGAGGGGGGTTCGGCCAGTCGGGCTGTCGGAAAGGGGTCCGGTCTTTTCGAGGGCCCTCGGGGGGCATGTGGGGCCTTGTGACCAGAGGCTGCCCTAGAATAGTGCTTGGCCCATCGGTTGCAAGGCGGAAGCAGTGAGGCGGTGTGGTATAGCCTTGGGCCCGTGGGGGGTGGGGAGGGGCGTTCGGCCAGTCGGGCTGTCGGATAGGGGACTAGTCTTTTCGAGGGCCCTCGGGGGGCCTGTGGGAGGCCGCAGCCAGAGACTTGCACTAAAATAGTGCTTCTGGCCCAGCGGTGCAAGGCGCGAAACAGGGGGCGTGGGCGGTGTGCTATAGCCTTGGGCCCGTGGGGGGTGGGGAGGGGTTCAGCCAGTCGTCGGAAGGGGACTAGTCTTTTGAGGGGCCCTCAGAGACCTGTGGGAGGCCGCATGAGACTTACACTAAAATAGTGCTTGGCCCAGTGGTGCAAGTAGCCGAAAGCAGGCGTGGGCGGTGTGCTATAGCCTTGGGCCCGGGGGGGGTGGGGAGGGGGGTTCATCCAATCTGGCTGTCGGAAACGGGTCCAGTCTTTTCGAGGGCCCTCGGGGGGCCTGTAGGAGGCCTGACAGAGCTTGCCTAATAGGCGCGAAACAAAGGCGGGGCCTATATCCTTGGGCCCGTGGGGGTTGGGAGGGGGTTCAGCCACTTGGGCTGTCGGAAATGGGTCCAGTCATTTCGAGGGTCCTCGTGGGGCATGTACGAAGCCACGGCCAGAGGCTTGCCCTGAAATAGTGCTTCTGGCCCAGCGGCGCACGGCGCGAATCAGAGGGCCGGGGCGGTGTGCTATAGCTTTGGGACCGTAGGGGGTAGGGAGGGGGGTTCAGCCACTCGGGCTGTCGGAAACAGGTCCAGTGATTTCGAGGTCCGTCGCAGGGCCTGTAGAAGGCCGCGGCTAGAGGCTTGCCCTAAAATAGAGCTTCTGGCCCAGCGGCGCAAGGCGCAAAAGAGGGGGCGGGGGCGGTGTGCTATAGCCTTGGGCCTGTGAGGGGTTCAGCCACTCAGGCTATGGAAGCAGGTCAAAGTCAGTTCCGAGGGAGGCCCTCAGCCCAGGGGTACAGGAGAACCCGTGTGGAAGGCGTGTGGAGAACAATGGAAATAGTCTTGGCCAGTATGTAAACAGGGGCAGTTCTTTATAGACTTGGGCCCGTGGGGGGTGGGGAGCGGGGTTCAGCCACTCGGGCTGTAGGAAACCGGTCCAGTCATTTCGAGGGCCCTCGCGGGACCTGTATGAGGCCGCGGCCAGAGCTTTGCCTTAAAATAATGCTTCTGGCCCAGCGGCGTTAAGTGAAACGGTCAGGCGGTGTGCTATCAGCGTTTGGCCCGTGGGGGTGGGGAGGGGGGTTTAGCCACTCGAGGTCGAAATGGGTCCAGTCATTTGAGGGCCCTCATGAGACCTCTAGGAGGCCATGACAGAGCCTTGCCTAAAATAGTGCGGCCCAGTGGCGAGAGGCGGTATGATGGGCCCGTGGGGGGTGGGGAGGGGAGTTCAGCTACTCGGGCTGTCGGAAACGGGTCCAGTCTTTTCGAGGGTCCTCACGGGGCCTGTACGAGGCCAAGGCCAGAGGCTTGCCTTGAAATAGTGCTTCTGGCACGACGACGCAAGGCGCGAAACAGAGGGCCGGGGCGGTGTGCTATAGCCTTGGGCCCGTAGGGGGTGGGCAGGGGGGTTCAGCCAGTCGGGCTGTCGGAAACAGGCCCAGTCATTTCGAGGGTCCGCGCTGGGCCTGTAGGAGGCCGCGGCCAGAGGCTTGCCCTAAAATAGTGCTTCTGGCCCAGTAGGCGCAAAGAGGCGGTGTGCTATATGGGCCCGTGGGGTGGGAGGGTTCAGCCACTCGCCCTGTCGGAAAGCAGGTCAGTCATTTGAGGGTCTTGGAGAGCCTGTGGGAGGCCATGACCAGAGTTGCCCTAAAATAGTGCTTGGCCAGTGACCTGGCGCAACAGGAGGCCGGGGCGGTGTGCTATAGCGTTGGGCCCGTGGGGGGTGGGGAGGGGGGTTCAGCCACTCGGGCTGTCAGAAATGGGTCCAGTCATTTCGAGGGCCCTCATGAGACTGTGGGAGGCCTGACGGAGGCCCTAAAATGGTGCGGCCTAGTGGTGGGCGCAAGTGAAACAGGGGGCCGGGGCGGTGTGCTATAGCCTTGGGCCCGTGGGGAGTGGGGAGGGGGGTTCAGCCACTCGGGCTGTCGGAAACGGTTCCAGTAGGAGGCCGCGGCCAGATTCTTGCCCTAAAATAGTGCTTCTGGCCCAGCGGCGCAAAGCGCGAATCAGGGGGCCGGGGCGGTGTGCTATACCCTTGGGCCTGTGTGGGGTGGGGAGGGGGGTTCAGCCACCTGGGCTGTCGGAAACGGGTCCAGTCGTTTCGAGGGCGTTCTGACCTGTGGAGGCTCTGACAGGCTTGCCTAAAATAGTGCTTCTGGCCCAGTAGTAGCTAGCGAAAGAGAGGCGAGGCGGTGTGCTATAGCCTTTGGCCCGTGGGATTGGGGGGGTTCAGCCAATCCGGCTGTCGGAAACGGGTCCAGTCAATTCGAGCGCCCTCATGGTATGGCCTTGTGACAGAGCTTGCCAAAATAGAGCTTGGCGCAAGGCGAAAAGAGGCGGGGGCGGTGTGCTATAGCCTTGGGCCTGTGGGGGTGGGGAGGGGGGTTCAGCCACTCGGGTTGTCGGAAATGGGTCCAGTCATTTCGAGGGTCCTCGTGGGGCATGTACGAAGCCACGGCCAGAGGCTTGCCCTGAAATAGTGCTTCTGGCCCAGCGGCGCAAGGCTCTATACATGGGGCCGGGGCGGTGTGCTATAGCCTTGGGCCCGTACGGGTGGGGAGGGGGGTTCAGCCACTCAGGCTGTCGGAAATGGGTCCAGTCTTTTCGACGGTCCTTGCGGGGCCTGTACGAGGCCACGTCCAGAGGCTTTCCCTGAAATAGTGCTTCTGGCCCAGCGGCGCACGGCGCGAATCAGAGGGCCGGGGCGGTGTGCTATAGCTTTGGGACCGTAGGGGGTAGGGAGGGGGGTTCAGCCACTCGGGCTGTCGGAAACAGGTCCAGTGATTTCGAGGTCCGTCGCAGGGCCTGTAGAAGGCCGCGGCTAGAGGCTTGCCCTAAAATAGAGCTTCTGGCCCAGCGGCGCAAGGCGCGAAAGAGGGGGCGGGGGCGGTGTGCTATAGCCTTGGGCCTGTGGGGGTGGGGAGGGGGGTTCAGCCACTCGGGCTGTCGGAAACGAGTCCAGTCAATTCGAGGGCCCTCGCGGGGCCTGTAGGAGGCCGTGGCCAGAGGCTTGCGCTAAAATAGTGCTTCTGGCCCAGCGGCGCAAGGCGCAAAACAGGGGGCCGGGGCGGTGTGCTATAGACTTGGGCCCGTGGGGGGTGGGGAGCGGGGTTCAGCCACTCGGGCTGTAGGAAACCGGTCCAGTCATTTCGAGGTCCCTCGCGGGACCTGTATGATGCCGCGGCCAGAGGTTTGCCTTAAAATAATGCTTCTGGCCCAGCGGCGTTAGGCGCGAAACAGGGGTCGGGGCGGTGTGCTATAGCGTTGGGCCCGTGGGGGGTGGGGAGGGGGGTTTAGCCACTCAGGCTGTCAGAAATGGGTCCAGTCATTTCGAGGGCCCTCATGAGACCTCTAGGAGGCATGACAGCCTTGCCTAAAATAGTGCTTGTTGGTAGTGTAGCGCGAAGAGGCGGGGCGGTATGCTATATGGAGGGCCCGTGGGGGTGGGAGGGAGTTCAGCTACTCGGGCTGTCGGAAACGGGTCCAGTCTTTTCGAGGGTCCTCACGGGGCCTGTACGAGGCCAAGGCCAGAGGCTTGCCTTGAAATAGTGCTTCTGACAGCGGCAAGTGAGCAGGAGGGCAGGCGGTGTGCTATAGCCTTGGGCCCGTGGGGGGTGGGTGGGGGTTGACCGGTCAGGCTGTCGGAAAGCAGGCCAGTCATTTCGAGGTCAGCTGGGCCTGTAGGAGGCATGACAGAGCTTACTAAAATAGTGCTTGGTAGCGAAAAGAGAGGCGGGGGCGGTGTGCTATATTGGGGGGCGTGGGGTGGGGAGGGTTCAGCCACTCGCCACTGTCGAAGCAGGTCCAGTCATTTCGAGGGTCTTAGCAGAGACTGTGGGAGGCCATGACCAAGTTGCCTAAAATAGTGCTTGGCCCAGTGACCTGGGCGAACAGGGGCAGGCGGTGTGCTATAGCGTTGGGCCCGTGGGGGTGGGAGGGGTTCGACCACTCGGGCTGTCGAAATGGGTCAGTCATTTCGAGGGCCCTCATGAGAGCCTGTGAGGCCTGACCAGAGTCTTGCCCTAAAATAGTGCCACAGCCTGGTGGGCGCAAGCGAAGCAGGGGCAGGCGGTCTGCTATAGCCTTGGGCCCGTGGGTAGTGGGGAGGGGGGTTCAGCCACTCGGGCTGTCGGAAACGGTTCCAGTAGGAGGCCGCGGCCAGATTCTTGCCCTAAAATAGTGCTTCTGGGCCAGGTATGGCGAATCGAGGGCAGGCGGTGTGCTATACTGCCAGGCTGTGTGGGGTGGGGAGGGTTCAGCCACACAGGCTGTCGGAAAGCAGGTCCAGTCGTTTGAGGCGTTCAGCCTGTAGGAGGCTCTGACCAGAGCTTGCCTAAAATAGTGCTTGGCCCAGTGGCGCTAAGGCGAAAGAGAGCAGGCGGTGTGCTATGGGAGGGTTCAGCCACTCGGGCTGTCGGAAGCAGGTCAGTCAATTCAGGCGCCCTCATGGTATGTGGGCCTTGTGGACAGAGCATTGCCCAAAAATAGAGCTTCTGTCCCAGCCAGTAGCGTGTGAAAAGAGGCGGGGGCGGTGTGCTATGGCACTGTGGGGGTGGGAGGGTTGACCACTCGGGCTGTCGGAAGCAGGTCAGTCAATTCAGAGCGCCCTCATGGTATGTGGGGCATACGGCAGAGGCTTGCCAAAAATAGTCCTTCTGAGTGGCGCAAGGCGAAACAGGGGCAGGCGGTGTGCTATAGCCTTGGTCCCGTGGGGGGTGTGGAGAGGGGTTCAGCAACTCGGGCTGTCAGGAAAGCAGGTCAGTCATTTCGAGGGCCCTCAGCGGAGACCTATGGGAGGCATGACTAGAGGCTTGCCCTAAAATAGTGCGTCTGGCCGAGCGGCGCAAGGCGCGAAAGAGAGGCGGGCGGGTGTCTGCTGGCCTCGTGGAAGGTGGGAGGGTTCAGCCACTCGGGCTGTCGAGCAGGTCAGTGATTCGAGGTCCGTCGCAGACTGTAGAAGGCATGACAGAGGCTTACTAAAATGAAACTTCTGGCCCAGTGAGCGCGTAGCGGCGCGGGGGGGGCGGGGCGGTGTGCTATAGCCTTGGGCCCGTGGGGGGTGGGGAGTGGGGTTCAGCCACTCGGGCTGTCAGAAACGGGTCCAGTCTTTTCGAGAGCCCTCGCTGGGCCTGTAGGATGCCCCGGCCGGAGGCTTTCCCTGAAATAGTGCTTCCGGCCCCGCTGCGCAAGGCGCGAAATAGGGGGCGGGGGCAGTGTGCTATAGCCTTTGGCCCGTGGGGGGTAGGGAGAGGGGTTCAGCCACTCCGGCTGTCGGAAGCGGGTGCAGTCCTTTTGAGCGCCCTCGTGGGGCCTATAGAAAGCTGCGGCTAGAGGCTTGCCCTAAAATAGTGCTTCTAGCCCTGGGGCGCAAAGGCCGAAAAGAGGCGAGGCGGTGTGCTATGCCAGGCCCGTGTGGGGTGGGAGGGTTCGACCACTCGGGCTGTCGAAATGGGTCAGTCCTTCGGCCAGCCCTTGCAGACCTGTGGGAGGCCCTGACAGAGGCTTGCTCTAAAATAGTGCTTCTAGCCCAGTGGTGCAAGGAGCGAAACAAGGGGGCGGGGGCGGTGTGCTGTAGGCTTGGGCCCGTGGGGTGTTGGGATGGGGGTTCGGACAGTTGGGCTGTCGGAAAGGGTCCAGTCTTTTCGAGGGCCCTCGGGGCCTGTGGGAGGCCGCAGAGCTTGCTAAATAGTGCTTGGCCCAGTGAGCAGTAGCGAAAGAGGCGGGAGGTGTGCTATATGGGCCCGTGGGGGTGGGATGGGGGGTTCGGCCAGCCGGGCTGTCGAAAAGGGGTCCAGTCTTTTCGAGGGCCCTCGGGGAGCCCGAGGGAGGCCGCGGCCAGAGGCTTGCCCTAAAACAGTGCTTCTCGCCCAGCGGCGTAAGGCTAGAAAGAGGGGGCTGGGGCGGTGTGCTATAACCTTGGGCCCGTGGGGGGTGGGGAGGGGGGTTCGGCCAGTCGGGCTGTCGGAAAGGCGTCCAGTGTTTTCGAGGGCCCTCGGGGCCTGTGGGAGGCCGCAGCCAGAGGTTGCCCTAAAATAGTGCTTCTGTCCTAGTGGCGCAGGGCAAGAAAGAGGGGGCGGTGTGCTATAGTCTTGGGCCCGTGGCGGGTGGGATGGGGGGTTCGGCCAGTCGGGCTGTCGAAAAGGGTCGATCTTTTGAGGGGCTCTCGGGGGCCTGTGGGAGGCATGACAGAGCTTGCCTAAAATAGTGCTTGGCCCGTAGCGCGAAAGAAGGCGGGGCGGGGCGGTGTGCTATAGCCTTGGGCCCGTGGGGGTGGGGAGGGTTTGACCCGGTCGGGCTGTCGGATGGGGTCAGTCAGACTATCGGACTGAGGTCCAGTCTTCGAGACCCCTCGAAGTCATGTGGGAGGCCATGACGAGGCTTGCCCTAAAATAGTGCTTGGCCCAGTGGCACAAAGTAGCGAAGTGGGGCGAGGCGGTGTGCTATAGCCTTGGGCCCGTGGGGGGTGGGGATGGGGGTTTCAGCGAGTCGGGCTGTTGGAAAGGGGTCCAGTATTTTCGAGGGCCCTCGGCCGTCCTGTGGGAGGCCGCGGCCAGAGACTTGCCCTAAAATAGTGCTTCTGGCCCAGCAGCGCAAGGCGCAAAAGAGGGGGCGGGGGCGGTGTGCTATAGCCTTGGGCCCGTGGCAGGTGGGGAGGGGGGATGGGCCAGTCGGGCTGTCGGAATTGGGTCCAGTCTTTTCGAGTGCCCTCGGGGGGCCTGTGGGAGGCCACAACCAGAGGCTTGCCCTAAAATAGTGCCAGCCCATCGGTATGAGGCCTGAGGCGGGCGAGGCGGTGTGCTATGTTATGACCCGTGGGTGGTGGGGCGTGGCGTTCGGCCAGTCGGGCTATCGGAAAGGGGTCCAGTCTTTTCGAGGGCCCTCGGGGGGCCTGTGGTAGGCCGCGGCCTGAGGCTTGCCCTAAAATAGTGCTTCTGGCCCATGGTAGCGAAGAGGCGGGGCGGTGTGCAATGGCCTTGGGCCCGTGGGGGGTGGGGAGGGGGGTTCGGCCAGTCCGGCTGTCGGAAAGGGGTCCAGTCTGTTCGAGGGCCCTCGGGGGGCTTGTGGGAGGCCGCGGCCAGAGTCTTGCACTAAAATAGTGCCAGCCCATCAGTATAGCGAGAGGCGGTGATGTGCTATAACCGTGGGGGATGGGGAGAGGGGTTCGGCCAGTCCGGCTGTCGGAAATGGGTCCAGTCATTTGGATGGCCCTCGAGGGGTCTGTAGGAGGCCGCGGCCAGAGGCTTGCCCTAAAATAGCACTTCTGGCCCAGCGGCGCAAGGCGCGAAACAGGGGTTGGGGACGGTGTGCTATAGCCTTGGGCCGTTTGGGGGTGGGGTGGGGGGTTCGGCCAGTCGGGCTATCGGAAAGGGGTTCAGTCTTTTGAGGGCCCTCGGGGGCTTGTGGGAGGCAGCGACGAGGCTTCTAAAATAGTGCTTGGCCCAGCCCAGGCGTGGGTCTGAGCAGGCGAGGCGGTGTGCTATTGGGCCCGTGGGGGGTGGGGAGGGTTCGGCCCGGTCGGGCTGGCGGAAATGGGTCAGGTCTTTTCGAGGGCCCTCGGGGGCCTGTGGGAGGCATGCGGCGAGGCTTCCCAAATAGTGCTTGGCCCAGCGTAAGGTCTGCAGCAGGCGAGGCGGTGTGCTATATTGGGCCCGTGGGGGGGGGTGGGGGGGTGCGGCCGGTCGGGGTGTCGGAAGGGTCAGTCTTTTCGAGGGCCCTCGGGGGCCTGTGGGAGGCATGACGGAGCTGCCCTAAAATAGTGCTTCTGGCCCAGCAGCACAAGGGGCGAAAGAGGGGGCGGGGGCGGTGTAATATTGCCTTGGGCCGTGGGGGGTAGGGAGGGGGGTTCGGCCAGTCGGGCTGTTGGAAAGGGGTCCAGTCTTTTGGAGGGCCCTCGGGGTCTGTGGGATGCATGGCGGGCTGCCTAAAATAGTGCTTGGCCCAGTGAGCTAGGCAGCAGGCGAGGCGGTGTGCTATGGCGTTGGGCCGTGGGGAGTTCAACGGTCGGGCTGTCGGAAGGGTCAGTCTTTCGAAGGCCCTTGGGGAGACCTGTGGGAGGCCAGACAGGCTTACACACTAAAATGGTGCTTCAGCCCATCATCAGCGCATGAAGAGGCGAGGCGGTGTGCTATAGCGTTGGGCCGGGGGGGTTCAGCCAGTCGGGCTGTCGGAAAGGTCAGTCTTTTTGAGAGGCCTTGGGGGGCCTGTGGGAGGCATGACCAGAGGCTTGCCTAAAATAGTGCTTCTGGCCCAGTGAGGCGAAAAGAGGCGGGGCGGTGTGCTATATGGGCCGTGGGGGTGGGAGGGTTGACCCGGTCAGGCTGTCGGAAGGGTCAGTCTTTTGGAGGGCCCTCAGAGTCTGTGGGATGCCAGTGCGGGCAACGCCTAAAATAGTGCTTCGTGATTGCTAGTAGCGGCAGGCGGTGTGCTATAGCGTTGGGCCCGTGGGGGGTTCAGCCAGTCGGGCTGTCGGAAAGGGGTCCAGTCTTTTCGAAGACCCTCGGGGGGCCTGTGGGAGGCCGCGGCCAGAGGCTTGCCCTAAAATAGTGCTTCTGGCCCATCAGCGCAAGGCGCGAAACAGGGGGCGGGGGCGGTGTGCTATTGCGTTGGGCCCGTGGGGGGTTCAGCCAGTTTGGCTGTCGGAAAGGGGTCCAGTCTTTTAGAAGGCCCTCGGGGGGCCTGTGGGAGGCCGCGGCCAGAGGCTTGCCCTAAAATAGTGCTTCTGACCCATCAGCGCAGTGAGAAAGCAGTGAGGCGGTGTGCTATGTATGGGCCCGTGGGGGTGGGGGGTTCGGCCCGTCGGGCTGTCGGAAAGGGGTCCAGTCTTTTCGAGGTCCCGCGGGGACCTGTGGGAGGCATGACGGAGGCTTACTAAAATAGTGCTTCTTGGTCTGCAAAGTAGCGAAAGAGGTGGTGGCGGTGTGCTATAGCCTTGGGCCCGTGGGGGGTGGGGAGGGGGGTTCGGCCAATCGGTCTATCGGAAAGGGGTCCAGTCTATTCGAGGGCCCTCGGGGGGCTTGTGGGAGGCCGCGGCCAGAGTCTTGCCCTAAAATAGTGCTTCTGGCCCATCAGCGCAAGGCGGGAAAGAGGGGGCGGGGGCGGTGTGCTATAGCCTTGGGCCCGTGGGGGGTGGGGAGGGGGGTTCGGCTAGTCCGGCTGTCAGAAAGGGGTCCAGCCTTTTCGAGGGCCCTCACGGGGCCTTTAGGATGCCGCGGATAGAGGCTTCACCTAAAATAGTGCTTCTAGCCCCGTGGCGAGGCGGGGAAGCAGTGGGGATGGTGTGCTATCGCCTTGCGCCCGTGGGGGGGGGGGCGGGGGGTTTGGCCAGTCCGGCTGTCGGAAATGGGTCCATTCTTTTCGAGGGCCCTCGCGGGGCCTGTCGGATGCTGTGACAGGCCCACGAGATAGTGCTTACAGCCTGCTGTGAGCGAAAGCAGAGGGGCAGGCGTGCTATGCCTTGGGCCCGTGAGGGGGGGGAGGAGATCGGATCCGGCTGTCGGAAATGAGTCCAGCCTTTCGGCGTCCATGTGAGGCCTGTGGGATGCCAGCGGCCAGGCTGCCCTAAGATAGTGCTTACGCCCTGTGAGGCGCGAAACAAGGCGGGGCGTGCTATGGTGCCTTGCCCGTGGGGGTGGGGAGGGGGGTTCGGCCATTCCGGCTGTTGGAAACGGGTCCAGCTTTTTCGAGGGCCCTCCCGGGGCCTGTAGGCGGCCGCGCCCATCGGCTTGCCCTAAAATAGTGCCACAGCCCAGTAGCGTAGCGAAATAGAAGGGGAGAGGCGGTGTGCTATGTGGGCCCGTGGGGGGTGAGGAGGGTGAGTCAGTCTGACTGTCGGAAATGGGTCCAGCCTACGAGGGGTCCTCCACAGGACCTGTGGAGGCCAGAGCCTTGCCCTAAATATTGCTTGACCCAGTAGCGCAAGGCGTGAAAGCAGTGAGGCGGCGGTGTGCTATGTGTGGGCCCGTGGGGGGTGGGGAGGGGGGATCGGCCAGTGCGGCTGTCGGAAATGGGTCCAGCCTTTCCGAGGTTCTTCGCGGGGCCTGTAGGAGGCCGCGGCCAGAGGATTGCCCTAAAATAGTGCTTCTGACCCAGCGGCGTGGCAGCAAACAGGCGGGCGGTGTGCTATCTGTATGGGCTGTGGGAGTGGGGAGGGGGGTTCGGCCAGTCCGGCTGTCAGAAAGGGGTCCAGCATTTTCGAGGGCCCTCATGGGGCCTGTAGGAGGCCGCGGATAGAGGCTTCACCTAAAATAGTGCTTCTAGCCCCGCGGCGCAAGGCAGGAAACAGGGGGTGGGGGTGGTGTGCTATATCCTTCGGCCCGTGGGGGGTGGGGAGGGGGGTTCGAACAGTCCGGCTGTCGGAAATGGGTCCAGTCTTTATGAGGGCCCTCATGAGAGTCTGTGGGATGCATGACCAGGCCAGCACTGAGATAGTGCCAGACCTCTGCGCAAAAGCCTTGAGAGCAGGCGGCGGGCTATAGCCTTGGGCCCGTGGGGGTTGGGTCGGGGGGTTCGGCCAGTCGGGCTTTCGGAAAGGGGTCCAGTCTTTTCGAGGGCCGTTGAGGGGAACCTGTGGGAGGCAGCGGCTTGCCCTAAAATAGTGCCAGCCCAGTGAGCAAGGTCTGAAAGAGGGGGCGAGGCGGTGTGCTATAGCCTTGGGCCCGTGGGGGTGGGAGGGTTCGCCGGTCGGGACTGTCGGAAGGGTCACACCGAGCCCTCGAGGGCTGTGGGAGGCGACCAGAGGCTGCCTAAAATGGTGCCACGGCCCAGTGCATGAGGTAGCGAAGAGGCGGTGGCGGTGTGCTATATAGCCTTGGGTCCGTGGGGGGTGGGGATGGGGTTACTTGCGGTCGGGCTGTCGAAAGGGTCCAAGCACCGAGGCGCCCTCAGGGGAACTGTGGGAGGCAGCGACCAGGCTTGCCTAAAATAGTGAATCTGGCCCAGTGAGCAAGGCTCGAAAGCAGGGTCTTGAGGCGGTGTGTTATAATATGGGCCCGTCGAGGGGTGGGGAAGGGGTTCCATGATCAGGCTGTCGGAAGGGTCCATTCTTTGAGGGGCCCTCAGGGGGCTGTGGGAGGCTGACGAGGTTTGCCCTAAAATAGTGTGCCAGCTCAGTGAGCAAGGCCAGAAACAGTGAGGCGGTGTGCTATAATATGGGCCCGTGGGGGTGGGAGGGTTACGCCGGTCAGGCTGTCGGAAGGGGTCCTGCCGGCCGCCCTCGAGGGGGCTGTGGGAGGCGCGACCAGAGGCTTGCCCTAAAATAGTGCTTGGCCTAGCTGCATGAGAGCGAAGAGAGGCGGTGGCGGTGTGCTATAGCCAGGTCCGTGGGGGTGGGGATGGGGTTACGCAGTCGGGCTGTCGAAAAGGGTCCAGCCCAGGCGCCCTCAGGGGGCTGTGGGAGGCCGACAGAGCTGCCTAAAATAGTGCATCTGGCCCAGCGAGTAGAGGCTCGAAAGCAGTGCAGGCGGTGTGTTATATGGGCCGTCGGGGAGGTGGGGAAGGGGTTCCGCCCGGTCGGGCTGTCGGAAGGGTCAGTCTTTTCGAGGGGCCCTCAGGGGGCTGTGGGAGGCTCTGACAGAGGTTTGCCCTAAAATAGTGCTTGGCCCAGGCTAGCAAGCGAAGAGAGGCGGTGGCGGTGTGCTATAGGTCCGTGGGGGTGGGTGCGGGGGGTTCTGCCAGTCGGGCTGTCGAAAAGGGGTCCAGCATTTTGAGCGCCTCAGGGAGACCTATGGGAGGCCAGCGACCAGACTTACTAAAATAGTGCATCTGGCCCAGTGAGGCGAAGTAACAATGAGACAGGCGGTGTGCTAGCCTGGGCCCGTGGGGGTGTGGAGGGTTCGGCCAGTCGGACTGTCGGAAGGGTCAGTCTTTTCGAGGGGCCCTCGAGGGGAACCTGTGGGAGGCAGACAAAAGGCTTGCACTAAAATAGTGCTTGGCCCAGTGAGGCAAAGGTCTGAAAGAGGCGGTGGCGGTGTGCTATAGCCTTGGGGTCCGTGGGGGTGGGGATGGGGTTACTGCCGGTCAGGGCTGTCGGAAGGGTCCAGTCTTTTCGAGGGCCCTCAGAAACTGTGGGAGGCCAGCCTGGGTTTGCCCTAAAATAGTGCTTGGCCCAGTGCGGCAAGTGAAGCACAATCGGTGTGCTATAGCCCAGGCCCGTGGGGGGTGGGGAGGGTTCGGCCAGTCGGGCTGTCGGAAGGGTCAGTCTTTTCGAGACCCTCGAGGGGCCTGTGGAGCCAGCGGCAAAACCCCTAAAATAGTGTACAGCCCAGTGAGTGAGGTCTGAAAAGTGAGGCGGTGTGCTATAGCCTTGGGCTGTGGGGGTGGGGATGGGGGTTGACCGTCGTCTTGTCGGAAGGGTCCAGTCTTTTGAGGGCCCTCATGTGACCTGTGGGAGGCCGTGGCCCAGGTTACCTAAATTAGTGCTTGGCCCAGCAGCAAGGCGTGAGAACAGGTGAGGCGGTGTGCTATAGTGTAGTTCCGTGGGGGTGGGGATGGGGCTTACGCGGTCAGACTGTCGAAAGGGTCAGCCAGGCGCCCTCAGGGGAACTGTGGGAGGCATGACAGAGGCACCTAATATAATGCTTCTGGCCCAGCGGCGCAAGGCGCGAAACAGGGGGCTGGGGCGGTGTACTATAGCCGTGGGATCGGGGGGGGTGGGGAGGGGGATTCGGCCATCGGTCGGTCAGAAAGGGGTCCTGTCTTTTCGAGGGCCCTCGGGGGGCCTGTGGGAGGCCTTGACGGAGGTTTGCCTAAAATAGTGCTTGGCCCAGTGACACAAAGTGCAGAAACAGTGAGGCGGTGTGCTATAGCCTTGAACACGTTAGGAGTGTGGAGGGTTCGGCCCGGTCGGGCTGTCGGAAGGGATCAGTCTTTTCGAGGGCCTCGGGGAGACATGTGGGAGGCTGACGGAGGCTTGCCTAAAATAGTGCTTGGCCCAGTGGTGACACAAAGTAACAGGCAGTGAGGCGGTGTGCTATAGCCACAGGCCCGTATGGGGTGGGGAGGGTGTTGACCGGTCAGGGCTGTCGGAAGGGTCAGTGTTTTGAGGGCCCTAGAACTGTGGGAGGCAGCCAGAGCTTGCCCTAAAATAGTGCTCTGGCCCAGTGATTGCAAGGCGAAGCAGTGAGGCGGTGTGCTATAGCCACCGTGGGGTGGGGAGGGTTGACCCGGTCAGGCGTTTGAAAGGGTCAGTCGTTTCGAGGGCCGTTGAGGGGCCTGTGGGAGGCTGACCAGGTTACCTAAAATGGTGCTTGGCCCAGTGAGCAAGTGGCAAGCAGGACAGTGCTATAACCTTGGGTCGAGGGGTGGGAGGGTTCTGCGGTCGGGCTGTCGGAAGGGCTCACTGCACCCGCCCTCGGGGGGCCTGTGGGAGGCCGCGACCAGAGGCTTGCCCTAAAATAGTGCTTCTGGCCCAGCGGGGCAAGGCGCGAAAGAGGGGGCGGTGGCGGTGTGCTATAGCCTTGGGCCCGTGGGGGGTGGGGAGGGGGGTTCGGCCAGTTGGGCTTTCGGAAAGGGGTCCAGTCTTTTCGAGGGCCGTTGAGAACTGTGGGAGGCAGCGGCGGAGGCTGCCTAAAATAGTCTTGGCCCAGTGAGGCAAGTGTGAGAGAAAGGCTATGACCTTGGGCTGGGGGGGTGGGAGTGGGGGTTGACCGGTCGTGCTGTCGGAAGGGTCCAGTCTTTTCGAGGCCCTTAGGCGACCTGTGGAGGCAGCGGCCAAGGTTACCTAAAATGGTGCTTGGCCCAGTGGCGCAAGTAGCAGCAGAGACGGGGGCGGTGTGCTATAGCCTTGGGTCCGTGGGGGGTGGGGATGGGGGTTCTGCCAGTCGGGCCGTCGGAAAGGGGTCCTGCCTTTTCGACGTCCCTCGGGGGGCCTGTGGGAGGCCGCGACCAGAGGCTTGCCCTAAAATAGTGCTTCTGGCCAAGCTGCGCAAGGCGCGAAAGAGGGGGCGGTGGCGGTGTGCTATAGCCTTGGGCCCGTGGGGATTGGGGGGAGGGGTTCGGCCAGTCGGGCTTTCGGAAAGGGGTCCAGTCTTTTCGAGGGTCGTTGAGGGGCCTGTGGGAGGCCGCGGCCAGAGGCTTGCCCTAAAATAGTGCTTCTGGCCCAGCGGGGCAAGGTGCGAAAGAGGGGGCGGGGGCGGTGTGCTATAGCCTTGGGCCCGTAGGGGGTGGGGAGGGTTACTGCGTCGGGCTGTCGGAAAGGGGTCACTGCACGGCCGCCCTCAGGGGAACCTGTGGGAGGCAGCGACCAGAGCTTGCCCTAAAATAGTGCATCTGGCCCAGTGCAAAGGTAGCGAAGAGGCGGTGGCGGTGTGCTATAGTCCGTGGGGGTGGGATGGGGTTACGCAGGTCAGGGCTGTCGAAGGGGTCCAGCCTTTTGGGCGCCCTCAGGGGAGACTGTGGGAGGCCAGCGACCAGAGGCTTGCCCTAAAATAGTGAATCAGCCCAGTGAGCGCAAGGCTCGAAACAGGGTCTTGGCGGTGTGTTATATATGGGCCCGTCAGGGGTGGGGAAGGGGTTCAGCTAGTCGGGCTGTCGGAAAGGGGTCCAATCTTTTCGAGGGGCCCTCAGGAGACTGTGGGAGGCTGACGGAGGTTTGCCTAAAATAGTGTACAGCTCAGTGAGCGCAAGGAAGGCGAAAGCAGTGAGGCGGTGTGCTATATATGGGCCCGTAGGGGGTGGGAGGGTTACACTTGATCAGACGTCGGAAGGGTCTGCCTTTCGACCGCCCTCGAGCCTGTGGGAGGCAGCGACCAGAGCTGCCTAAAATAGTGCTTACAGCCTAGCTGCATGTAGCGAAAGAGATGGCGGTGTGCTATAGCCTTGGTTCCGTGGGGGGTGGGGATGGGGGTTCTGCCAGTCGGGCTGTCGAAAAGGGGTCCAGCCTTTTCGAGCGCCCTCGGAGAACTGTGGAGGCCCAGCGACCAGGCTTGCCTAAAATAGTGCATCTGGCCCAGTGAGCGCAAGGCTCAGCAGGGGTGCAGGCGGTGTGTTATATGGGCCCGTCGAGTGGGGAAGGGGTTCCATGGTCAGTGTCGGAAGGGTCCGAGTCTTCGAGGGCCCTCAGGGGGCACTGTGGGAGGCTACTGACCAGTTGCCCTAAAATAGTGCTTGGCTCAGTGACAAGGAGGCGAAGACAGTGAGGCGGTGTGCTATAGCTTTGGGCCCGTAGGGGGTGGGGAGGGGGGTTCTGCCAGTCGGGCTGTCGGAAGGGTCCTGCTCGGCCGCCCTCGAGAACAATGGGAGGCAGCGACCAGAGGCTTGCCTAAAATAGTGCTTCAGCCCAGCTGCGCAAGCGAAAGAGAGGGGTGGCGGTGTGCTATAGTGGGTCCGTGGGGGTGGGGATGGGGTTACACCGGTCAGGGCTGTCGAAGGGTCCAGCACCAGGCGCCCTCAGGGGGCCTGTGGGAGGCCAGCGACCAGAGCTGCCTAAAATAGTGCATCTGGCCCAGTAGCGCAAGGCTCAAGCAGTGCAGGCGGTGTGTTATATTATGGGCCTGTCGGGGGGTGGGGAAGGGGTTCCATGCGGTCAGGGCTGTCGGAAGGGTCAGTCTTTTCGAGGGCCCTAGAGACTGTGGGAGGGCGGCAGGCTTGCCTAAAATAGTGCTTGGCCCAGTGATTGCAAAGGAAAGCAGGCGGGGCGGTGTGCTATATGCCACCCGTGGGGTGGGGAGGGTTCGGCCAGTCAGGCGTTTGAAAGGGTCAGTCGTTTGAGGGCCGTTGAGGGGCTGTGGGAGGCTGACCAGGGTTTCTGAAATAGTGCTCCCAGCCCGTGGCGCAAGGGCAGGCGGTGTGCTATAACAGGTCAGGGGGTGGGGAGGGGTTACGCCGGTCGGGCTGTCGGAAGGGCTCACATGGCACCGGCCCGCCCTCAGGGGGGGCTGTGGGAGGCCAGGCCAGACTTGCCTAAATAGTGCTTGGCCCGGTAGACAGTGAGAGAGGCGGTGTGTGCTATATTGGGCCCCGTGGGGGGTGGGAGGGTTCGGCCAGTTGGGCTTCGGAAGGGTCCAGTCTTTTGAGGGGGCCGTTGAGGGGAACCTGTGGGAGGCCATGACAGGAGCTTACTGCCCTAAATAGTGCTCAGCCCAGTGAGGCTGAAAGCCTTGAAAGAGAGGCGGTGGTGCGGGTGCTATGACCTTGGGCACATGGGGGGTGGGAGTGGGGGGTTCGGCCAGTCGTCTTGTCGGAAGGGGGTCCAGGTCTTTTCGAGGGGCCTTGGGCGGCTTATGGGAGAACCATGACCAAGGTTACCTAAAATAGTGCTTGGCCCAGTGAGCGCAGGTATGAAACAGAGACAGGGGCGGTGCTATAGCCTGTGGGTCCGTGGGGGTGGGGATGGGGTTACGCGGTCGGGCCGTCGGAAGAGGGTCACAGCTGGCGTCCTCGAGGGGCCTGTGCGAGGCAGCGACCAGAGGCTTGCCTTAAAATGGTGTATACAGCCAAACTGCATAGGCGCGAAAGAGAGCGGTGGCGGTGCGCTATAGCCTTGGGCCCGTGGGGATTGGGGGAGGTTGACGGTCGGGCTTTCGGAAGGGGTCAGTCTTTTCGAGGGTCGTTGAGGGGCACAATGGGAGGCCATGACGAGAAACTACTAAAATAGTGCTTGGCCCAGTGAGAACAGGTCTGAAAGAGGCGGGGCGGTGTGCTATAGCCTTGGGCCCGTGGGGGGTGGGGAGGGTTACGCAGTCGGGCTGTCGGAAGGGGTCACTGCCCGACCGCCTCGGGGGAACCTGTGGGAGCAGCGACCAGAGCTTGCCCTAAAATAGTGCCCAGCCCAGTGCATAAAGGCGAAAGAGAGTGGTGTGCTATAGCCTTGGGTCCGTGGGGGTGGGGAAGGGGGTTCTGCAGTCAGGGCTGTCGAAGGGGTCAGCCTTTTCAGGCGCCCTCAGGGGAGACCTGTGGGAGGCCAGCGGGCAGAGGCTGCCCTAAAATGAGTGAATCTGGCCCAGTGAGCGCAAGGCTCGAAAGCAGGGGTCTTGAGGCGGTGTGTTATAGCCTTGGGCCCGTCGGGGGGGGGGAAGGGGGGTTCCGCTAGTCGGGCTGTCGGAAAGGGGTCCATTCTTTTCGAGGGGCCCTCGAGAGACTGTGGGAGGCTCTGACCCGGAGGTTTGCCTAAATAGTGCCACAGCTCAGTGAGCGCAGGAAAGCAGTGAGGCGGTGTGCTATAGCCTTGGGCCCGTAGGGGGGTGGGAGGGTTACGCAGTCGGGCTGTCGGAAGGGTCACTGCCTTCCACGGCCGCCCTCGAGAACTGTGGGAGGCAGCGACCAGGCTGCCTAAAATAGTGCCAGCTGGCTTCATAAAGCCTTGAAAGAAGGCGGTGTGCTATAGCCAGGGGGTGGGGATGGGGTTACGCGGTCGGGTTTGTCGAAGGGTCAGCCTTTTCGAGGCGCCTCGGAGGGAACTGTGGGAGGCAGCGACCAGGCTTACTAAAATGGTGCATCTGGCCCAGGTATGAGGCTCAGAAACAGAGGTGAGGCGGTGTGTTATAGCCTTGGGCCCGTCGGGGGGGGGGAAGGGGGGTTCCGCCCGGCGGGCTGTCGGAAGGGTCCAGTCTTCCGAGGGGCCCTCGGAGGGGCACTGTGGGAGGCTCTGACCAGAGGTTTGCCCTAAAATAGTGCTTACGGCTCAGCCAGGCGCAAGGAGGCGAAAAGCAGGCGGGGCGGTGTGCTATAGCTTTGGGCCCGTGGTGGGGTGGGGAGGGTTCTGCAGTCAGACTGTCGGAAGGGTCCTGCCTTTTCGACCCGCCCTCGAGAAACTGTGGGAGGCCGCGACCAGATGCTTGCCCTAAAATAGTGCTCAGCCCAGCTGCAAAGGCCTTGAAGAAAGGAGGCGGTGGTGTGCTATAGCCTATGGGTCCGTGGGGGTGGGGATGGGGTTACGCGGTCGGCTGTCGAAGGGGTCCAGCCTTCGAGGCGCCCTCAGGGGGACAATGGGAGGCTGACCAGAGCTTGCCCTAAAATGGTGCATCTGGCCCAGTGACGCAAGGCTCAGAAACAGGGTCTTGAGGCGGTGTGTTATAATATGGGACCGTCGGGGGTGGGAAGGGGTTCCGCCGGTCGGGCTGTCGGAAGAGGTCAGTCTTCCGAGGGGCCCTCAGGGGGCCTGTGAGAGGCTGCGACCAGAGGATTGCCCAAAAATATTGCTTCAGCTCAGTGAGCGCAAGGAGGCGAAACAGTGAGGCGGTGTGCTATATGGGCCCGTAGGGGGTGGGAGGGTTGCCGGTCGGGCTGTCGGAAAGGGTCCTGCCTTCGGGCCGCCCTCGGGGAACTGTGGAGTCCATGACCAGGCTTGCCTAAAATAGTGCTTATGGCCCGGTGCGGTAGCGAAGAGGCAGTGGCGGTGTGCTAGATGCTGCCCGTGGGGGGGGGGGTGGGAGGTTGACCAGTCGAGCTTTCGGAAAGGGGTCCAGTCTTTTCGAGGGCCGTTGAGGGGCCTGTGGGAGGCCGCGGCCAGAGGCCTACTAAAATAGTGCTTCTGACCCAGTGAGACAGGCAGCGAAGGAGGCGGGCGGTGTGCTATAGCCTTGGGCTGTGGGGGTGGGGTGGGGGTTCGGCGGTCGTCTTGTCGGAAAGGGTCAGTCTTTTCGAGGGCCCTCGGGGGGCCTGTGCGAGGCAGCGTCAGAGGTTTGCCTAAAATAGTGCTTGGCCCAGTGAGCAAAGAGGAGCATGGGCGGTGTGCTAGCCTTGGGCCCGTGGGGGGTGGGAGGGTTCAATAATCGGGCTGGCGTAAAGGTTCAGTCTTTTCGAGGGCCTCAGGGGGCCTGTGCGAGGCTGCTGACCAGAGGCTTACCTAAAATAGTGCTTGGCCCAGTATGAGCGCAAGTGTGAGAACAGGGAGGCGGTGTGCTATAACCTGGGACCGTGGCCGGGGGGGAGGGGGTTTCGGCCAGTCTGGCTGTCGGAAGGGTCAGTCTTTTCAGGCGCCCTCGGGGCCTGTGGGCAACCCAGCCAAAACTTGCCTAAAATAGTGCTTGCCCAGTGGCGCAGTGTGAAACAGGAGGCGGGGGCGGTGTGCTATAGCGTTGGGCCCGTGGGGGGTGGGGAGGGGGGTTCGGCCAGTCGGGCTGTCGGCAAGGGGTCCCATCTTGTCGAGGGCCCTCGGGGGGCCTGTGGGAGGCCGCGACCAAAGGCTTGACTAAAATAGTGCTTCTGGCCCGTGAGCGCAGGCGCAGTATGAAACAGTGAGGCGGTGTGCTATAGGCTTGGGGGAGGGTTCGGCATGTCGGGCTGTCGGAAACGGGCCCAGTCTTTTTGAGGGCCCTCGGGGGGCCTGTGGCAGGCAGCGGCCAGAGCTTGCCCTAAAATAGTGCTTCCCAGTGTAGTGGCGCGAAAGAGAGGCGGTGTGCACTATAGCCTTGGGCCCGTGGGGGTGGGTCGGGGTTACTTGCCGGTCGGGCTGTTGGAAAGGGTCAGTCTTTTCGAGGGCCTAGGGGGCCTGTGGGCAGCAGACGAGGCTTATCTAAAATAGTGCTTACACTGGCAGGCGCAAGTGCAGCAGAAGCAGTGGAGGCGGTGTGCTAAAGCCTTGGGAACATGGGGGGTGGGAGGGGTTCGGCCCGGTCAGGCTGTGAAAGCAGGTCCAGTCTTTTCGAGGGGCCCTCGGGGGCTATGGGAGGCATGACCAGAGCTTGCCCTAAAATAGTGCTTGGCCCGGCGCAGGCGCGAAAGAGAGGCGGGCGGTGTGCTATGGTCTTGGGCCCGTGGGGGGTGGGGAGGGTTGACCCGGTCGGGCTGTCGGAAGCAGGTCCAGTCCTTCGAGGGCCCTTGGGAGCTGTGGGAGGCGCGACCAGGCTTGCCCTAAAATAGTGCTACAGCCTGTGTGGTAGCGAAAGAGGCAGGCGGTGTGCTATCGCCTTGGGCCTGTGGGTGGTGGGGAGGGGGTTTCGGAAAGTCGGGCTGTCGGAAATGGGTCCAGTCTTTTTGAAGGTCCTCGAGGGGCCTGTGGGAGGCCATGACGAGGCTTACCTAAAATAGTGCTTGGCCCAGAGTCGCAAAGTAGCGAAGAGGCGTGGGCGGTGGTTTGACGGTCAAGGCTGTCGGAAAGCAGGTCAGTCTTCAGAGAGCCCTCGGGAACCTATGGGAGGCCCATGCTTGCCTAAAATACTTCTTGCCAAGGCGCTAAAGAGGCGGTGTGCTATGTGCTATATTGGGCCCGTGGGGGGTTGGGAGGGGGTTCAGCCAGTCGGCCTGTCGAAAAGGGGTCCAGTCTTGTCGAGAGCCCTCGGGGGGCCTGGTGGAGGCCGCTGCCCGAGCTTGCTAAAGGGCCACAGCCCAGTGTATGAGCGCAGGCAGTGAGGCGGTGGGCTATGCCTTGGGCCCGTGGGGGTGGGCAGAGTTCGGCCAGTCGGGCTGTCGGAAGGGTCAGTCGATCTTCGAGGGCCCTCGGGCGGCTGTGGTGTGGCCAGGCAGCAAACTAAATTGTGCTTCTGGCCGAGCGGCGTAGTGTCCGCAACCCGGGGCGGTGGCGGTGTGCTATCGCCTGGGGCCTGTGCGGGGGGGGGCGGGGGGTTCAGCCAGTCGGGCTGTCGGAAAGGGGTCCAGTCTTCTTGAGGGCCCTCGGGGAGTCTGTGGGAGGCCAAGGCTAGAGGCTTGCCCTAAAATTATGTTTACGGCCCAGTGGTATGAAACAGAAGTGAGGCGGTGTGTTATCTCTTGGGCCCATGGGGGTGGGAGGGATTGACAAGTCAGGGATCGGAAATGGGTCCAGTCTTTTTGAGGGCCCTCGGGGGGCCTGTGGGAGGCATGACGGAGGCACCCTAAATTGTGCCTCTGGCCCAGCGGCGCAGGAAGGAGGCAGAAAGTGAGGCGGACGGTGTATATCCTTGGGCCGTGGGGGGTGGAGAGGGGGGTTCAGCCAGTCGGGCTGTCGGAAAGGGGTTCAATCTTTTCGAGGGCCCTCGGGCGGCGTGTGGGAGGCCGTTGCCAGACGCTTGCTCTGAGTGTGCCACGGCCTGCGGGCGCAGGTCTGAAAGCAGGCGGGGGCGGTGTGCTATAGCCTTGGGCCCGTGGGGGTGGGGAGGGGAGTTCAGCCGGTCGGGCTGTCGAGAAAGGGTCAGTCTTTTGAAGGCCCTCATGAGTCCATGAGAGCGACAAGAGCTTGCCCTAAAATGTGCTGGCCAGTGAGCGCGAATTAGAGGCGTGTGCGGTGTGCTATAGCCTTGGGCCCGTGGGGGTGGGAGGAGGTTCAGGCCAGTCGGGCTGTCGAGAAAGGGTCAGGTCTTTTCGAGGCCCTCATGAGTCATGAGAGGCCAGCAAGAGCTTGCTAAATGTGCTCAGCCCAGTGGCGCAATTGGGGGCGTGCGTGTGTGCTTTGTGTGCGGTGGGGGGTGGGGAGGGGAGTTCAGCCAGTCGGACTGTCGGAAAGGGGTCCAGTCTTTTCGAGGGCCCTCAGGGAGTCCGTGGGAGGCCGCGGCTGGGGGCTCTGGGCGTCGGAAATGGGTACAGTCTTGTCGAGGGTCCTTGTGTACCCAGTGGGAGACTACGGTCAGAGGCCTGCCCTAAAATGGCAAGAAATGCCCACCGGCGAAGCTCGCGAAATAGTCACCGAGCCCGGTTGGCTATAGCCTTTGGTCCGCGGGGGGTTGGGTAGGGGGTTCGGGGGCTCTGGGCGTCAGAAATGGGTACAGTCTTTTTGAGGGTCCTCGTGTGCCCAGTAGGAGACTACGGTCAGAGGCCTGCCCAAAAATAGCAAGAAATACCCAGCTACGAAGCGCGCGAAATAGTCGCCGACGCCGGTGGGTTATAGCCTTTGGTCCGCGTGGGTTGGGGAGGGGGGTTCGGGGGCTCTGGGCATCGGAAATATCTACAGTCATTTCGAGGGTCCTCGTGTGCCCAGTGGGAGGCTACGGTCTGAGTCCTGCCGTAAAATGGCAAGAAATACCCAGCGGCGCTGCGCGCGAAATAGTCATCGAGGCCGGTGGGCTTTAGCCTTTGGTCCGCGGGGGTTTGGGGGGGGGGTTCGGGGGCTCTGCGCTTCGGAAATGGGTACAGTCATTTCGAGGGTCCTCATGTGCCAAGGGGGATGCTACGGTCAGAGGCCTGCCGTAAAAAGGCAAGAAATACACAGCGGCGCAGCGCGCGAAATAGTGACCGAGGCCGGTGGGCTATAGGCTTTGGTCCGCGGGGGTTGGGGAGGGAGGTTCAGGGGTCTGGGCATCGGAAATGGGTCCAGTCTTTTCAAGGGGCCTCATGCACCCAGTGGGAGGCTACGGTCAGAGGCCTGCCCTAAAATGGCCAGAAATGCCCAGTGGCGCAGTGCACGAAATAGTCGCCGAGGCCGGGGGGCTATAGCCTGTGGTCCGCGGGGGTTGGGGAGGGGTGTTCGGGGGCTCTGGGCATCGGAAATGGGTCCAGTCTTTTCGAGGGTCCTCGTGTGCCCAGTCGGAGACTACGGTCAGAGGCCTGCCAAAAAATGGTAAGAAATACTCAGCGGTGAAGCGCGCGAAATAGTCACCGACGCCGGTTGGCTATAGCCTTTGGTCCACGGGGGTTGGGGAGGGGGGTTCGGGGGCTCTGGGCGTCGGAAATGGGTACAGTCATTTCGAGGGTCCTCGTGTGCTTGATGGGAGGCTACTGGTCAGGCACATACTAAAATAGCCGAGAAATGCCAGTATGAGCGCGAAATAGTGACCGAGGCCGGTGGGCTATAGCCTTTGGTCCGAGGTTGGGGACGGGGGTTCGGGGGGCTCTGGGCATCGGAAATATGTACAGTCATTTCGAGGGTCATCCTGTGCCCAGTGGGAGGCTACGGTCGAGGCTGGCGTAAAATAAGCAAGAAATGCCAATGACTGTATGAATAATCGCCGACATCGGTGGGCTATAGTGCTGGTCTGCGAGGGGTTGGGGAGGGGGTTGGGGGCTCTGGCGTCGAAATGGGTCTGATCATTTCCAGGGTCCTCGTGTGCCAGTGGGAAGCTACGTCGAGGCCTGCCGTAAAATGGCAAGAAATACCAGTGTGAGCCTTGAAATAGTCACCGAGGCCGGTGGGCTATAGGCTTTGGTCCGTGGGGGTTGGGGAGGGAGGTTCAGGGGCTCTGGGCATCGGAAATGGGACCAGTCTTTTCAAGGGGCCTCATGCACCCAGTGGGAGGCTACGGTCAGAGGCCTGCCCTAAAATGGCCAGAAATGCCCAGTGGCGCAGTGCGCGAAATAGTAGCCGAGGCAGGTGGGCTATAGCCTTTGGTCCGCGGGGGTTGGGGAGGGGTGTTCGGGGGCTCTGCGCGTCGGAAATGGTCACAGTCATTTCGAGGGTCCTCGTGTGCCCAGTGGGAAGCTACGGTCAGAGGCCTGCCGTAAAAAGGTAAGAAATACAAAGCGGCGCAGCGCGCGAAATAGTCACCGAGGCCGGTGGGCTATAGGCTTTGGTCCGCGGGGGTTTGGGAGGTGGGTTCGGGGCCTCTGGGCGTCAGAAATTTATTCAATCATTTCGAGGGTCCTCGTGTGCCCAGTGGGACACTACGGTCAGAGGCCTGCCCTAAAATGGGTAGAAATGCCCACCGGCGAAGCGCGCGAAATAGTGACCGAGGCCGGTGGGCTATAGCCTTTGGTCCGCGGGGTTGGGGACGGGGGTTCGGGGCTCTGAGCATCGGAAATATGTACAGTCATTTCGAGGGTCCTCGTGTGCCCAGTGGGAGGCTACTGTCGGAGGCCTGGCGAAAAATAACAAGAAATGCCCAGCGGCGCAGCGCGCGAAATAGTCAACGAGGCCGGTGGGCTAAAGCCTTTGGTCCGTGGGGGTTTGGGCGGGGGGTTCGGGGGCTCTGCGCGTCGGAAATGGGTACAGTCATTTCGAGGGTCCTCGTGTGCCCAGTGGTAAGCTACGGTCAGAGGCCTGCCCAAAAATGGCATGAAATACTCATCGGTGAAGCGCGCGAAATAGTCACCGACGCCGGTTGGCTATAGCCTTCGGTCCGCGGGGGTTGGGGAGGTGGGTTCTGGGGTTTTGGGCATCAGAAATGGGTACAGTCTTTTCAAGGGGCCTCATGCACCCAGTCGGAGGCTACGGTCAGAGGCCTACCCTAAAATGACCAGAAATGCCCAGTGGCGCAGTGCGCGAAATAGTCGCCGAGGCCGGTGGGCTATAGCCTTTGGTCCGCGGGGGTTTGGGAGGGGGGTTCGAGGGCTCTGTGCGTCGGAAATGGGTACAGTCTTTTCGAATGTCCTCGTGTGCCCAGTGGGACACTACGGTCAGAGGCCTGCCCTAAAATGGCTAGAAATACCCTCCGACGAAGCGCGCGAAATAGTGACCGAGTCCGGTGGGCTATAGCCTTTGGTCCGCGGGGTTGGGGAGGGGGGTTCGGGGGCTCTGGGCATCGGAAATATGTACAGTCATTTCGAGGGTCCTCGTGTACCCAGTGGGAGGCTACGGTCAGAGGCCTGGCGTAAACTAGCAAGAAATGCCCAGCAGCGCTGCGCGCGAAATAGTCGCCGACACCGGTGGGCTATAGCATTTGGTCTGCAGGGGTTGGGGAGGGGGGTTCAGGGGCTCTGGGTGTTGGAAATGGGTACAATCATTTCGAGGGTCCTGGTGTGCCCAGGGGGAGGCTACGGTCGGAGTCCTGCCGTAAAGTGGCAAGAAATACCAAGCAGCGCTGCGCGCGAAATAGTCATCGAGGCCGGTGGGCTTTAGCCTTTTGTCCGCTGGGGTTTGGGGGGGGGTTCGGGGGCTCTGTGCGTCGGAAATGGGTACAGTCATTTCGAGGGTCCTCATGTGCCCAGGGGGAAGCTACGGTCAGAGGCCTGCCGTAAAAAGGCAAGAAATACACAGCGGCGCAGCGCGCGAAATAGTCACCGAGGCCGGTGGGCTATATGCTTTGGTCCGTGGGGGTTGGGGAGGGAGGTTCAGGGGTCTGGGCATCGGAAATGGGTCCAGTCTTTTCCAGGGGCCTCATGCACCCAGTGGGAGGCTACGGTCAGGCTGGTAAAATAGAAATGCCAGTGGCGCATCTGTGAAATAGTCATGAGGCAGTGCACTATAGCCTTTGGTCCGCGGGGGTTTGGGAGGGGGGTTCGAGGGCTCTGTGCGTCGGAAATGGGTACAGTCTTTTCGAATGTCCTCGTGTGCCCAGTGGGAGGCTACGGTCGGAGGCCTGGCGTAAAATAGCAAGAAATACCCAGCGGGGGAGCGCTCGAAATTGTCGCCGAGGCTGGTGGGCTATAGGCTTTGGTCCGCGGGGGTTGGGGAGGGAGGTTCAGGGGTCTGGGCATCGGAAATGGGTCCAGTCTTTTCAAGGGGCCTCATGCACCCAGTGGGAGGCTACGGTCAGAGGCCTGCCCTAAAATGGCTAGAAATACCCACCGACGAAGCGCGCGAAATAGTCACCAAGGCCGGTGGGCTATAGCCTTTGGTCTGCGGGGGTTAGGGAGGGGGGTTCGGGGGCTCTGGGCATCGGAAATGGGTACAGTCATTTCGAGGGTCCTCGTGTGCCCAGTGGGAGGCTACGGTCGGAGGCCTGGCGTAAAATAACAAGAAATACCCAGCGGCGCTGCGCGCGAAATAGTCGCCGACACCGGTGGGCTATATCCTTTGGTCTGCAGGGGTTGGGGAGGGGGGTTCGGGGGCTCTGCACGTCAGAAATGGGTACAGTCATTTCGAGGGTCCTCGTGTGCCCAGTGGGAGGCTACGGTCAGAGGCCTGCTGTAAAATGGCAAGAAATACCAGTAGCGCAGCCTGTGAAATAATCCATAGGGCGGTGGGTTATAACTAGTCCCGCATGGGTTGGGGAGGGGGGTTCGGGGGCTCTGGGCATCGGAACTAGGTACAGTCTTGTCAAGGGTCCTCGTGTGCCCAGTGGGAGACTACGGTCAGAGGCCTGCCCTAAAATGGCAAGAAATGCCCAGCGGCGAAGCGCGCGAGATAGTCACCGAGGTCGGTGGGCTATAGCTAGTCCCTTGAGGTTGGGAGGGGTTGAGGGCTCTGGCGTCGGAAATGGGTCAGTCATTTGGGGGTCCTCGTGTCTTGTGATGGTGAGCTCTGAGACAGAGGCACAGCCTAAAATGGCAAGAAATACTGTATTGTGGCCTTGATATATTCAGTGAGGCGGTGGGCTCTGACCTTTGGTCCGCGGGGGTTGGGGAGGGAGGTTCAGGGGCTCTGGGCATCAAAAATGGGTCCAGTCTTTTCAAGGGGCCTCATGCACCCAGTGGGAGGCTACGGTTAGAGGCCTGCCCTAAAATGGCCAGAAATGCCCAGCGGCGAAGCGCGCGAAATAGTCGCTGAGGCCGGTGGGCTAGAGCCCTTGGTCTGCGGGGGTTGGGGAGGGGGGTTCGGGGGTTCTGGGCGTCGGAAATGGGTACATTCTTTTCGAGGGTCCTCGTGTGCCCAGTGGGAGGCTAAGGTCAGAGGCCTGCCCTAAAATGACAAGACATGCCCAGCGGCGTAGCACGTGAATTAGTCACCGAGGCCGATGGGCTATAGCCTTTGGTCCGCGGGGGTTAGGCAGGGAGGTTCGGGGGCTCTGGACGCTGGAAATGGGTCTAGTATTTTCAAGGGTCCTCGTGTGCCCAGTGGCAGGCTACGGTCAGAGGCCTGCCCTAAATGCCAAGAAATGTCAAGCGGCGAAGCGCGCGGAATAGTCGCCGACACCGGTGGGCTATAGCCTTTGGTCCGCGAGGGTTTGGGAAGGGGGTTCGGGGGCGCTGGGCATCGGAAATGGGTACAGTCTTTTCGAGGGTGCTCGTGTGCCTAGTGGGAGACTACGGTCAGAGGCCTGCTCTAAAATGGCAAGAAATACCCAGCGACGAAGCGCGCGAAATAGTCGCTGAGGCCGGTGGGCTAGAGCCCTTGGTCTGCGGGGGTTGGGGAGGGGGGTTCGGAGGCTCTGGGCATCGGAAATGGGTACAGTCTTTTCGAGGGTCCTCGTGTGCCCAATGGGAGGCTACGGTCAGAGGCCTGCCCTAAAATAGCAAGAAATACCCAGCGACGTAACGCGCGAAATAATCACCGAGGCCGGTGGGCTATATCCTTTGGTCTGCGGGGTTGGGGAGGGACGTACGGAGGCTCTGGGTGTCGGAAATGGGTCCAGTCATTTCGAGGTTCCTCGTGTGCCCAGTGGGAGGCTACTGTCAGAGGCCTGCCCTAAAATGGCAAGAAATGCCCAGCGGCGCAACGCGCGAAATAATCACTGAGGCCGGTGGGCTAAACCCTTTGGTCCGCGAGGGTTGGGGAGGGGTGTTCGGGGGCTCTGGGCATCGGAAATGGGTACAGTCTTTTCGAGGGTCCTCGTGTACCCAGTGGGAGACTACGGTCAGAGGCCTGCTCTATAATGTCAAGAAATACTCAACTGCGCGGCGCACGAAATAGTCGTCTACGCCGATGGGCTATAGCTTTTGGCCCGCGAGGGTTGGGGAGGGGTGTTCGGGGGCTCTGGGTGTCAGAAATGGGTACAGTCTTTTTGAGGGTCCTCGTGTGCCCATTGGGAGGCTACGGTCAGAGGCCTGCCCTAAAATGGCAAGAAATGCCCAGCCAGCATGAGAAATAATCATGCGAGGTGGGCTAAACCCTGGTCCGAGGGTTGGGAGGGGTGTTCGGGGCTCAGGCGTCGGAAATGGGTACAGTCTTTTCGAGGGTCCTCGTGTACCCATTAGGAGGCTACGGTCAGAGGCCTGCCCTAAAATGACAAGAAATGCCCAGCGGGGAACGCGCGAAATAATCGCCGAGGCCGGTGGGCTATATCCTTTGGTGTGCGGGGGTTGGGGGGGTTTGGAGGATCTGGGCGTCAGAAATGGGCACAGTCTTTTCAAGGGTCCTCGCGTGCCCAGTGGGAGGCTACTGATCGAGCCTGCCCTAAAATGCAAGAAATGCCAGCCGTAGCGAAATAATCAGGGCCGGTGTATGTGCTTTGGTCCGCGAGGTTGGGGGGTTCGGGGTTCTAGACATCAGAAATTGTGCAGTGTTTTCGAGGTCGTCGTGTACCCAGTGGGAGTATCTGATGAGAGACCTGCCTAAAATGGCAAGAAATACCAAGCGCGAAATACTCACCGAGGCCGGTGGGCTATAGCCTTTGGTCCGCGAGGGTTGGGGAGGGGTGTTCGGGGGCTCTGGGCGTCGGAAATGGGTACAGTCTTTTCGAGGGTCCTCGTGTACCCATTGGGAGGCTACGGTCAGAGGCCCACCCTATAATGACAAGAAATGCCCAGCGGGGAACGTGCGAAATAATGGCGAGGCCGGTGGGCTATATCCTTTGGTGTGCGGGGGTTGGGGGGGGTTTGGAGTATCTGGGCGTCAGAAATGGGTACAGTCTTTTCAAGGGTCCTCGCGTGCCCAGTGGGAGGCTACGGTCAGAGGCCTGCCCTAAAATGGCAAGAAATGCCCATCAGTGCGCATGCGAAATAATCACGAGGGTGGGCTATAGCTTTGGCCCAGCCGAGGTTGGGAGGGGTGTTCGGGGCTCTGGGTGTCAGAAATGGGTACATTCTTTTGAGTGTCCTCGTGTGTCCTTTGGGAGGCTACTGTCAGAGGCCTGCCCTAAAATGGCAAGAAATGCCCAGCTGTAGCGAAATAATCAGGCAGTGTAGCCTTTGGTCCGCGAGGGTTGGGGAGGGGTGTTCGGGGGCTCTGGGCGTCGAAAATGGGTACAGTCTTTTCGAGGGTACTCGTGTTCCCATTGGTAGACTACGGTAAGATGCCTGCCCTAAACTGTCAAGAAATGCCCAGCCGTAACCTGTGAGAAATAATCACTGAGGCCGGTGGGCTAAACCCTTTGGTCCGCGAGGGTTGGGGAGGGGTGTTGGGGCTATGGGCATGGGAAATGGGTACAGTCTTTTCGAGGGTCCTCGTGTACCCATTAGAGGCTACGGTCAGGCCTGCCCTAATGACAAGAAATGCCCAGTGAGGCAGCGAAATAATCGCGAGGCCGGTGGGCTATATCACTGGTGTCTGCGGGGTTGGGGGGGGGTTTGGAGGATCTGGGCGTCGAGAAAAGTGCAGTCTTTCAAAGGGTCTCGCGTGCCAGTGGGAGCTCTGGTCAGAGGCCTGCCCTAAAATGGCAAAATGCCAGTAGCGAAATATTCAACGAGGCCAGTGGCAATAGCCTTTGGTCCATGAGGTTAGCGCGGGGGGTTCGGGGGTTCTAGGCATCAGAAATTGGTACAGTGTTTTCGAGGGTCATCGTGTACCCAGTGGGAGTATCTGATGAGAGCCTGCCACAAAATGGCAAGAAAGACCCAGGGCAGCAGCGAAATACTCACCGAGGCCGGTGGGCTATAGCCTTTGGTCCGCGAGGGTTGGGGAGGGGTGTTCGGGGGCTCTGGGCGTCGGAAATGGGTACAGTCTTTTCGAGGGTCCTCGTGTACCCATTGGGAGGCTACGGTCAGAGGCCCACCCTATAATGACAAGAAATGCCAGCGGAACTTCATGAAATAATCATGAGGCAGTGGGCTATATCACTGGTGTCTGGGGGTTGGGGGGGGGTTTGGAGTATCTGGGCGTCAGAAATGGGTACAGTCTTTTCAAGGGTCCTCGCGTGCCCAGTGGGAGGCTACGGTCAGAGGCCTGCCCTAAAATGGCAAGAAATGCCAGTAGCATAGCATAAAATAATCAGTAGTGGCTGTGGCCTTTGGTCCGCGAGGGTTGGGGGGGGGGGTTCGGGGGTTCTAGACATCAGAAATTGGTACAGTGTTTTCGAGGGTCGTCGTGTACCCAGTGGGAGTATACGGTAAGAGACCTGCCCTAAAATGGCAAGAAATACCCAGCCAGCAACATGAAATACTCACGAGGCAGGTGGGCTATAACCTTTGGTCCCTTGAGGGTTGGGGAGGGGTGTTCGGGGCTCTGGGCGTCGGAAATGGGTACAGATCTTTCGAGGTCTCGTGTACCCATTAGGAGGCTGGTGAGGCCCACCCTGTAATGACAAGAAATGCCCAGTGAGGCAGCGAAATAATCGTGAGGCGGTGGGCTATATCACTGGTGTCTGGGGGTGGGGGGGGGGGTTTGGAGGATCTGGGCGTCAGAAATGGGTACAGTCTTTTCAAGGGTCCTCGCGTGCCCAGTGGGAGGCTACGGTCAGAGGCCTGCCCTAAAATGACAAGAAATACCCATCGGTAGCATGCAGAAATAATCACGAGGCGGTGGGCTGTAGCTTTGGCCCATGAGGGTTGGGGAGGGTGTTGAGGGGCTCTGGGTGTAGGAAATGGGTACATTCTTTGAGGGTCCTCGTGTGCCCATTGGGAGGCTCTGAGGCCTGCCCTAAAATGGCAAGAAATGCCAGTGACCTGTGAGGAAATAATCAGCAGGCCGGTGGCAATGGCCTTTGGTCCGAGGTTGGGGAGGGTGTTCGGGGCTCACAGGCGTGGGAAATGGGTACAGTCTTTTCGAGGGGTACTCGTGTACCCAGTGGGAGACTCTGATGTAAGATGCACGCCTAAAATGACAAGAAATGCTACCCAGCGTAACCACAGCGAAATAATCATGAGGCCGGTGGGCTAAACCCTTTAGTCCATGAGGGTTGGGAGGGTGTTCGGGGGCTCTGGGCGTCGGGAAATGGGTCTGTCTTTTCGAGGTCTCGTGTACCCGATGGGAGGCTACGGTCAGAGGCCTGCCCTATAATGACAAGAAATGCCCAGCGAGGCAGCAGAAATAATGTCAGGCCGGTGGGCTATATCACTGGTGTCTTGGGGGTTGGGGGGGTTTGGGGGAACTGGGCTTCAGAAATGGGTCCAGTCTTTTCAAGGGTCCTCGCGTGACCCGTGGGAGGCTACGGTCAGAGGCACTGCCCTAAAATGGCAAGAAATGCCAGTGGCAGCAGGAAATATTCACTGAGGCCGGTGGCGATAGCCTTTGGTCCGCGAGGGTTGGCGGGGGGGTTCGGGGGTTCTAGACATCAGAAATTGGTACAGTGTTTTCGAGGGTCGTCGTGTACCCAGTGGGAGTATACGGTAAGAGGCCTGCCCTAAAATGGCAAGAAAGACCCAGCGGCGCATGAAATACTCACCAAGGCAGTGGGCTATAGCCTTTGGTCCCATGAGGTTGGGAGGGTGTTCGGGGCTCTGGGCGTCGGAAATGGGTACAGTCTTTTGAGGGTCTCGTGTACCCATTGGGAGGCTCTGGTCGAGGCCCACCCTATAATGACAAGAAATGCCCAGCGGAACTCATGAAATAATCGCAGGCGGTGGGCTATATCACTTTGGTGTCTGAGGGGTTGGGGGGTTTGGAGTGTCACTGGGCGTCAGGAAATGGGTGCAGTCTTTTCAAGGGTCCTCGCGTGCCCGGTGGGAGGCTACGGTCAGAGCCCTGCCCTAAAATGGGAAGAAATGCCCAGTGACAGCATGAAATAATCAACAGGTAGGTGGCAATGTGGCCTTTGGTCCCGCGAGGGTTGGGGGGTTCGGGGTTCTAGACATCAGAAATTGAGTGCAGTGTTTTCGAGGTGGTCGTGTACCCAGTGGGAGTATCTGATGAGAGACCTGCCCTAAAATGGCAAGAAATACCCAAGCGCATAGCCTTGAAATACTCACAAAGGCAGGTGGGCTATAGCCCCTGGTCCCATGAGGTTGGGGAGGGTGTTCGGGGCTACAGGCGTCGGAAATGGGTACAGTCTTTTCGAGGGTTCTCGTGTACCCATTGGGAGGCTACGGTCAGGCCCACCCTAAAATGACAAGAAATGCCCAGCGAGAGGCAGCGAAATAATCGCGAGGCAGGTGGGCTATATCACTGGTGTCTGCGGGGTTGGGGGGTTTGGAGGATCAGGCGTCGAGAAATGGGTGCAGTCTTTTCAAGGGTCCTCGCGTGCCCGGTGGGAGGCTCGGTCGAGGCCTGCCCTAAAATGACAAGAAATACCCATCAGGTATGCAGAAATAATCAAGGCCGGTGGGCTATGGCTTTGGCCCTTGAGGGTTGGGGAGGGTGTTCGGGGCTCTGGGTGTCAAATGGGTACATTCTTTTGAGGGTCCTCGTGTGTGCCCATTGGGAGGCTCTGGTCGAGCCTGCCCTAAAATGGCAAGAAATGCCAGTGATGTGAAATAATCACTGAGGCCGGTGGCAATAGCCTTTGGTCCGCGAGGGTTGGGGAGGGGTGTTCGGGGGCTCTGGGCGTCGGAAATGGGTACAGTCTTTTCGAGGGTACTCGTGTACCCAGTGGGAGACTACGGTAAGATGCCTGCCCTAAAATGACAAGAAATGCCCAGCGGCGTAACACGCGAAATAATCACTGAGGCCGGTGGGCTAAACCCTTTGGTCCGCGAGGGTTGGGGAGGGGTGTTCGGGGGCTCTGGGCGTCGGAAATGGGTACAGTCTTTTCGAGGGTCCTCGTGTACCCATTAGGAGGCTACGGTCAGAGGCCTGCCCTATAATGACAAGAAATGCCCAGTGAGGCAGCGAAATAATCAGGCGGTGGGCTATATCATGGTGTCTTGGGGGTGGGGGGGGGGTTTGGAGGATCTGGGCGTCAGAAATGGGTACAGTCTTTTCAAGGGTCCTCGCGTGCCCAGTGGGAGGCTCTGATTCAGGCACCTAAAATGGCAAGAAATGCCCAGCGCAAGAAATATTCGAGGCAGTGGCGATAGCCTTTGGTCCTTGAGGTTAGCGGGGGTTCGGGGTTCTAGACATCAGAAATTGGTGCAGTGTTTCGAGGGTGTCGTGTACCAGTGGGAGTATCTGATGAGGCCTGCCCTAAAATGGCAAGAAAGACCAGTAAGAAATACTCAGAGGCGGTGGGCTATAGCCTTTGGTCCGCGGTTGGGGAGGGGTGTTCGGGGGCTCTGGGCGTCGGAATTGGGTACAGTCTTTTCGAGGGTCCTCGTGTGCCCAGTGGGAGGCTACTGAGTCAGGGCCCACCTAATGACAAGAAATGCCAGTATGGAACTTCATGAAATAATGAGGCGGTGGGCTATATCGCTGGTGTCTTGAGGGGTTGGGGGGTTTGGAGTATCTGGGCGTCGGAAATAGGTGCAGTCTTTTCAAAGTCCTCAGCGTGCCCGATTGGGAGGCTACGGTCAGGGCCTGCCCTAAAATGGCAAGAAATGCCAATGGCGTAGCATAAAATAATCTTGAGGCAGTGGCAATAAGCCTTTGGTCATGAGGGTTGGGGAGGGTTGGGGTTACTGGACATGGAAATGGAGTGCTGAGTGTTTTCGAGGTCTCGTGTACCAGTGGGAGGCTGATGAAGGCCTGCCCTAAAATGGCAAGAAATGCCAAGCGCAACTGACTGAAAACTCACGGGCGGTGGGCTATGTGCTGGTCCACGAGGGTTGGGGAGGGGTGGTCGGGGGCTCTGGGCGTCGGAAATGGGTACAGTCTTTTCAAGGGTCTCCGTGTGCCCAGTGGGCGGCTAAGGTCAGAGGGCTGCCCTAAAATGGTAAGAAATGCCCCGCGGCGCAGCGTGCGAAATAATCTCTGAGGCTGGTGGGCTATAGCGTCTGTTCCGCGGGGGTTGGGGAGGGGGTTTCAGGGACTCTGGGCGTCAGTAATGGGTACAGTCTTTTCAAGGGTCGTCGTGTGCCCAGTGGACGGCTAAGGTCAGAGGCCTGCCCTAAAATGGCAAGAAATACCAGTGTGCCTTGCGTGGAAATAATCAGCAAGGCGGTGGGCTATAACCTTTGGATTGTGAGGGTGGGAGGGGGTTCGGGGCTCTGGAAGCAGGAAATGGGTACAGTCTTTTCGAGGGTCCTCGTATGCCGGTGGAAGGGTCAGTCAGGCAGCCGCCCTAAAATGGCAGAAATGCACAGCTTGATTACAGCGAAATAGTCGCCAAGGCCGGTGGGCTATAGCCTTCGGCCCGCCAAGGTTGGGGAGGGAGTTCGGGGGCTCTGGATGTTTGAAATGGGTTTAGTCTTTTTTAGGGGCCTCGTGTGGTGAGTGGGAGCCTACGGTCAGAGGCCTGCCTTAAAAAGTCAAGGAAAACCCCACGGCGCAGCGTGCGAAATAATCTCTGAGGCTGGTGGGCTATAGCCTTTGGCCCGCGAAGGTAGGGGAGGGAGTTCGGGGGCTCTGGATGTTGGAAATGGGTACAGTTTTTTCGACGGTCCTCGTGTGCCCATTGGGAGGCTGCGGTCAGAGGCCTGCCCTAAAATGGCAAGAAATACCCAGCGGCGCAGCTCGCGAAATAGTCGCCGAGGCCGGTGGGCTATAGCCTTTGGTCCGCGAGGGTGGGGGGGAGGTTCGAGTGCTCTAGGCGTCGGAAATGGGTACAGTCTTTTCGAGGGTCCTCGTATGGCCAGTGGGAGGGTATGGTCAGAGGCCCGCCCTAAAATGGCAAGAAATGCACAGCAGCACAGCGTGCGAAATAGTCACCGAGTCCGGTGGGCTATAGCCTTTGGCCCGCGGGGGTTGGGGAGTGAGTTCGGGGGCTCTGGATGTTGGAAATGGGTCCAGTCTTTTTTAGGGGGCTCGTGTGCTTAGTGGGAGCCTACGGTCAGAGGCCTGCCCTAAAAATGCAAGAAATGCCAGCGTGGCGTCTGAAATAATCTCCAGGGGTGGTGGGCTCTGTCTGCGTCATGAGGGTTGGGAGAGTTTCAGGGACTCTGGGCGTCAGTAATGGGTAAAGTATAGTCAAGGGTCGTCGTGTGCCCAGTGGGCGGCTAAGGTCAGAGGCCTGCCCTAAAATGGCAAGAAATGCCAGTGGCGTCTTGAAATAGTCCTGAGGCGGTGGGCGATAGCCTTGCTGGTCCGTGGGGGTTGGGAGGGCTTGGGCTCTGGGCATGAAATGGGTACAGTCTTTTCGAGGGGTCCTCGTGTGCCCGATGGGAGGCTGCATTCGAGGCACCCTAAAATGGCAAGAAATACCAGTGTAGCGCGAAATACTCATGAGGCCGGTGGGCTATAGCCTTTAGTCAGCGAGGGGGTGGGAGGGGGGTTCGGGTGATCTAGGCTTGAGTCAGTCTGCAGTCTTTTCGAGGGTCCTCGTATGGCCAGTGGGAGGGTACGGTCAGAGGTCCGCCCTAAAATTGCAAGAAATGCACTGGCCAAGGCCTGTGGGCTATAGCCTTTGGCCCGCGGGGGTTGGGGAGGGGGTTTGGGGGCTCTGGACGTTGGAAATGGGTCCAGTCTTTTTTAGGGGCCTCATGTTCTTAGTGGGAGCCTACGGTCAGAGGCCTGCCATAAAAAGCCAAGAAATGCCAGTGACGTCTGAAATAATCAGCGAGTCCGGTGGGCTATAGCCTTTGGTCCGCGGGGGTTGGGGAGGGGGGTTCGGGGGCTCTGGGCATCGGAAATGGGTACAGTCATTTCGAGGGTCCTCGTGTGCCCATTGGGAGGCTACGGTCAGAGGCCCGCCCTAAAATGGTAAGAAATGCACAGCAGCACAGCGCGCGAAATATTCACCAAGGCCGTTGGGCTATAGCCTTTGGTCCGCGGGGGTTGGGGAGGGGGTTCGGGGGCTCTGGGCATCGGAAATGGGTCCAGTCTTTTTTAGGGGGCTCGTGTGCTTAGTGGGAGCCTATGGTCAGAGGCCTGCCCTAAAAATGCAAGAAATACCCTTGACAGGCGTCTGAAATAATCTCAGGGCACATGGGCTATAGCGTCTGTTCCGCGGGGGTTGGGGGGGGGTTTCAGGGATTCTGGTCGTCGAAAATGGGTACAGTCTTTTCGACGGTCGTCGTGTGCCCAGTGGGCGGCTAAGGTCAGAGGCCTGCTCTAAAATGACAAGAAATGCTAAGCGGGCGTGGCAGAAATAATCACAAAGGCGGTGGGCTGTATTGCCAGTCCCATGAGGTTGGGGAGGGTTGGGTGCTCTGGACGTTGGAAATGGGTCCAGTATTTTTTAGGGGCCTCGTGTGATCAGTGGGAGCCTCTGATTGAGGCACTGCCCTAAAAGGTGAAATGCCCAGCAGGCGCGTGTGAAATAATCTCACTGAGGTGGTGGGCTATAGCGTCTGTTCCATGAGGGGTTGGGAGGGTTTCAGGACTACAGGCGTCGAAAATGGGTCTGAGTCTTTGAGGGTCGTCGTGTGCCTGATGGGTGGCTAAGGTCGAGGCACACCTAGCGGCAAGAAATACCAATGTGTGTGAAAATAATCATGGGTGGGGTGTGCCTCAGTCCCATGAGGGGTAGAGAGGGGTTCGGGCGCTCTAGACGTCGGAAATGGGTACAGTCTTTTCGAGGCTCCTCGTGTGCCAGTGGGAGGCTACGTCAGAAGCCCGCCCTAAAATGGCAAGAATTACACAGCATCAGGGCGCGCGAAATAGTCGCCCAAGCCAGTGGGCTATAGCCTTTGGCCCGCGGGGGTTGGGGAAGGGGTTTCGGGGCTCTGGACGTTGGAAATGGGTCCAGTCTTTTTTAGGGGCCTCGTGTTCTTAGTGGGAGCCTACTGTCAGAGGCCTGCCCTAAAAAGGTAAGAAATTCCAGCAGTGACATCAGGAAATAATCTCTGGCTGGTGGGCTATAAGCGTGCATTCATGAGGGGTTGGGGAGGGGGTTTCAGGACTCACAGGCGTCGAAAATGGAGTCTGATCTTTTGAGGGTCGTCGTGTGCACAGTGGGTGGCTAAGGTCAGGCCTGCCTAGCGAAATGCATGCTTGTGAAATAATCATGAGGAGCCGATTGGGGTGTGCCTCTGGTCCCAGAGGGGTAGAGAGGTTGAGGCGCTCTGGGCGTCGGAAATGGGTCTGGGTCTTTCGAGAGCTCCTCGTGTGCCGATGGGAGGCTACGTCGAGCCCGCCCTAAAATGCAGAATTACCAGTCAGGTAGCCGAAATAGTCGCCCAGCCAGTGGGCTATAGCCTGGCCCAGCAGAGGTTGGGGAAGGGTTTGAGAGCTCTGGGCGTTGGAAATGGGTCAGTCTTTTTAGGGGCCTCGTGTTCTTAGTGAGACCCTCTTGTCGAGGCACATACACAAAGGTGAGAAATTCCCCATGACATGACATGCGAAATAATCTCCGAGACCGGTGGGCTATAGCGTCTGTTCCGCGGGGGTTGGGAAGGGGGTTTCAGGGACTCTGGGCATCGGAAATGGGTAAAGTCTTTTCGAGGGTCGTCGTGTGCCCAGTAGGTGTCTAAGGTCAGAGGCCTGCCCTAAAATGACCAGAAATGCCAAGTTCTTGGCCTTGTGAAATAAGTCAGCCAGGGGTGGGCTATAGCCTGGTCATGAGTTGGGAGGGGTTCGGGGTTCTGGGCATCGAGAATGGGTACAGTCTTTTCTAGGGTCTCGTGTGCCCAGTGGGAGAAGCTACAGTCAGGCTGCCTTAAAATAGCAGAAATGCCAATGGCCTTGTGGCAAACAGTCGCTGAGGCCGGTGAGCTTTAGTCTTTTGTCCGCGGGGGTTGGGGGGTTCGGGTGCTCTAGGCGCCGGAAATGGGTACAGTCTTTTTTAGGGTCCTCGTTTGCCCAGTGGGAGGCTACGGTTAGAGGCCCGCCTTAAAATGGCAAGAAATGCACTGCGGCACAGCGCGCGAAATAGTCGCCAAGGCCGGTGGGCTATAGCCTTTGGCCCGCGAAGGTTGGGGAGGGAGTTCGGGGGCTCTGGATGTTGGAAATGGGTTTAGTCTTTTTTAGGGGCCTCGTGTGGTTAGTGGGAGCCTACGGTCAGAGGCCTGCCTTAAAAAGGCAAGAAAAACCCAACGGCACAGCGTGCGAAATAATCTCCGAGGCTGGTGGGCTATAACGTCTGTTCTGGGGGGGTTGGGGAGGGGGTTTCAGGGACTCTGGGCGTCGGAAATGGTACAGTCTTTTTGAGGGTCGTCGTGTGCCTAGTGGTGGCTAAGGTCAGAGGCCTGCGCTAAAAAGGCAAGAAATGCCCCGCGGAGCAGCCTGCGAAATAATCTCTTAGGCTGGTGGGCTATAGCGTCTGTTCCGCGGGGGTTGGGGAGCGGGTTTCAGGGACTCTGGGCATCGGAAATGGGTAAAGTCTTTTCTAGGGTCCTCGTGTGCCCAGTGGGCGGCTAAGGTCAGGCACACTAGCGGCAAGAAATACCCAGTGGCATGTGAGAATGAACTCCAGGGCGGTGGGCTATAGCTGAGTGCCTTGAGGGTTGGTGGGGGTTCGGGGGCTCTGGGCATCGGAAATGGGTACAGTCTTTTCGAGGGTCCTCGTATGCCCAGTAGGGGGGTACGGTCAGAGGCCCGCCCTAAAATGGCAAGAAATACCCAGCGGCGCAGCGCGCGAAGTAGTCGCCGAGGCCGGTGGGCCATAGCTTTTGGTCCGCAGGGGTTGGGGAGGGGGGTTCGGGGCCTCTGGGCATCGGAAATGGATACAGTCTTTTCGAGGGTCCTCGTGTGCCCAGTGGGAGGGTACGGTCAGAGGACCGCCCTAAAATGGCAAGAAATGCACAGCAGCACAGCGCGGGAAATAGTCACCCAGGCCTGTGGCCTATAGCCTTTGGCCCGCGGGGGTTGGGGAGGGGGTTGGGGGCTCTGGACGTTGGAAATGGGTCCAGTCTTTTTAGTGGGAGCCAACGGTCAGAGGCCTGCCCTAAAAAGGCAAGAAATGCCCAGTGGCGCAGCGTGCGAAATAGTCGCCGAGGCCGGTGGGCTATAGTATTTGGTCCGCGGGGGTTGGGGAGGGGGGTTCGAGGCCTCTGGGCATCGGAAATGGGTACAGTCAGTTCGAGGGTCCTCGTGTGCCCAGTGGGAGGCTCAGTCTGATCCTAAAATGGCAAGAAATACCAGGCCTTGGCAAGTAATCAAGGCCGGTGGGCATAGCACACAGTCATGTGGTTGGGAGGGTTCGGGGCCTCAGGCATCGGAAATGAATCTGATCTTTTCGGGGTCCTCGTGTGCCCGGTGGGAGGAATGCAGTCAGGAGGCCCGCCTAAAATAACAGAAATGCACAGCAACCAGTAGTGAAATAGTCATGAGCCGTTGGGCTATAGCCTTTAGCCAGAGGGTTAGGGGAGGGTTTGGGGTTTGGGGTTTGGGGGTTGGGCGTTGGAAATAGGTCAAGTCTTTTTAGGGGCCTCGTGCAGCTTGGTAGACCCTACGGTCAGGCATACTAAAAAGGCAAGAAATGCCCATGTGAGCCTGAAATAATATCCGAGGCTGGTGGGCTATAGCGTCTGTTCCGCAGGGGTTGGGGAGGGGGTTTAAGGGTCTCTGGGCGTCGCAAATGGGTACAGTCTTTTCGAGGGTCGTCGTGTGCCTAGTGGGCGGCTAAGGTCAGAGGCCTGCTCTAAAATGACAAGAAATACCAGTATGTGCCTTGAAATAATCAGCAAGGGCAGTGGGCTCTAGCCAGTCCAGCAGGGTTAGGGGAGGGTTGGGGCTCTGGGAGTCGGAAATGGGTACAGTCTTTTCTAGGGTCATCGAGTGCCCAGTGGGAGCCTACGGTCAGAGGCCTACCTTAAAATAGCATGAAATGCCAGTGATGTCTGAAATAATCGGCTGAGGCTGGTGGGCTATAGCCTTGATCCCATGAGGTTGGGAGGGGTTACAGGGCTCTGGGCATCGGAAATGGGTTCAGTCTTTTCGACGGTCCTCGTGTGCCCATTGGGAGACTAGCAGTCGAGGCCTGCCTAAAATGGCAAGAAATACCAGTGACACAGTAGCGACATAGTCATGAGGCCGGTGGGCTATAGCCTTTGGTCCGCGAGGGTGGGGGTGGGGGGTTCGAGTGCTCTAGGCGTTGGAAATGGGTACAGTCTTTTCGAGGTCCTCGTATGGCCAGTGGGAGGGTACGGTCAGAGGCCCGCCTTAAAATGACAAGAAATACCCAGTGGCGCAGCGCGCGAAATAGTCGCCCGGCCTTGGTGGGCTATATAGCTTTGGCCCTTGGTGTTAGGGAGTGAGTTCAGGGTCTCTGGGCATCCGTAATGGGTCCAGTCTTTTCAAGGGTCCTCAGCGTGCCAGATGGGAGGCTTCTGGTCAGAGGCACTGCCAAAATGGCAAGAAATGCCAGCAGAAATAATCTTGAGGCCGGTGTAATAGCCCATGAGGTTGGGGGGTTGGGGTTCTAGACATCAGAAATTGGTGCTTGTTTTCGAGGGTCAAATCGTGTACCCGGTGGGAGTATCTGATGAGGCCTGCCCTAAAATAGCAAGAAAGACCCAGTAGCCAGAGAATACTCCAAGGCGGTGGGCTATAGCCTTTGGTCCCTTGAGGTTGGGGAGGGTGTTCGGGGCTCACAGGCGTCGGGAAATGGGTACAGTCTTTTCGAGGTCCTCGTGTGCCATTGGGAGGCTGATCAGAGGCCCACCTATAATGACAAGAAATGCCAATGAGGAGTCGTGCGAGAAATAATGGCGAGGCGGTGGGCTATATCACTTTGGTGTCTTGAGGGTTGGGGGTTTGGAGTGTCACAGGCGTCGGAAATGGGTCTGATCTTTTCAAGGGTCTCAGCATTTGATTGGGAGGCTCTGATCAGCACTTGCCACTAAAATGGCAAGAAATGCCAGTGACATGTATGAAATAATCAGCGAGTGGGTGTGGCAATGTGCTTTGGTCCATGAGGTTGGGGAGGGTGTTTGGTGGCTCAGGGAGTCAGAAATGGGTCTGATCTTTTGAGGGGTTCTCGTGTGCGGTGGGAGGCTACGGTGAGGCCTGCCACAAAATGAGAAATACCAGGCCGGCGCCTTGAAATAATCACAGGGCCGGTGGAGGCTATAGCTTTGGTCCGCTTGGGTTGGGGAGGGTGTTCGGGGGCTCACAGGGAGTCAGAAATGGTACAGTCTTTTGAGGGTTCGTGTGTGCAGTGGGAGGCTCTGGTCAGAGGCCTGCCCTAAAATGGCAAAAAGAAATGCCAAGCGGGCGCCATGAAATACTCAAGGGCAGTGGGCTATAGCCTTGGTCCCATGAGGGTTGGGGAGGGGGGTTCGGGGGTTCTGGACATCGGAAATGGGTACAGTGTTTTCGAGGGTCGTCGTGTACCCAGTGGGAGGCTACGGTAAGAGGCCTGCCCTAAAATGGCAAGAAATGCCAAGCGGCGCAACACGCGAAATACTCACCGAGGCCGGTGGGCTATAGCCTTTGGTCCGCGAGGGTTGGGGAGGGGTGGTCGGGGGCTCTGGGCGTCGGAAATGGGTACAGTCTTTTCGAGGGTCCTCGTGTACCCAGTGGGAGACTGCGGTCAGAGGCCTGCTAAAAAATTTCATGAAATGCCCTGCTGCGCAGCGCACGAAATAGTCACCGACGCCGGTGCGCTAGAGCCTTTGGTGTGAGGGGGTTGGGGGGGGTTTGGAGGCTCTGGGCGTCGGAAATGGGTACAGTCTTTTCGAGGGTCCTCGTGTGCCCAGTGGGAGGCTACGGTCAGAGGCCTGCCCTAAAATGGCAAGAAATGCCCAGCGGCGCAGCGTCTGAAATAATGTAGGCGGTGGGCTATAGCCTTTGGTCCGCGGGGGTTGGGAGGGGTTCGGGGGATCAGGTGTCGAGAAATGGGTCTGATCTTTTCAAGGGTCCTCACGTGCCCGGTGGGAGGCTACTGATCGAGGCCTGCCCAAAAATGGCAAGAAATGCCAGTGCGCGAAATAGTCACTTAGGCCGGTGGGCCATGGCCTTTGGTCCGGAGGGTTGAGGAGGGGTTTTCGGGGGATCTAGGTGTCAGAAATGGGTACAGTCTTTTTGAGGGGCCTCTTGTGCCCAGTGGGAGGCTACGGTCAGAGGCCTGCCCGAAAATGGCAAGAAATACACAGCGACGCAGAAATAATCAGAGGCGGTGGGCTAAACCCTTTTCTCCTTGAGGTTGGGAGGGGTGTTCGGGGGCTCAGGCGTCGGAAATGGAGTCTGATCTTTTCGAGGGTCCTCGTGTACCGAGGGGAGGAGTGCGGTCAGAGGCCATACTAAAATGATCAGAAATACACAGCAGCACAGCACGCGAAATAGTCGCCAAGGCCGTTGGGCTATAGCCTTTGGCCCGCGGGGGTTGGGGAGGGGGTTTGGGGGCTCTGGACGTTGGAAATAGGTCCAGTCTTTTTAGGGGCCTCGTGTGCTTAGTGGGAGCCTACGGTCAGAGGCCTGCCCTAAAAATGCAAGAAATGCCCCGCGGCGAAGCGTGCGAAATTATCTCCGAGGCCGGTGGGCTATAGCGTCTGTTTCAGGGGGTTGGGGAGGGGGTTTCAGGGAGTCTGGGCGTAAGAAATGGGTACAGTCTTTTCAAGGGTCGTCGTGTGCCCAGTGGGCGGCTAAGGTCAGAGGGCTGCCCTAAAATGGTAAGAAATGCCATGTGGCGTCTTGAGAAATAATCTCTGGCTGGTGGGCTATAAGCGTCATTCCATGAGGGTTGGGAGGGTTTCAGGGACTCTGGGCGTCAGTAATGGGTACAGTCTTTTCAAGGGTCGTCGTGTGCCCAGTGGACGGCTAAGGTCAGAGGCCTGCCCTAAAATGGCAAGAAATACCCAGCGGCGCAGCGCGCGAAATAGTCGGCAAGGCCGGTGGGCTATAGCCTTTCGTTCGCGGGGGTTGGGAGGGGGGTTCGGGCGCTCTAGGCTTCGGAAATGGGTACAGTCTTTTCGAGGGTCCTCGTATGCCACTTGATGGGAGGAGTGCAGTCAGACGCCCGCCCTAAAATGGCAAGAAATGCACTGCGGTACAGCGCGCGAAATAGTCGCCAAGGCCGGTGGGCTATAGCCTTTGGCCCGCGAAGGTTGGGGAGGGAGTTCGGGGGCTCTGGATGTTTGAAATGGGTTTAGTCTTTTTTAGGGGCCTCGTGTGGTTAGTGGGAGCCTCTGATTGAGGCCCTTAAAAGTCAAGGAAAACCACAGGCGTCTTGAAATAATCTCTGAGGCTGGTGGGCTATAGCCTTTGGCCCGCGAAGGTAGGGGAGGGAGTTCGGGGGCTCTGGATGTTGGAAATGGGTACAGTTTTTTCGACGGTCCTCGTGTGCCCATTGGGAGGCTGCGGTCAGAGGCCTGCCCTAAAATGGCAAGAAATACCCAGCGGCGCAGCTCGCGAAATAGTCGCCGAGGCCGGTGGGCTATAGCCTTTGGTCCGCGAGGGTGGGGGGGAGGTTCGAGTGCTCTAGGCGTCGGAAATGGGTACAGTCTTTTCGAGGGTCCTCGTATGGCCAGTGGGAGGGTATGGTCAGAGGCCCGCCCTAAAATGGCAAGAAATGCACAGCAGCACAGCGTGCGAAATAGTCACCGAGTCCGGTGGGCTATAGCCTTTGGCCCGCGGGGGTTGGGGAGTGAGTTCGGGGGCTCTGGATGTTGGAAATGGGTCCAGTCTTTTTTAGGGGCCTCGTGTACTTAGTGGGAGCCTACGGTCAGAGGCCTGCGCTAAAAAGGCAAGAAATGCCCCGCGGCGTAGCGTGCGAAATAATCTCCGAGGCTGGTGGGCTACAGCGTCTGTTCCGCGGGGGTTGGGGAGAGGGTTTCAGGGACTCTGGGCGTCAGTAATGGGTAAAGTATTTTCAAGGGTCGTCGTGTGCCCAGTGGGCGGCTAAGGTCAGAGGCCTGCCCTAAAATGGCAAGAAATGCCCAGCGGCGCAGCGTGCGAAATAGTCACCAAGGCTGGTGGGCGATAGCCTTTGGTCCGTGGGGGTTGGGAGGGGGCTTCGGGGCTCTGGGCATCGGAAATGGGTACAGTCTTTTCGAGGGTCCTCGTGTGCCCATTGGGAGGCTGCATTCAGAGGCATGCCCTAAAATGGTAAGAAATACCCAGCGGCGTAGGGCGCGAAATACTCGCCGAGGCCGGTGGGCTATAGCCTTTAGTCATGAGGTTGGGAGGGTTCGGGTGCTCTAGGCTTGAATCAGTGATCTTTTGAGGTCTCGTATGGCCCGGTGGGAGTGCAGTCAGAGGTCCGCCCAAAATTTGAAAGAAATGCACTGGCCACGGCGTGTGGGCTATCGCCTTTGGCCGGGGGGGGTTGGGGAGGGGTTTGGGGGGCTCTGGACGTTGGAAATGGGTCCAGTCTTTTTTAGGGGCCTCATGTTCTTAGTGGGAGCCTACGGTCAGAGGCCTGCCATAAAAAGCCAAGAAATGCCAGTAGCGTCTTGAAATAATCATGAGTCAGGTGGGCTATAGCCTGGTCATGAGGGGTTGGGGAGGGGGGTTCGGGGGCTCTGGGCATCGGAAATGGGTACAGTCATTTCGAGGGTCCTCGTGTGCCCATTGGGAGGCTACGGTCAGAGGCCCGCCCTAAAATGGTAAGAAATGCACAGCAGCACAGCGCGCGAAATATTCACCAAGGCCGTTGGGCTATAGCCTTTGGTCCGCGGGGGTTGGGGAGGGGGTTCGGGGGCTCTGGGCATCGGAAATGGGTCCAGTCTTTTTTAGGGGGCTCGTGTGCTTAGTGGGAGCCTATGGTCAGAGGCCTGCCCTAAAAATGCAAGAAATGCCCCGCGACGAAGCGTGCGAAATAATCTCCGAGGCCTGTGGGCTATAGCGTCTGTTCCGCGGGGGTTGGGGGGGGGTTTCAGGGATTCTGGGCGTCGGAAATGGGTACAGTCTTTTCGACGGTCGTCGTGTGCCCAGTGGGCGGCTAAGGTCAGAGGCCTGCTCTAAAATGACAAGAAATGCCAATGACCCTTGTGAAATAATCATGAGGCCGGTGGGCTCTAGCCTTCGGTCCACTGGGGTTGGGGAGGGGGGTTCGGGGGCTCTGGGCGTCGGAAATGGGTACAGTCTTTTCTAGGGTCATCGAGTGCCCAGTGGGAGCCTACGGTCAGAGGCCTACCTTAAAATAGCATGAAATGCCCAGCGGCGCAGTGTGCGAAATAGTCGCTGAGGCTGGTGGGCTATAGCCTTCGGTCCGCGGGGGTTGGGGAGGGGGGTTCTGGGGCTCTGGGCATCGGAAATGGGTTCAGTCTTTTCGACGGTCCTCGTGTGCCCATTGGGAGACTGCGGTCAGAGGCCTGCCCTAAAATGGCAAGAAATACCAGACTGCCGTATGCATGTCATGAGGCGGTGGGCTATAGCACTGGGTCATGAGGGTGGGGTGGGGGGTTCGAGTGCTCTAGGCGTTGGAAATGGGTACAGTCTTTTCGAGGTCCTCGTATGGCCAGTGGGAGGGTACGGTCAGAGGCCCGCCTTAAAATGACAAGAAATACCCAGTGGCGCAGCTTGAAATAATCATGGCCTTGGTGGGCTATAGCCTTTGGCCCATGGTGTTGGGGAGTGAGTTCGGTCTCAGGCATCGGAAAAGGTCGATCTTTTCACGGGCCTCGTGTGCCCAGATGGGAGGCTGATCAGGAGGCCCTAAAATGGGAAGAAATGCCTAGCGGCCAGCGCCTGAAATAATCAGGGCGGTGGGCTATAGTGGTCAGTCCCGGGGTTGGGAGGGGTTCGGGGGATCTGGGCGTCGAAAATGGGTATAGTCTGTTCGAGGGTCCTCGTGTGCACATTGGGAGGCTACGGTCAGAGGCCTGCCCTAAAATGGCAAGAAATACCCAGCTGCACAATGCGCGAAATAATCGCCGAGGCCGGTGGGCTATGGCCTTTGGTCCGCGGAAGTTGGGGAGGGGGGTTCGGGGGCTCTGGGTGTCGGAAATGGGTCAGTCTTTTCAAGAGGCCTCGTGTGCCCAGTGGGAGGCTACGGTCAGAGGCCTGCCCTAAAATGGCAAGAAACGGCCAATGGCTGGTTGTGAAATAGTCCTCGAGGCGGTGGGCTATACCACTGGCCCTTGGGGGTTGGGAGGGGTTCAGGGGCTCAGGCGTCGGAAATGGGTCAGTCATTTGAAGGTCCTCGTGTGCTTGATGGGAGGCTACGGTCGAGGCACTGCCCTAAAATGGCAAGAAAGCGCCCATGTGAGTAGAAATAGTCGCCGAGGCCGATGGGCTATAGCCTTTGGTCTTCAGGGGTTAGGGAGGGGGGTTCGGGTGCTCTGGGTGTTCAAAATGGGTACAGTCTTTTCGAGGGTCCTCGTGTGCCCAGTGGGAGGCTACGGTCAGAGGCCTGCCCTAAAATGGCAAGAAATGCTCAGCGGCACAGCACGCAAAATACTCGCCGAGGCCGGTGGGCTATAGCCTTTGGTCCGCGGGGATTGGGGTGGGGGGTTAGGGGGCTCTGGGCATCGGAAATGGGTCCTGTCTCGATGGGGGGCCTCGTGTGCCCTGTGGGTGGCTACGGTCAGAGGCCTGCCCGAAAATCGCAAGAAATGCCCAGCGGCGCAAGCGCGAAATAGTCGCCGAGGCCGGTGGGCTATGTGCTGGTCCATGAGGGTTGGGGAGGGTTGGGGGCCTCTGGGCGTCGGAAATGGGCATAGTCTTTTCGAGGGGCCTCGTGTGCCCGATGGGAGGCTCTGGTCGAGGCTGCGTTAAAATGTGAAATCCCAGCTGCACAGCCCATGAAATAATCATGGGGCGGTGGGCTATAGCCTTTGGTCATGAGGTTGGGAGGGGTTGGGGCTCTGCTCGCCGAAAATGGTTAAAGTCTGTTCGAGGGTCCTCGTGTTCACATTGGGGGGCTACGGTTAGAGGCCTGCCCTAAAATTGGAAGACATACCCAGCGGCGCAATGCGCGAAATAGTTGCAGATGCCGGTGGGCTATAGCCTTTGGTCTGCGGGGGTTGAGGAGGGGGGTTCGGGGGCTCTGGGCATCTAAAATGAGTCCAGTCTTTTCAAGGGGCCTCGTGTGCCCAGTGGGAGGCTACGGTCAGACGCCTGCCCTAAAATGAAAAGAAATGCCCTTGGCAGCCTGTGAAATAATCGCCGATGCTTGGGTGGGCTATGTGCTGGTCCATGAGGGGTTGGGGAGGGGTTGAGAGGGCTCTGCGTGTCGGAAATGGGCATTGTCTTTTCGAGGGTACTCGTGTGCCCAGTGGGAGGCTAGGGTCAGAGGCCTGCCCTAAAATGGCAAGAAATGTCCAAGCATGTGCCTTGAGTGTCATGAGGCCGGTGGGCTATAGCCTTTGGTCCGCGGGGGTTGGGGAGGGGGGTTCGGGGGTTCTGGGTATCGGAAATGGGTCCAGTCTTTTTGAGGGGCCTCGTGTGCTAAGTGCCAACCTCTGATCAGGAGGCCTGCCTAAAGGCAGGAAATTCAGGAGGCACAGTCTGTGAAATAGTCTCAGGCACGGTGGGCTATAGCACATGGTCCATGAGGGTTGGGGAGGGGGGCGGTTGGGCATCATAAATGGGTGAGTCTTTTCAAGGGTCTCGTGTGCCCAAGTGGTAGCCTATGGACAGGCACTGCCTAAAATGGCAAGAAATGCCCTTGATGATGAGGCTTGAAATAGTCAGCAGGCGGTGGGCTATAGCTGGTCCCTTGGGAGTTGGGAGGGGGTTGGGGGCTCTGCGTGTCGGAAATGGGCATTGTCTTTTCAAGGGTCCTCGTGTGCCCAAGTGGTAGCCTATGGACAGAGGCCTGCCCTAAAATGGCAAGAAATGCCAATGATCTGAGCTGTGAAATAATCATGAGGCAGTGGGCTATAACTGGTCCTTGGTGGTTGGGGAGGGGTTTGGGAGTTACAGGCATGAAATGGGTCAGTCTTTTGAGGTCCTCGTGTGCCAGTGGGAGGCTACGGTCAGAGGCCTGCCCTAAAATGGAAGAAATACCAATGACCATGAAATAATCAGCATGGGCCGGTGGGCTATAGCCTTTTGTCCGCGGGGGTTGGGGAGGCGGGTTCGGGGAATCTGGGCATCTAAAATGGGCACAGTCTTTTCGATGGTCCTCGTGTGCCCAGTGGGAGGCTACGGTCAGAGGCCTGCCCTAAAATGGCAAGAAATGCCCAGCGGCGCAATGCGTGAAATAGTCGCCGAGGCCGGTGGGCTATAGCCTTTTATCCGCGGGGGTTGGGGAGGCGGGTTCGGGGACTCTGGGCATCTAAAATGGGCACAGTCTTTTCGATGGTCCTCGTGTGCCCAGTGGGAGGCTACGGTCAGAGGCCTGCCCTAAAATGGCAAGAAATGCCAATGGCGCAATCGTGAAATAATCATGAGGCGGTGGGCTATAACTGGTCCTTGAGGTTGGCGAGGGGGGTTCGGGGTATTTGGGCGTCAGACATGGGTATAGTCTTTTCCAGGGTCCTCGTGTGCCCAGTGGGAGGCTACGGTCAGAGGCCTGCCCTAAAATGGCAAGGAATGCCAATGATTACAGTGTATGAAATAATCAGCCGGGCGGTGGGCTATAACTGTCGTCCATGAGGGGTTGGGGTGGCGGGTTCGGGGGCTCTAGGCGTCGGAAATGGGTACAGTCTATTCGAGGGTCCTCGTGTGCCCAGTGGGAGGCTACGGCCAGAGGCCTGTCCTAAAATGGCAAGAAATGCCCAATGTAGCGTGAAATAGTCTCTGAGGCAGTGGGCTATATCCCAGTCATGAGGGGTTGGGAAGGGGGTGAGGGGCTCACAGGCATGGAAATGGGTCAGTCTTTTGAGGGGCCTCGTGTGCTCGATGTGCCAACATCTGGTCAGATGCCCTAAAAAGGCAGGAAATTAACAAGACACAGTCTGTCTCAAACCACGGTGGGCTATAGCTTGTGGTCCATGAGGGTTGGGGAGGGGTTCGAGTGGGCATCATAAATGGGTCAGTCTTTTCAAGGGTCTCGTGTGCCCAAGTGGTGAGGCTATGGACAGAGGCACATACAAAATGGCAAGAAATGCCAGTGATGAGGCCTTGAAATAGTCGCCGAGGCCGGTGGGCTATAGCCTTTGGTCCGCGGGAGTTGGGGAGGGGGGTTCGGGGGCTATGGGCATCGGAAATGGGTCCAGTCTTTTCAAGGGGCCTCATGTGCCCAGTGGGAGGCTACGGTCAGAGGCCTGCCCTAAAATGGCAAGAAATGCACAGTAGCTTGGCCCAGAAATAATCGCGAGGCAGTGGGCTATCGCCTTTGGTCCGCGGTGGTTGGGGAGGGGGGTTTGGGGGTTCTGTTCATCGTAAATGGGTACAGTCTTTTCAAGGGTCCTTGTGTGCCCAAGTGGTAGGCTATGGACAGAGGCCTGCCCTAAAATGGCAAGAAATGCCAAGTGATACAGGCCTTGAAATAATCGCCAAGGCGGTGGGCTATAGCCTTTGGTCCATGGGAGTTGGGAGGGGTTCGGGGCTATGGGCATCGGAAATGGGTCCAGTATTTTCAAGGGACCTCATGTGCCCAGTGGGAGGCTACGGTCAGAGGCCTGCCCTAAAATAATGAAATGCCAATGGCCTTGCAGAAATAATCGCCAGAAGTCCGGTGGGCTATTGCCTTTTGTCCGCGGGGGTTGGGGTGGCGGGTTCGGGGGCTCTGGGCGTCTAAAATGGGCACAGTCTTTTCGATGGTCCTCGTGTGCCCAGTGGGAGTCTATGGTCAGAGGCCTGCCCTAAAATGGCAAGAAATGACCAGCGGCGCAATGCGCGAAATAGTCGCCGAGGCCGGTGGGAGATAACATTTTGTCCGCGGCGGTTGGGGAGGCGGGTTCGGGGGCTCTGGGCGTCGGAAATGGGTACAGTCTATTCGAGGGTCCTCGTGTGCCCAGTGGGAGGCTCTGACGAGGCTGCCACTAAATAGTAAGGAATGCCCAGTGGCCAGGCCTTGAAATAATCAGCCCGAGGCCGGTGGGCTATATCCTACATCATGAGGGGTTTGGGAGGCTGGTTCGGGGGCTTTGGGAGTCAGACATGGGTATAGTCTTTTCGATGGTCCTCGTGTGCCCGATGGGGGCTCTGATCGAGGCCTGCCCTAAAATGGCAAGGAATGCCCAGCGGCGCAGCGCGCTAAATAGTCGCTGAGGCCGGTGGGCTATATCCCTCTGTCCGCGGGGGTTGGGGAGGCAGGTTCGGGGGCTCTGGGCGTCTGAAATGGGTACAGTATTTTCGAGGGTCCTCGTGTGCCCAGTGGGAGACTACGGTCAGAGGCGTGCCCTAAAATGGCAAGAAATGCCCAGCGGCGCAATCTGTGAAATAGTCATCGCCGGGCGGTGGGCTATAGCCTTTGTCCCGAGGGGTTGGCGAGGGGTTCGGGGCTTTGGGCGTCAGAAATGGTACAGTCTTTCGAGGGTCCTCGTGTGCCCAGTGGGAGGCTACTGGTCGAGGAGGCCTGCCTAAAATAGTAGAAATGCCAGCGGCGTATGAAATAATCGCCGAGGCGGTGGGCTATAACATTTTGCCCGCGGCGGTTGGGGATGCGGGTTCGGGGGCTCTGGGCGTCTGAAATGGGCATAGTCTTTTCGAGGGAACTCGTGTGCCCAGTGGGAGGCTCTGACGAGGCCTGCCTAAAATAGTAAGGAATGCCAATGGCCTTGTAAAATAATCGAGGCAGTGGGCTATATCCCTCTGTCCGCGGGGGTTGGGGAGGCGGGTTCGGGGGCTTTGGGCGTCGGACATGGGTATAGTCTTTTCGATGGTCCTCGTGTGCCCAGTGGGAGACTACGGTCAGAGGCGTGCCCTAAAATGGCAAGAAATGCCAGTGGCCTTGTGCGCTAAATAATCAGTGAGGCAGTGGGCTATATCCCTCTGTCCGCGGGGGTTGGGGAGGCGGGTTCGGGGGCTTTGGGCGTCTGAAATGGGTACAGTATTTTCGAGGGTCCTCGTGTGCCCAGTGGGAGACTACGGTCAGGCGTGCCTAAAAATGGCAAGAAATGCCAGTGGCGCAATCTGTGAAATAGTCATGCCAGGCGGTGGGCTATAGCCTTTGTCCTTGAGGGTTGGCGAGGAGGGTTCGGGGGCTTTGGAGTCAGAAATGAGTACAGTCTATTCGAGAGTCAACGTGTGCCCAGTGGGAGGCTACGGTCAGACGCCTGCCCTAAAATAGTAAGAAATGCCAACAGCGTGTAGCCTTGAAATAATCAGAGGCCGGTGGGCTATAACATTTTGTCCGCGGCGGTTGGGGAGGCGGGTTCGGGGGCTCTGGGCGTCTGAAATGGGCATAGTCTTTTCGAGGGAACTCGTGTGCCCAGTGGGAGGCTACGGCCAGAGGCCTGCCCTAAAATGGTAAGGAATGCCATGACCGCATGAAATAATCAGCCCAGGCCGGTGGGCTATATCCCTCTGTCCGCGGGGGTTGGGGAGGCGGGTTCGGGGGCTTTGGGCGTCAGACATGGGTATAGTCTTTTCGATGGTCCTCGTGTGCCCAGTTGGAGACTACGGTCAGAGGCGTGCCCTAAAATGGCAAGAAATGCCCATGGCCTTGTGCCAGCTAAATAGTCAGAGGCGGTGGGCTATATCCCTCATCATGAGGGTTGGGGAGGCGGGTTCGGGGGCTCTAGGCGTCTGAAATGGGTACAGTATTTTCGAGGGTCCTCGTGTGCCCAGTTGGAGACTACGGTCAGAGGCATGCCCTAAAATGGCAAGAAATGCCAGCGCAATCTGTGAAATAATCATGGGGCCAGTGGGCTATAACATTTTGTCCATGAGGGGTTCGGGACGGGGGTTCGGGGGCTTTGGGCGTCAGAACTGAGTACAGTCCTTTCGAGGGTCCTCGTGTGCCCCGTGGGAGGCTACGGTCAGGCCTTTTGCCCTAAAATAGTAAAATGCCAGCGTGGCATGAAATAATCATGAGGCGGTGGGCTATAACATTTGTCATGGCCAGTTGGGAGGCGGGTTCGAGGGGCTCTGGGCGTCTGAAATGGGCATAGTCTTTTCGAGGAACTCGTGTGCCCGATGGGAGGCTCTGACGAGGCCTGCCACTAAATAGTAAGGAATGCCAGTGAGCCTTGTGAAATAATCGGCCCAGGCGGTGGGCTATATCCTACATCCATGAGGTTGGGGAGGCGGGTTCGGGGGCTTTGGGCGTCAGACATGGGTATAGTCTTTTCGATGGTCCTCGTGTGCCCAGTTGGAGACTACGGTCAGAGGCGTGCCCTAAAATAGCAAGAAATGCCAGTGACGCAATCTGTGAAATAATCGTAGGCCGGTGGGCTATAACATTTTGTCCATGAGGGGTTAGACAGGGGTTGGGGGGCTTTGGGCGTCCAAATGCGTACAGTCTTGAGGGTCCTCGTGTGCCCAGTGGGAGGCTCTGATCAGGAAGCCTGCCACAAAATAGTAGAAATACCAACGTGGCGCATGAAATAATCATGCCTTGAGGCAGTGGGCTATAGCTCTTGCTGGTCCACAGGGGTTGGGAAAAGGCGGCTCGGGGATCTGGGCATCGGAAATGAGTCCAGTCTTTTCAAGACCTCGTGTGCTTGATGGGGGAACTCTGATTGAGGCCTGCCCTAAAATAACAGGAATGCCAGTATTGTGACAGCCTAAATAATCATTGGAGGCAGTGGGCTATATCCCTCTGTCCATGAGGTTGGGGAGGCGAGTTCGGGGCTCTGGGCGTCTAGAAATGGGTCTGATATTTTCAGAGGTCCTCGTGTGCCAGGTGGAGACTACGGTCAAGAGCGTGCCCTAAAATAACAGAAATACTGGCGCAATCATGAAATAGTCATGGGAGCCAGTGGGCCATAGCATTTTGTCCTTGGGGGTTGAGGAGGTTCGGGGCTTTGGGCGTCGAAATGGAGTCTGATCTTTTGAGGTCCTCGTGTGCCCAGTGGAGGCTACGGTCGAGCACTGCCTAAAATAGTAAGAAATGCTTGACAGCGTGGCCATGAAATAATCATGGGGCAGTGGGCTATAATGCTGTCCACGGGGGTTGGGGAAGGCGGTTCGGGGGATCTGGGCATCGGAAATGAGTCCAGTCTTTTCAATGGGCCTCGTGTGCCCAGTGGGGGCTCGGTCAGGCCTGCCCAAAAATGTAAAGAAATGCCAGCGGGCGCATAGCCTTGTGAAAAGTCATGAAGGCCGGTGGGCTATAGTGCCTGGTCATGAGCTACCGGCATCGGAAATGGGTCCAGTCTTTTCGAGGGTCCTCGTGTGCCCAGTGGGAGGCTACGGTCCGGGGTATCCCCTAAAATGGTAAGAAAATACCCAGTGACTTTGTGAAATAGTCACCAAGGACGGAAGGCTATAGCCTTTTGCCCGCGGGGGTTGGGGAGAGGGGTACGGGGGCTCAGGGCTTCGGAAATGGGTCCAGTCTTTTTGAGGGGTCTCGTGTGCCCAGTTGGAACGTACTGTCAGAGGCCTGCCCTAAAATGGTAAGAAATACCCAGCGGCGCAGCACGCGAAATAATCGCCGAGGCCGATGGGCTATATGCCCTTGTCCATGAGGGGTTGGGGAGGCGGGTTCGAGGGAGCTCTGGGCGTGCAGAAATAGGCCTGATCTTTTCGAGGGTCCTCGTGTGCCCAGTGGGAGGCTACGGTCAGAGGCCTGCCAAAAAATAGTAAGAAATGCCCTGCTTGGCGCAGCCTGAAATAAGTCATGGGGGCCGGTGGGCTATGTGCTGGTCCACAGGGGTTGGGAAGGCTGTTGGGAGCTCTGGGCATGGAAATGAGTCCAGTCTTTCAAGGGACCTCGTGTGCAGTGGGAAGCTTCTGGTCAGGAGGCCTGCCATAAAATGGCAAGAAATGCTGGCCTTGTGGCCTTGTGAAATAATCGCCGGGCATAGCCTTTGGTCCCTTGAGGAGTTGGGAGGGGTTCGGGGCTCACAGGCATCGAAATGGGGCCAGTCTCTTTGAGGGGCCTCGTGTGCCCAGTGGGAGGCTCTGACAGCCTGCCTAAAGCGCAAGAAATGCCAGCGGCAATCATGAGAAATAGGCCATGAGGCGGTGGGCTATGTGCTTTGTCCATGAGGGTTGGCGAGGAGGTTCGGGGCTTTGGAGTCAGAAATGAGTCTGGTCTTTTCGAGGGTCCTCGTGTGCCAGTGGGAGGCTACGGTCAGGGCCTGCCACTAAAATAGTAAGAAATGCCAAGCGTAGGCCTTGAAATAATCGCGAGGCAGTGGGCTATAACATTTTATCCTTGGCCAGTTGGGGAGGCGGGTTCGAGCTCTGGGAGTCAGAAATGGGTATAGTATTTTCGAGGGAACTCGTGTGCCAAATGGGAGGCTCTGACGAGGCCTACTAAATAGTAAGAATGCCAATGGCGCATGTGAAATAATCGGAGGCAGTGGGCTATATCCTACATCCCGAGGTTGGGAGGCGGGTTGAGGGCTTTAGGCGTCAGACATGGGTATAGTCTTTTCGATGGTCTCGTGTGCCCGGTGGGAGGCTACAGTCGAGGCACATGCCTAAAATGGCAAGGAATGCCAATGGCCAGACTAAATAATCAGTGAGGCAGTGGGCTATATCCCTCACATCCAGCGGGGTTAGGGAGGCGGGTTGGGGCTCTAGGCGTCTGAAATGGGTGCAGTATTTTCGAGGGTCTCGTGTGCCCGATTGGAGACTACTGTCAGAGGCATGCCCTAAAATGGCAGAAATGCCTGTGAGCGCAATCTGAAATAATCATAGGCAGTGGGCTATAGCATTTGTCCATGAGGGGTTCGCAGGGGTTGAGGGGCTTTAGGCGTCAGAAATGAGTACAGTCTTTTCGAGGTCCTCGTGTGCCCAGTGGGAGGCTACGGTCAGGCCTTTGCCTAAAATAGTGAAAATGCCAGCAATGTGGAAATAATCATGGGGCCGGTGGGCTATAACATTTTGTCCGAGGCGGTTGGGGAGGCGGGTTCGGGGGCTCTGGGCGTCTGAAATGGGCATAGTCTTTTCGAGTGAACTCGTGTGCCCAGTGGGAGGCTACGGCCAGAGGCCTGCCCTAAAATGGTAAGGAATGCCAGTGATTGTGTGAAATAATCGGCCCGAGGCGGTGGGCTATATCCTACATCCATGAGGGTTGGGAGGCGGGTTCGGGGGCTTTGGGCGTCAGACATGGGTATAGTCTTTTCGATGGTCCTCGTGTGCCCAGTTGGAGACTCTGATCAGGCGTGCCTAAAATGGCAAAAAAATGCCAGCAGCGCAATCTGTGAAATAATCATGGGGCGGTGGGCTATAACATTTGTCCATGAGGGGTTCTGACAGGGGTTGAGGGCTTTGGGCGTCGGAAATGAGTCCAGCCTTTTCGAGGGTCCTCGTGTGCCCGATGGGAGGCTACGGTCGAGGCCTGCCACAAATAGTAGAAATACCCAGCAGCGTGGCCTTGTGAAATAATCATGCCGAGGCGGTTGGGCTATAGCCTTTGGTCCTCGGGGGTTGGGGAAGGCGGCTCGGGGGATCTGGGCATCGGAAATGAGTCCAGTCTTTTCAAGGGGCCTCGTGTGCCCAGTGGGGAGACTCTGATCGAGGCCTGCCTAAAATGGCAAGGAATGCCCAGTAGCGCAGCTAAATAATCATTGAGGCAGTGGGCTATATCCCTCTGTCATGAGGGGTTGGGGAGGCGAGTTCGGGGCTCTGGGCGTCTGAAATGGGTGAGTATTTTCGAGGTCTCGTGTGCCCGATGGGAGACTACGGTCAGGCGTGCCTAAAATGGCAAGAAATACCAGTGGCGCGCAATCTGTGAAATAGTCATGAGGCGGTGGGCCATAGCATTTTGTCCATGAGGGGTTCGCGAGGGGTTCGGGGCTTTGGGCGTCAGAAATGGGTCTGATCTTTGAGGGTCCTCGTGTGCCCAGTGGGAGGCTACGGTCAGAGGCCTGCCTAAATAGTAAAATGCCCAGCGTGGCATGAAATAATCAGCCAAGGCAGTGGGCTATGTGCTTTGGTCCACGGGGTTGGGAAAAGGCGGTTCGGGGGATCTGGGCATCGGAAATGAGTCCAGTCTTTCCAAGGGGCCTCGTGTGTCCAATGGGGGGCTACGGTCAGAGGCCTGCCCTAAAATGCCAAGAAATGCCAGCTTGTGTGAAAAAATCATGAGGCCGGTGGGCTATAGCCTTTGGTCCGCGGGCATCTCGGCTTCTGAAATGGGTACAGTCTTTTCGAGGGTCCTCGTGTGCCCAGTGGGAGGCTACGGTCAGGGGTCTGCCCTAAAATGGTAAGAAATACCCAATGGCAGCCTTGAAATAATCAGCAAGGCCGGTGGGCTATAGCCCTGTCCATGAGGGTTGGGAGGTGGGTTCGGGGGCTCTGGGCGTCTGAAATGGGTCCAGTCTTTTCGAGGCTCCTCGTGTGCCCAGTGGGAGGCTACGGTCAGAGGCCTGCCCTAAAATGGTAAGAAATACCCAGCAGCCTTGTGAAATAATCATGAGCCCGGTGGGCTATAGCCTTTTGTCCGCGGGGGTTGGGGAGGCGGGTTCGGGGGCTCTGGGCGTCTGAAATGGGCACAGTCTTTTCGAGGGTCCTCGTGTGCCCAGTGGGAGGCTACGGTCAGAGGCCTGCCCTAACATAGTAAGAAATGCCCTCTGCAGCCTTGAAATAATCATGCCAAGGCCGGTGGGCTATAGCCTTTGGTCCACGGGGGTTGGGGAAGGCTGTTCGGGGGCTCTGGGCATCGGAAATGAGTCCAGTCTTTTCAAGGGACCTCGTGTGCCCAGTGGGAAGCTACGGTCAGAGGCCTGCCATAAAATGGCAAGAAATGCCCAGCCTTGTGCCTGTGAAATAATCATGAGGCCGGTGGTCTATAGCCTTTGGTCCGCAGGAGTTGGGGAGGGGGGTTCGGGGGCTCTGGGCATCGGAAATGGGTCCAGTCTCTTTGAGGGGCCTCGTGTGCCCAGTGGGTGGCTACGGCCAGAGGCCTGCCCTAAAAGCGCAAGAAATGCCGAGCGGCGCAATGCGCGAAATAGCCTTGAGGCGGTGGTCTATGCTAGTCCATGAGGGGTTGGGAGGGCAGTTCGGGGGCTCTGGGCGTCGGAAATGGGTACAGTCTTTTCGAGGGTCCTCGTGTGCCCAGTGGGAGGCTACGGTCAGAGGGCTACGCTAAAATGGTAAATAATGACGCAGTGTGACAAAAAATATGAGACCGGTGGGCTATAGCCTTTTTCATGAGGGTTGGGAGGGGGTTGGGCGCTCAGGCGTCGGAAATGGGTACAATCTTTTCGAGGGGCCTCGTGTGCCCAGTGGGAGGCCTCTGAGTCAGAGGCCTGCCCTAAAATGGCAAGAAATGCCCATCATGTGAGAGTGTCATGAGGCAGTGGGCTATAAGCTGGTCCCTTGAGGGGTTGGGAGGCGGTTCGGGGTTGGGTGTCAGAAATGGGCACAGTATTTTGGAAGGTACTCGTGTGCCCAGCGGAGGCTCTGATCAGGCCTGCCCTAAAATGGCAAGAAATGCCCGTGACGCAATCATGAATAATCAACAGGCGGTGGGCAACAACCTTTTAATCATGAGGGGTTGGGGAGGGGGGTTCGGGCTTTGGGCGTCATAAATGGGTAAAGTCTTTTCGTGGGTCCTCTTGTGCCCAGTGGTAGGCTACGGGCAGAGGCCTGCCCTAAAATGGCAAGAAATACCAGTGGTCTGCGGAGGCGTGAAATAGTCCGAGGCGGTGGGCTATAAGCCTTTGGTCCGTGGGAGTTGGCGAGGAGAGTTCGGGAGCTCACAGGTGTGGGAAATGGGTACAGTCCTTTGAGGAGTCCTCGTGTGCCCAGTGGGCGGCGGCGGTCAGAGGCCTGCCCGAAACTGCCAAGAAATACCAAAGCGGTAGCCTTGAAATAATCGCGTGGGCGGTGGGCTATAGCCTTTAGTCCATGAGGTTGGGGAGGGTTCGGGGTCTCACAGGGATTGGAAATGAGTCAGTCTTTTCTAGCGGCCTCGTGTGCCCAGTGGGAGGCTACGGTCAGCGGCCTGCCATAAAATGGCAAGAAATGCTGTATGGCAGTGTAGAAGAGGCAGTGGGCTATAGCCTTTGGTCCGGGGGGGTGGGGGAGGGCGGTTCGGGGGTTCTGGGCGTCGGAAATGGGTACAGTCTTTTCGAGGGTCCTCGTGTGCCCAGTTGGAGGCTGCGGTCAGAGGCCTGCCCTAAAATGGCAAGAAATACCAATGAGCTTGAAATAATCGCGTAGGCGGTGGGCTATAGCCTTTGGTCCATGAGGGGTTGGGAGGGTTGGGATCTCTGGGCATCGAAAATGAGTCCAGTCTTTTCAAGGGGCCTCGTGTACCCAGTGGGAGGCTACGGTCAGAGGCCTTCCCTAAAATGGCAAGAAATACCCAGGCGCAGCCTTGTGAAATAGTCACTGGGGCACATGGGCTGTGCTGGTCCATGCGGGGTTGGGGACGAGGTTCGGGGGCTCTGGTCGTCGGAAATGGGCACAGTCTTTTCGAGGCTCCTCGTGTGCCCAGTGGGAGGCTACGGTCAGAGGCCTGCCCTAAAATGGCAAGAAATGCCCATGAGCCTGTGAGAGTGTCATGAGGGCGGTGGGCTATAACTGGTCAGCAGGTTGGGGAGGGCGGTTCGGGGGTTCTGGGCGTCAGAAATGGGCACAGTCTTTTCGAGGGTCCTCGTGTGCCCAGTGGGAGGCTACGGTCAGAGGCCTTCCCTAAAATGGCAAGAAATACCAAGCCAGCGCAATCATGAAATAGTCGCCGAGGCCGGTGGGCTATAGCCTTTGGTCCGTGGGAGTTGGCGAGGAGAGTTCGGGGGCTCTGGGTGTCGGAAATGGGTACAGTCATTTCGAGAGTCCTCGTGTGGCCAGTGGGAGTCTGCGGTCAGAGGCCTGCCCTAAAATGGCAAGAAATACCAAGCGGCGAAGCGCGCGAAATAGTCGTATAGGCCGGTGGGCTATAGCCTTTGGTCCGCGGGGTTGAGGAGGGGGGTTCGGGGTCTCTGGGCCACGGAAATGAGTCCAGTCTTTTCAAGGGGCCTCGTGTGCCCAGTGGGAGGCTACGGTCAGCGGCCTGCCATAAAATGGCAAGAAATGCCAATGTGTGTATGTGGAGTGTAGAAGAGGCCGGTGGGCTATAGCCTTTGGTCCATGAGGTTGGGAGGCGGTTCGGGGAGTTACAGGCGTCGGAAATGGGTACAGTCTTTTCGAGGTCTCGTGTGCCCGATTGGAGGCTGCGGTCAGAGCCTGCCTAAAATGGCAAGAAATACCAATGACCTTGAAATAATCGCGTAGGCGGTGGGCTATAGCCTTTGGTCATGAGGGGTTGGGGAGGGGGGTACGGGATCTCTGGGCATCGAAAATGAGTCAGTCTTTTCAAGGGCCTCGTGTACCCGGTGGGAGGCTCTGATCAGGAGCCTGCCTAAAATGGCAAAAATACCAGTAGCCTTGAGAAATAGTCATAGGGCACATGGGCTATAGCCTTTGGTCCGCCGGGGTTGGGGACGAGGTTCGGGGTCTCTGGTCGTCGGTAATGGGCACAGTCTTTTTGAGGCTCCTCGTGTGCCCAGTGGGAGGCTACGGTCATAGGCCTGCCCTAAAATGGCAAGAAATGCCCAGTGAGAGTGTCATGGGGCGGTGGGCTATAGCCTTTGGTCATGAGGGGTTGGGGAGGCGGTTCGGGGTTGGGTGTCGAGAAATGGGCACAGTATTTTCGAGGGTCCTCGTGTGCCCAAGCAGGGAGGCTCTGATCGAGGCACATACTAAAATGGCAAGAAATGCCAGTGACGCAATCATGAAATAATCAACAGGCGGTGGGCAACAACCTTTGTCCATGAGGTTGGGGAGGGTTCGAGACTTTGGGCGTCATAAATGGGTAAAGTCTTTTCGTTGGTCCTCTTGTGCCCAGTGGTAGGCTCTGAGCGAGGCACACACTAAAATAATAGAAATACCCAGTGGTCTGCAGAGCGTGAAATAGTCGCCGAGGCCGGTGGGCTATAGCCTTTGGTCCGTGGGAGTTGGCGAGGAGAGTTCGGGGGCTCTGGGTGTCGGAAATGGGTACAGTCCTTTCGAGAGTCCTCATGTGCCCAGTGGGAGGCTGCGGTCAGAGGCCTGCCCTAAAATGGCAAGAAATACCAAGCGTAGGCCTTGAAATAATCAGCGTAGGCCGGCGGGCTATAGCCTTTGGTCCGCGGGGGTTGGGGAGGGGGTTCGGGGTCTCTGGGGATCGGAAATGAGTCCAGTCTTTTCAAGGGGCCTCGTGTGCCCAGTGGGAGGCTACGGTCAGCGGCCTGCCATAAAATGGCAAGAAATGCCAATGGTGTATGTGAGTGTAGAAGAGGCCGGTGGGCTATAGCCTTTGGTCCGCGGGGGTTGGGGAGGGCGGTTCGGGGGTTCTGGGCGTCGGAAATGGGTACAGTCTTTTCGAGGGTCCTCGTGTGCCCAGTTGGAGGCTGCGGTCAGAGGCCTGCCCTAAAATGGCAAGAAATACCAAGCGGCGAAGCGCGCGAAATAGTCGCATAGGCCGGTGGGCTATAGCCTTTGGTCCGCGGGGGTTGGGGAGGGGGGTTCGGGATCTCTGGGCATCGAAAATGAGTCCAGTCTTTTCAAGGGGCCTCGTGTACCCAGTGGGAGGCTACGGTCAGAGGCCTGCCCTAAAATGGCAAGAAATACCCAGCGGCGCAGCGCGCGAAATAGTCACCGAGGCCTGTGGGCTATAGCCTTTGGTCCGCCGGGGTTGGGGACGAGGTTCGGGGGCTCTGGTCGTCAGAAATGAGCACAGTCTTTTCGAGGCTCCTCGTGTGCCCAGTGGGAGGCTACGGTCAGAGGCCTGCCCTAAAATGGCAAGAAATGCCCATCAGTGTGAAAGTGTCATGCGAGGCAGTGGGCTATAATACTGGTCATGAGGGGTTGGGAGGCGGTTCTGGGGTTCTGGTTGTCAGTAATGTGCACAGTCTTTTCGAGGGTCCTCGTGTGCACATTGGGAGGCTACGGTCAGAGGACTTCACTAAAATGGATAGAAATACCCAGCGTCGCAATGCGCGCGAAATAATCGCCCATGGGCACGGTGGGCTATGTACTGGTCCGTGGGGTTGGGGGCATGAGGTTCAGGGGCTCTGGAGTCGAGAAATGGGTACTCAGTCTTTTGAGAGGGGTCCTCGTGTGGCACCCGGTGGGAGTCTCACGGTCAGACGCCTGCCCTACAATGGCAAGAAATACCCAGTGAGCCTTGTGAAATAGTCGAGGCCAGTGGGCTATAGCCTTTGGTCCCTTGAGGTTGAGGAGGCGGTCGGGGGTTACTGGAATTGTAGAAATAGGTCAGTCTTTTCAAGGGTCCTCGTGTATTACCCAGTGGGAGGCTACGGTCAGGCCTGCCACCAAAATGGCAAGAAATACTTAGCCAGTGACAATGGTGAAATAATCCATGTGAGGCCGATTAGACTATATTGCTGGTCCGTGAGGGGGTTGGCGGGGAGGTTAGGAGACTCTGGGCGTTCGGAAATCCGGAAGTCCGTACAGTCTTCGAGGTCTCGTGTGTGATTAGGAGGCTCTTGGTCAGAGCACTGCCTAAAATGGCAAGAAATACCAAGCGGCTGGCCTTGAAATAAGTGTTACTTATAGGCAGTGGGCGTTGGGCGGTAACGTCACATGAGGGGTTGAGGAGGGTTCGGGATGCAGGCATGGCATCGGAGGCAGGAAATGAGTCAGTCTTTTCAAGGGGCCTCGTGTACCCGAGTGGGAGGCTACTGGTCAGAAGCCTGCCTAAAATGGCAAAAATACCCATGTGTGCCATGTGAAATATCAGAGGGCACATGGGCTATGTGCTGGTCCATGCGGGGAGTTGGGAGAGTTCCAGAGGCTCTGAGTCGTCGGAAATGGGCACAGTCTTTGAGGGCTCCTCGTGTGCCAGTTGGGAGGCTCTGATTGAGGCCTGCCTAAAATATAAGAAAATACCAGCCAGCCTTGAGAAATAATCATGGGCGGTGGGCTATATCTGGTCCGTGAGGGTTGGGGAGGGGGGTTCGGGGGCTCTGGGTGTCAGAAATGGGTACAGTCTTTTCGAGGGTCCTCGAGTGCCTAGTTGAAGGCTACGGTCAGAGGGCTGCAATAAAAAGGCAAGAAATACCCATGTGACGCCAATCATGAAATAGTCACGAGGGGTGGGCTATAGCTTGCTGGTCCGTGGGGTTGGGGGGAGTTCGGGGCTCACAGGTGTGAAATGGGTATAGTCATTTTGAGGGAGTCCTCGTGTGATGGGAGGAGTCTGGTCAGTGGCCTGCCCTAAAATGGCAAGAAATACCAAGCCCAGGCCTTGTGTGGTATGGGCGGTGGGCTATAGCCTTTAGTCCATGAGTTGGGGAGGGGTTGGGGTCTGGTGCCACGGAAATAGGCACAGTCTTTTCAAGGGGTCCTCGTGTGCCCAGTGGGAGGCTCTGGTCAGGCCTTCATAAAATAGCAAGAAATGTGCAATCTGTGAAAATCATGTAGAAGGCCGGTGGGCTATGCTGGTCCCGTGGGGTTGGGGAGAAGGGAGGTTCGGGGTTCAGGCGTGGAAATGGGTATAGTCATTTCGAGAGTCCTCGTGTGGCCAGTTGGAAGTCGGTCAGTGGCCTGCCTAAAATAGCCAAGAAATACCAGCATGGCCTTGTGAAATAATCGCATGGGCGGTGGGCTATGGCCTTTGGTCCATGAGGGTTGGGGAGGGTTGGGATCTCTGGGCCATCGAGAAATGAGTCAGTCTTTTCAAGGGCCTCGTGTGCCGGTGGGAGGCTCTGATCAGAGGCCTGCCTAAAATGTAATAAGAAATACCCAATGACCTTGTGAAATAATCCTGAGGGCGATGGGCTATAGCCTTTGGTCCCATGTGAGGGTTGGGAGGCGGTTCGGGGTTACTGGGCGTGGGAAATGGGATGCAGTCTTTGAGGCTCTCGTGTGCCCAGTTGGGAGGCTACTGAGTCAGAGGCCTGCCTAAAATGGCAAGAAATGCCGGCATGTGTATGGAAATAATGCAAGGCGGTGGGCTATAGCCTTTAGTCCCATGAGGGTTGGGGAGGGTTCGGGGATCTGGGCATGGAAATGGGCGATCTTTTCGAGGACCTCGTGTGCCCAAGTGGGAGGCTGATCAGAGGCCTTCCTAAAATAGCAAGAAGAAATACCTGGCGCAATCTGTGAAATAGTCCTGAGGCAGTGGGCTATACTGGTCCATGGGGTTGGGGAGGAGGTTGGGGCTCTGGGTGTCGAATGGGTGCAGTCATTTCGGGAGCTCCTCGTGTGGCCCAGTGAATCTGGATTGAGAGGCCTGCCCTAAAATAGCCAAGAAATACCCAATGCGGCGAGCGTCTTGAGGAAATAATCGTATAGGCGGTGGGCTATAAGCCTTTGGTCAGCGGGGTTGTGGAGGAGGCGGTTCGGGGTCTACAGGTGCCCAAATGAATCAGTCTTTCGAGGGGTCCTCGTGTGCAGTGGGAGGCTACAGTCAGGCCTTCCCTAAAATGGAAGAAATACCAGTAGGCGCAATGCATGAAATAGTAGAAGAGGCGGTGGGCTATAGCCTTGCTGGTCCGTGGGGTTGGGGAGGGATCGGGGGCTCAGGGCTTGGAAATGAGTCCCTCTTTTCGAGGGAGTCCTCGTGTACTGATGGGAGACTCTGTGGGAGGCCTGCCCTAAAATGGCAAGAAATACCAAGCGGCGGCCTTGAAATAGTCGAGGCGGTGGGCTATGTGCCTTTGTCCAATGAGGTTGGGAGGGGTTGAGGGCCTCACTCATCGGAAATAGGTAAAGTCTTTGAGGGGCCTCATTGTGCCATTGGGAGGCTACTCAGGCCTGCCTAAAATGGCAAAAGAAATACCCAGCCAGTAGGTCTGTGAAATAGTCAGAAGGCAGTGGGCTATGTGCTGGTCCGGGAGTTGGGAGGGGTTCGGGGCTCTGGGCATCGGAAATGGTCCAGTCATTAGGGGCATCGTGTGCCAATGGAGGCTCTGGTCGAAGCCTGCCTAAATAAGAATGAATCAGCATGATGAGGAGGCGCATGCTCATGGAAATGTCATGAGAGTCCGTGAGGGGAGGGTGTGATGGGAGAGAAGGTTGGGAGGGCCCTAAAATAGCTTTCAAGGGGCCTCGTGTGCCCAGTGGGAGGCTACAGTCAGAGGTCTGCCCTAAAATGGAAAGAAATACCAATGGAGCAGCCAGCGGAAAATAAGTAGAAAGGCCGGTGGGCTATAGCCTTTAGTCCTTGAGGTTGGGAGGATCGGGGGCTCTGGGCTTTGGAAATGAGTCCGGTCTTTTCGAGGGGCCTCGTGTGCCCAGTGGGAGGCTACGGTCAGAGGCCTGCCATAAAATGGCAAGAAATGCCAGTGGCGCTTGAAATAGTCATGAGGCCAGTGGGCTATAGCATTCGGTCCGCGGGGGTTGGGGAGGAGGGTTCGGGGCCTCTGCTCGTCTGAAATGGGTAAAGTCTGTTCGAGGGTCCTCGTGTACCCATTGGGAGGCTACGCTCAGAGGCCTGCCCTAAAATGGCAAGAAATGCCCAGAGGCGCAATCTGTGAAATAATCGCCGAGGCAGTGGGCTATAGCCTGGTCATGAGGTTGGGGAGGGTTGGGGGGCTCTGGGCATCAGAAATGGGTACAGTCATTTCGAGGGTCATCGTGTGCCCAGTGGGAGGCTACGGTCAGAGTCACACTAAAATGGCAAGAAATACCATGGCGGTGTATGCAAAATAATCTCATGGGCCGGTGGGCTATAGCCTTTGGTCAGTCCTTGAGGGTTGGGGAGGGTTGGGATCTGGGCATCGGAAATGAGTCCAGTCTTTTCAAGGGGCCTCGTGTACCCAGTGGGAGGCTACGGTCAGAGGCCTGCCCTAAAATGGCAAGAAATAGTCGATCGTTGAAGCGCGCGAAATAGTCGCCGAGGCCTGTGGGCTATAGCCTTTGGTCCGCCGGGGTTGGGGAGGGGGGTTCGGGGGCTCTGGGCGTCGGAAATGGGCACAGTCGTTTCGAGGGGCCTCGTGTTCCCAGTGGGAGGCTACGGTCAGAAGCCTGCCCTAAAATGGCAAGAAATGCCGATCGTTGAAAGCAGGTGTGAAATTGGCAGCCGGTGGGCTATAGCCTTTGGTCCAGGGGTTAGGGAGAAGCGGTTTAGGGGTTCTGAGTGTCGAAATGGGCACTGATCTTTTCGAGGTCTCGTGTGCCCAGTGGGAGGCTCTGATCAGAGGCCTGCCCTAAAATGGAAAGAAATGCCAGCAATGAGCAGCCAGCGAAATAGTAGAAGGCGGTGGGCTATGGCCTTTGAGTCCTTGGGGTTGGGGGGATCGGGGCTCTACATGCTGGAAATGAGTCCGGTCTTTTGAGAGGCCTCGTGTGCCCAATGGGAGCTCTGAGTTAGAGGCCTGCCCTAAAATGGCAAGAAATACCCAGGTAGCCTGTGCCAAGGAAATAATCGTGGGGCAGTGGGCTATAGCATTTGGTCCCATGGGGGTTGGGAGGGGTTGGGAGCCTCTGCTCGTGGAATGGGTAAAGTCTATTCGATGGTCCTCGTGTACCGATTGGGAGGCTACGCTCAGAGGCCAGCCCTAAAAAGGCAAGAAATGCCAGTGGTAGCAATCTGAGAAAATAATCATGGGGCAGTGGGCTATAGCCTTTAGTCATGAGGGGTTAGGGAGGGTTCGGGGCTCTGGGCATCGGAAATGGGTACATTCATTTCGAGGGTCATCGTGTGCCCAGTGGGAGGCTACGGTCAGAGTCCTGCCCTAAAATGGCAAGAAATTCCAAGCGGCGCAGCGCGCAAACTAGTCGTATAGGCCGGTGGGCTATAGCCTTTAGTCATGAGGGTTGGGAGGGGTTCGGGATCTCTGGCGCATGAGTGGTTCATTCTTGTCAAGGGGCCTCGTGTGCCCGGTGGGAGGCTACGGTCAGGTCTGCCCTAAAATGGAAAAGAAATACCAGTAGACAGCCCGAAATAGTAGAAGAGGCCGGTGGGCTATAGCCTTTGGTCCGCGGGGGTTGGGGAGGGGGGATCGGGGGCTCTGGGCTTTGGAAATGAGTCCGGTCTTTTCGAGGGGCCTCGTGTACCCAGTGGGAGGCCTAGTCGAGGCCTGCCTAAAATGGCAAGAAATGCCAGTGGCCTTGGCCTTGAAATAATCATGAGGCCAGTGGGCTATAGCATTCGGTCCGCGGGGGTTGGGGAGGGGGGTTCGGGGCCTCTGCTCGTCTGAAATGGGTAAAGTCTGTTCGAGGGTCCTCGTGTACCCATTGGGAGGCTACGCTCAGAGGCCTGCCCTAAAATGGCAAGAAATGCCAGGCGCAATCTCTGTGAAATAAGTCGCCGAGGCGGTGGGCTATAACCTGGTCCATGAGGTTGGGGAGGGGTTGAGGCTCTGGGCATCAGAAATGGGTACAGTCATTTGAGGGTCATCGTGTGATGGGAGGCTCAGTCAGTCACCTGCCAAAATGGCAAGAAATGCCAAGCGGTACATGTGCATAAAATAGTCTCATGGGCGGTGGGCTATGTGCTGGTCATGAGGGGTCGGGGAGGGGGGTTCGGGATCTCTGGGCATCAGAAATGAGTCCAGTCTTTTCAAGGGGCCTCGTGTACCCAGTGGGAGGCTACGGTCAGAGGCCTGCCCTAAAATGGCAAGAAATAGTCGATCGTTGAAGCCTTGTGAAATAGTCATGAGCACATGGGCTATAGCCTTTGGTCCGCCGGGGTTGGGGAGGGGGGTTCGGGGGCTCTGGGCGTCGGAAATGGGCACAGTCTTTTCGAGGGTCCTCGTGTTGCCAGTGGGAGGCTACGGTCAGAGGCCTGCCCTAAAATGGCAAGAAATGCCGATCGTTGAAGCCGAGGTGTCATCGAGGCGGTGGGCTATAGCCTTTGGTCCATGAGGGGTTGGGAGAAGCGGTTTGGGGAGTTACAGGTGTCAGAAATGGGCACAGTCTTTTCGAGGGTCCTCGTGTGCCCAGTGGGAGGCTACGCTCAGAGGCCTGCCCTAAAATGGAAAGAAATGCCAGTAGACAACCCGCGAAATAGTAGAAGAGGCCGGTGGGCTATAGCCTTTGGTCCGCGGGGGTTGGGGGGGGGGATCGGGGGCTCTGTACTTTGGAAATGAGTCCGGTCTTTTCGAGGGGCCTCGTGTGCCCAATGGGAGGCTACGGTTAGAGGCCTGCCCTAAAATGGCAAGAAATGCCAGTGGCGCCACTTGAAATAATCATGAGGCAGTGGGCTATAGCATTTAGTCCATGAGGTTGGGAGGGGGTGGGGGCCCTCTGCTCGTCGGAAATGGGTAAAGTCTGTTCGAGGGTCCTCGTGTACCCATTGGGAGGCTACGCTCAGAGGCCTGCCCTAAAATGGCAAGAAATGCCCAGCGGCGCAATGCGCGAAATAGTCGCCGAGGCCGATGGGCTATAGCCTTTGGTCATGAGGGTTGGGGAGGGTTGGGGGCTCTGGGCATAGGAAATGGGTACATTCATTTCGAGGTCATCGTGTGCCCAGTGGGAGGCTCTGGTCAGTCCACCTAAAATGGCAAGAAATTCCAAGCGGTAGCATAAACTAATCGCGTGGGCGGTGGGCTATAGCCTTTGGTCCGCGGGGGTCGGGGGGGGGGGTTCGGGATCTCTGGGCGGAGGTGGTTCATTCTTTTCAAGGGGCCTCGTGTACCCAGTGGGAGGCTCTTGTCAGGAGGCCTGCCTAAAATGGCAAGAAATACCAGTAGCGGTCTTGAGAAATAGTCAGAGGCACATGTGGGCTATAGCCAGTCCCGCGGGGGGTTGGGAGGGTTCGGGGGATGAATGGGCACAGTCTTTTCGAGGGTCCTCGTGTGATGGGAGGCTACGGTCGAGGCCTGCCTAAAATGACAAGAAATGGCCAGCTGCATGCCTTGAAATAGTCAGCAGGGCCGGTGGCCTATAGTCATGAGGGTTGGGGAGCGGGGTTCGGGGCCTCTGCTCATCGGAAATGGGTAAAGTCTGTTCGAGGGTCCTCGTGTACCCATTGGGAGGCTATGCTCAGAGGTCTGCCCGAAAATGGCAAGAAATGCCCAGCGGCGCAATGCGCGAAATAGTCGCCGAGGCCAGTGGGCTATAGCCTTTGGTCCGCGGGAGTTGGGGAGGGGGGTTCGGGGGCTCTGGGCATCAGAAATGGGTCCAGTCTCTTTGAGGGGCCTAGTGTGGCCAGTGGGTGGCTACGGTCAGAGGCCTTCCCTAAAATGGTAAGAAATGCCAGTAGTGTGTGAAATAAGTCATGAGGCCGGTGGGCTATAGCATTTCTACCGCAGGGGTTAGGGGGGTTCGGGGGCTTTGGGCGTCGGAAATGGGCACAGTCTTTTTTAGGGTCCTCATGTGCCCAGTGGGAGGCTACGGTCAGAGGCCTGCCCTAAAATGGTAAGAAATACCAAGCGGCGCAGCGCGCGAAATAGTCGCATAGGCCGGTGGGCTATAGCCTTTGGTCCGCGGGAGTTGGGGAGGGGGGTTCGGGGGCTCTGGGCATCAGAAATGGGTCCAGTCTCTTTGAGGGGCCTCGTGTGGCCAGTGGGTGGCTACGGTCAGAGGCCTGCCCTAAATTGGCAAGAAATGCCTAGCGGCGCAGCGCGCGAAATAGTCGCCGAGGCCGGTGGGCTATAGCCTTTCTACCGCAGGGGTTAGGGGGGGTTCGAGGGCTCTGGGCGTCGGAAATGGGCACAGTCTTTTCGAGGGTCCTCGTGTGCCCAGTGGGAGGCTACGGTCAGAGGCCTGCCCTAAAATGGAAAGAAATGCCCAGCGGAGCAGCCCGCGAAATAGTAGAAGAGGCCGGTGGGCTATAGCACAGTCCCTTGAGGGTTGGAGATCAGGGGGCTCATGCCCAGAATAGAGTCCGGTCTTTTCGAGGGGCCTCGTGTGCCCAATGGGAGGCTACGGTTAGAGGCCTGCCCTAAAATGGCAAGAAATGCCAATGGCCTTGTGACCGAAATAATCATGCCGTAGGCCGGTGGGCTATAGCATTTGGTCATGAGGTTGGGGAGGGTTGGGGCCTACTGCGTCGGAAATGGGTAAAGTCTGTTCGAGGGTCCTCGTGTACCCATTGGGAGGCTCGCTCAGAGGCCTGCCCTAAAATAAGCAAAAAATGCAAGCAATCATGAAATAAGTCATGAGGCATGTGGGCTATAGCCTTTGGTCCCATGAGGGGTTGGGAGGGGTTCGGGGGCTCTGGGCGTCGGAAATGGGTACATTGATTTCGAGGGTCATCGTGTGACGAGTGGGAGGCGACGGTCAGAGTCACCTACAAAATGGCAAGAAATTCCAAAGCGGTAACAAACTAATCATAGGCGGTGGGCTATAGCTTTGGTCATGAGGTTGGGGAGGGGTTGGGATCTCTGGGCATGGAAGTGGTTCATTCTTTTCAAGGGGCCTCGTGTACCCAGGTGGGAGGCTCTTGTCAGGAGCCTGCCTAAAATGGCAAGAAATACCAGTGGCCAGTGATCATGAGAAATAGTCATGGGGCACTGTGGGCTATAGCCTTGAGTCCGGGGGTTGGGAGGGTTCAGGATCTGGGCGTGGGAAATGGGCACAGTCTTTTCGAGGTCCTCGTGTGCCCGATGGGAGGCTCTGATCGAGGCCTACCTAAAATGACAAGAAATGGCCAGCTTCTTGTGCCTTGAAATAAGTCAGCGAGGCCGGTGGCCTATAGCCTTTGGTCCGCGGGGGTTGGGGAGCGGGGTTCGGGGCCTCTGCTCATCGGAAATGGGTAAAGTCTGTTCGAGGGTCCTCGTGTACCCATTGGGAGGCTATGCTCAGAGGTCTGCCCGAAAATGGCAAGAAATGCCAATGAGCGCAATCTGTGAAATAGTCATGAGGCAGTGGGCTATAGCCTTTGGTCCATGAGGAGTTAGGGAGGGGTTCGGGGCTCTGGGCATCGAGAAATGGGGTCAGTCTCTTTGAGGGGCCTAGTGTGGCGAGTGGGTGGCTACAGTCAGGCCTTCCCTAAAATGGTAAGAAATGTGCCAGTATGTGAGAAATAGTCATGGGGCGGTGGGCTATAGCCTTTCTACCGCAGGGGTTAGGGGGGTTCGGGGGCTTTGGGCGTCGGAAATGGGCACAGTCTTTTTTAGGGTCCTCATGTGCCCAGTGGGAGGCTACGGTCAGAGGCCTGCCCTAAAATGGTAAGAAATACCAAGCGGCGCAGCGCGCGAAATAGTCGCATAGGCCGGTGGGCTATAGCCTTTGGTCCGCGGGAGTTGGGGAGGGGGGTTCGGGGGCTCTGGGCATCAGAAATGGGTCCAGTCTCTTTGAGGGGCCTCGTGTGGCCAGTGGGTGGCTACGGTCAGAGGCCTGCACTAAATTGGCAAGAAATGCCTAGCGGTAGCCTGTGTGAAATAAGTCAGCAAGGCGGTGGGCTATAGCCTTTCTCATGAGGGGTTAGGGGGGTTCGGGGGCTGTGGGCGTCGGAAATGGGCACTGATCTTTCGGGGTCCTCGTGTGCCCGGTGGGAGGCTCTGGTCAGAGGCCTGCCCTAAAACAGTAAAATGCCCTTGGCGAGCCTTGAAATTCTCGCGAGGCAGTGGGCTATAGCCTTTGGTCCCATGAGGGTTGGGAGGCGGTTCGGGGTTGGAGTGTCGAAATGGGCACAGTCTTTTCGAGGGTCCTCGTGTGCCCAGTGGGAGGCTCTGATCAGGCCTGCCCTAAAATGGCAAGAAATGCCCGGACACAATCTGTGAGAAATAGTCGCCGAGGCAGGTGGGCTCTGATCATGAGGTTGGGAGGCGGGGTTGAGCCTCTGCTCGCCATGGGTAAGAAGTCTGTTCGAGGGTCCTCGTGTACCCATTGGGAGGCTATGCTCAGAGGCCTGCCCTAAAATGGCAAGAAATGCCCAGCGGCGCAATGCGCGAAATAGTCGCCGAGGCCAGTGGGCTATAGCCTTTGGTCCGCGGGAGTTGGGGAGGGGGCTTCGGGGGCTCTGGGCATCAGAAATGGGTCCAGTCTCTTTGAGGGGCCTAGTGTGGCCAGTGGGTGGCTACGGTCAGAGGCCTGCCCTAAAATGGCAAGAAATGCCCAGTGACGTGAAATTATTGCAGGCGGTGGGCTATAGCCTTTGTCCCGCGGGGGTTGGGGAGGGTTCAGGCGCTCTATCATCGTCGAAATGGGCAGTCTTTTAGAGTGTCCTCGTTTGCCCAGTGGGAGGCTACGGTCAGAGGCCTGCCCTAAAATTGCAAGAAATTCCAGGCGGCCTTGGAAATAGTCGGAGGCGGTGGGCTATAGCCTTTGGTCCATGAGGGGTTGGGGAGGGTTGGGGGCTCTGGGCGTGGAAATGGGCACAGTCTTTCGAGGGTCCTCGTGTGCCCAGTGGGAGGCTACTGGTCAGAGGCCTACCGTAAAGCGGCAAGAAATGCCCATCAGCGTCTGTGAGAGTGTCATGAGGCAGTGGGCTATAACTGGTCTGCGGGGTTGGGGAGGGTTCGGGGCTCACTGGGCGTCGGAAATGGGCACAATCTTTTCGAGGGTTCTCGTGTGCAGTGGGAGGCTACGGACAGAGGCCTGCGCTTAAATTACAAGAAATGCCAGTGGCCTTGAAATAGTCGGAGGCGGTGGGCTATAGCCTTTGGTCCATGAGGGGTTGGGAGGGGATCGGGGCTCTGGGCTTGAAATAGATCCAGTCTTTTCAAGGGCCTCGTGTGCCCAGTGGGAGGCTACAGTCAGAGGCCTGCCCTAAAATGTGAAATGCCAGCAGGCGCACCATGAAATAGTTCTGAGGCGGTGGGCTATAGCACATGCTCCAGGAGTTGGGAGGAGGTTTGAGGGCTGGGTATCAGAAATGGGTACAGTCATTTCGAGGGTCTCGTGTGACCAGTGGGAGGCTGACGGTCAGAGGCACCTAAGCAGTGAAATGCCTTTGGCGCCTTGAAAATTCATGAGGGGGTGGGCTATAGACTTTGGTCCATGAGGGGTTGGGAGGCGGTTGGGGGTTCAGGTGTCAGAAATGGGCAAAGTCTTTTCGAGGGTCCTCGTGTGCCCAGTGGGAGGCTACGGTCAGAGGCCTGGCCGAAAATGGCAAGAAATGACCAAGCGGCACAATCTGTCATGAAATAGTCATGGGGCAGTGGGCTCTGACCTTTGGTCCATGAGGTTGGGGTGGGGGGTTCGGGCTTTGGGCGTCAGAAATGGGTAAAGTCTTATCGAGGGTCCTCGTGTGCCCAGTGGTAGGCTACGGGCAGAGGCCTGCCCTAAAATGGCAAGAAATGCCAGTGACGCACCATGAAATAGTTCTTACCGAGGCCGGTGGGCTATAGCACATGTAGTCATGAGGGGTTGGGAGGGTTCGGGGGCTCTGGGTGTCGGAAGTGGCACAGCCTTTTCGAGAGGTCCTCAGCGTGCCAGTGGGAGGCTCTGGTCAGAGGGCTGCTAAAATGGCAAGAAATGCCAAGCAGTAGCCAGTATGAAATAATCATGGGGCACATGCGATATAGCCTTTAGTCCATGAGGGTTGGGAGGGGTTGGGGCTCTGGGCGTCGGAAATGAGCCTGATCTTTTCGAGGGTCCTCGTACGCCCAGTGGGAGGCTAGTGTCAGAGGCCTGCCCTAAAATTACAAGAAATACCAGTGGCGCATCGCTTGAGAAATAGTCAAAGAGGCCGTTGGGCTATAGCCTTTGGTCCGCGGGGGTGGGGGAGGGGGGTTCGGGGGCTCTGGGCGTCGGAAATGGGTCAGTCTTTTAGGTCCTCGTGTGGTGGGAGGCTCTGTCAGAGGCCTGCCCTAAAATGGCTAGAAATGCTTCTTGTGAGCGTGAAATTATTCTAGGCTGGTGGCCTATAGCCTTTGGTCCGCGGGGTTGGGAGGGTTCGGGGGCTCAGGCGTCGGGAAATGGGCACAGATCTTTTCGAGGCTACTCGAGTGCCCAGTGGGAGGCTACGGTCAGAGGCCTACCCTAAAAGGCAAGAAATGCCCATCGGCGTCTGTGAATTGTCGCCAGGGCAGTGGGCTATAGCCTTTGGTCAGCGGGGTTGGGGACGGGGTTGGGAGCTCTGGCGTGAAATGGGCCCAACCTTTCAAGGGGCCTCGTGTGCCCTGTGGGCGGCTACGGTCAGCGGCCTGCCCTAAAATGACCACAAATGCCAGCGGCGTTGAGTATTGCAGGCGGTGGGATATAGCCTTTCGTCCGCCGGGGTTGGGGGGGGGGGTTTGGGGGCATCTGGGCGTCGGAAATGGGTACAGTCTTTTCGAGGGTCCTCGTGTCCCCAGTGGGAGGCTGATCAGAGGCCTGCCACAAATGGCAAGAAATGCCAGTGCAGGCGTGAAATAGTCAGCCCGAGGCGGTGGGCTATAAGCCTGGTCCATGGGAGTTGGGGAGGAGAGTTCGGGGGCTCTGGGTGTCAGAAATGGGTACAGTCATTTCGAGGGTCCTCGTGTGCCCAGTGGGAGGCTACGGTCAGAGGCCTGCCCTAAAATGGCAAAATACCCAGCCAAATAATCCGATCTGGGTGGGCTATAGCCTTTGGTCCGTGATGGTTGGGGAGGAGGTTCGGGGACTACTGGTCATGAAATGGGTACATTTTTTTCGATGGTCCTCGGTTGCCCCGTGGGAGACTACGGTCAGAGGCCTGCCTACAAAGCGGCAAGAAATGCTTGACAGCCAGTAGCGAGGGTGTGTGGCCGAAGCCGGTGGGCGATAGCCTTCGGTCTGCGGGGGTTGGGGAGGGGGGTTCGGAAATGGGTACAGTCTTTTCGAGGGTCCTCGTGTGTCCAGTGGGAGACTACGGTCAGAGGCCTGCCCTAAAATGGCGAGAAATGCCCATCAGTGAGCCTTGAGTGTGGGCGGGCCGGTGGGCTGTGCTGATGCAATGGGGATTGGGAGGGGTTCGGGGGCTCTTGGCGTCGGAAATGGGTACAGTCTTTTCGAGGGTCCTCGTGTACCCAGTGGGAGGCTACGGTCAGAGGCCTGCCCTAAAATGACAAGAAATGCCCTGCTGCGCGGTGGGCTATAGCCTTTGGTCCGCGGCAGTTGGGGAGGGAGGTTCGGGGACTCTGGTCATCGGAAATGGGTACAGTCTTTTCGAGGGTCCTCGTGTGTCCAGTGGGAGACTACGGTAAGAGGCCTGCCCTAAAATGGCAAGAAATGCCCAGCCAGTATGTGCCATGAGGTGGCAGTGGGTTATAATAACTGGTGCGGGGATTGGAGGGGTTGGGGCTCTGGGCGTCGAAAATGGGTACAGTCTTTTCGAGGGTCCTCGTGTGATGGGAGGCTACGGTGAGAGGCCTGCCCAAAATGACAAGAAATGCCCAGCTGCATCGCATGTGAAATAATCAGCCGATGCGGTGGGCTATAGCCTGGTCCATGAGGGTTAGGGAGGGTTCGGGGCTCACAGGCGTCGGAAATATGTACAGTCACTTTGATGGTCCTCGTGTTCCCAGTGGAAGGCTACGGTCAGAGGCATGCCCTAAAATAACAGAAATGGCCAGCCAGTAGCAGTATGAAATAGTCTCAAACACCTTAGCCTTTGGTCCATGAGGGGTTGGGGAGGGTTCGGGGTTTGGGTGTCGGAAATGGATCCAGTCATTTGAGGGTCCTCGTGTGCATAGTGGAAGGCTACGGTCGAGGCCTGCCCTAAAATGGCAAGAAATACCAGTGAGCCTTGAAATAATCATGGCCTTGATGGGCTATAACTGGTCCATGGGGGTTTGGGAAGGGGTTGGGGCTCTGAGGAATCGAAATATGTACAGTCATTTCCAGGGTACTCGTGTGCCCAGTGGGAGGCTACGGTCAGAGGCCTGCCCTAAAATAGCCAGAAATACCCAGTGTGAGCGTGAAATAAGTCACTGGGCTATAGCCTTTGGACCGCGCGGGTGGGGAGGGGGGTTCGGGGGCTCTCGGCGTCGGGAAATGGGTACAGTCTTTTCGAGGTCCTCGTGTGCCCGATGGGAGACTACGGTCGAGGCCTGCCCAAAATGGCTAGAAATACCAGCCATGCGAAATAGTCACGCGGTGGGCTATACCACTTAGTCATGAGGGGTTGGGTGGGGGTTCGGGGGCTCTGGGCATCGGAAATGGGTACAGTCTTTTCGAGGTCTCGTGTGCCCAGTGGGAAACTACGGTCGAGGCCTGCCCAAAAATGGCTAGAAATCATGGCTGGCTATGAAATAGTCACCGGCGGTGGGATATAGCCTTTGGTCCGCTGGGGTTGGGGAGGGATGTTCGGGGGCTATGGGCGTCGGAAATGGGTCCAGTCTTTTCGAAGTTTCTCGTGTACCCAGTGGGAGGCTGCGGTCACAGGCCTGCCCTAAAATGGCAAGAAATACCCCGCGGCGCAGCACCCGAAATAGTCGCCGATGCCGGTGGGCTATAGCCTTTGGTCTGCGGGGGTTGGGGAGGGACGTTCGGGGGCTGTGGGCGTCAGAAATGGGTACAGTCTTTTCTAGGGCTCTCGTGTGGCCAGTGGGAGGCTACAGTCAGAGGCCTGCCCTAAAATGGCAAGAAATATGCCTTGGCAGTGAAATAATCAGCTTGGGCGGTGGGCTATAGCCTTTGGTCCGCGGGGGTTGGGTAGGGGGTTCGGTTACTCTGGGTGTCGAAAATGGGTACAGTCTTGTCGAGGTTCCTCACGTGCCCAGTGGGAGAACACGGTCAGAGGCCTGCCCTAAAATGGCAGGAAATGCCCACCGGCGAATAGCGCGAACCAGTCACCGAGGCCGGTGGGCTATAGCCTTTGGTCCGTGGGGGTTTGGGAAAGGGTTAGGGGCTCTGGCCATGAAATATGTGCAGTCATTTCGGGGTACTCGTGTGCTTGATGGGAGGCTATGGTCGAGGCACTGCCTAAAATATACAGAAATACCCATCAGGCCGAAATAGTCACCGACGCCGGTGGGCTATAGCCTTTGGTCCGCGGGGGTTGGCGAGGGGGGTTCGGGGGATTTGGGCGTCAGACATGGGTATAGTCTTTTCAAGGGTCCTCGTGTGCCCAGTGGGAGGCTACGGTCAGAGGCCTGCCCTAAAATGGCAAGGAATGCCCAGCGGTGCAGCGCGCGAAATAGTCGCCGAGGCCGGTGGGCTATAGCCTGTCGTCCGCGGGGGTTGGGGAGGGCGGTTCGGGGGCTCTGGGCGTCGGAAATGGGTACAGTCTATTCGAGGGTCCTCGTGTGCCCAGTGGGAGGCTACGGTCAGAGGCCTGCCCTAAAATGGTAAGAAATGCCCAGCGGCGCAGCGCGCGAAATAGTCTCTGAGGCCAGTGGGCTATATCCCTTGGTCCGCGGGGGTTGGGAAGGGGGGTGAGGGGGCTCTGGGCATCGGAAATGGGTCCAGTCTTTTTGAGGGGCCTCGTGTGCTCAGTGCCAACATACAGTCAGATGCCTGCCCTAAAAAGGCAGGAAATTAACAGCGGCACAGTGCGCGAAATAGTCTCCGACCACGGTGGGCTATAGCTTGTGGTCCGCGGGGGTTGGGGAGGGGGGTTCGGGGGCGCTGGGCATCATAAATGGGTACAGTCTTTTCAAGGGTCCTCGTGTGCCCAAGTGGTAGGCTATGGACAGAGGCCTGCCCTAAAATGGCAAGAAATGCCAGTGATGCAGGCCTTGAAATAAGTCATGAGGCCGGTGGGCTATAGCCTTTGGTCCGCGGGAGTTGGGGAGGGGGGTTCGGGGGCTATGGGCATCGGAAATGGGTCCAGTCTTTTCAAGGGGCCTCATGTGCCCAGTGGGAGGCTACGGTCAGAGGCCTGCCCTAAAATGGCAAGAAATACCCAGCGGCGCAGCGCCCGAAATAGTCGCAGAGGCCGGTGGGCTATAGCCTTTGGTCCGCGGTGGTTGGGGAGGGGGGTTTGGGGGCTCTGTTCATCGTAAATGGGTACAGTCTTTTCAAGGGTCCTTGTGTGCCCAAGTGGTAGGCTATGGACAGAGGCCTGCCCTAAAATGGCAAGAAATGCCAGCATGCAGGCCTTGAAATAGTCATGAGGCGGTGGGCTATAATACTAGTCATGAGGAGTTGGGAGGGGTTAGGGCTATGGGCATCGGAAATGGGTCCAGTATTTTCAAGGGACCTCATGTGCCCAGTGGGAGGCTACGGTCAGAGGCCTGCCCTAAAATAGTAAGAAATGCCCAGCGGCGCAGCGCGCGAAATAGTCGCCGAGTCCGGTGGGCTATAGCCTTTTGTCCGCGGGGGTTGGGGAGGCGGGTTCGGGGGCTCTGGGCGTCTAAAATGGGCACAGTCTTTTCGATGGTCCTCGTGTGCCCAGTGGGAGTCTATGGTCAGAGGCCTGCCCTAAAATGGCAAGAAATGACCAGCGGCGCAATGCGCGAAATAGTCGCCGAGGCCGGTGGGAGATAACATTTTGTCCGCGGCGGTTGGGGAGGCGGGTTCGGGGGCTCTGGGCGTCGGAAATGGGTACAGTCTATTCGAGGGTCCTCGTGTGCCCAGTGGGAGGCTCTGACGAGGCACTGCCCTAAATAGTAAGGAATGCCAGTGCGCAGGCGAAATAATCAGCCCAGGCAGTGGGCTATATCCCTCTGTCCGCGGGGGTTTGGGAGGCGGGTTCGGGGGCTTTGGGCGTCAGACATGGGTATAGTCTTTTCGATGGTCCTCGTGTGCCCAGTGGGAGGCTACGGTCAGAGGCCTGCCCTAAAATGGCAAGGAATGCCCAGCGGCGCAGCGCGCTAAATAGTCGCTGAGGCCGGTGGGCTATATCCCTCTGTCCGCGGGGGTTGGGGAGGCAGGTTCGGGGGCTCTGGGCGTCTGAAATGGGTACAGTATTTTCGAGGGTCCTCGTGTGCCCAGTGGGAGACTACGGTCAGAGGCGTGCCCTAAAATGGCAAGAAATGCCAGTACGCAATCATGAAATAAGTCATGGGGCCGGTGGGCTATAGCCTTTTGTCCGCTGGGGTTGGCGAGGGGGGTTCGGGGGCTTTGGGCGTCAGAAATGAGTACAGTCTTTTCGAGGGTCCTCGTGTGCCCAGTGGGAGGCTACGGTCAGAGGCCTGCCCTAAAATAGTAAGAAATGCCCAGCAGCATGTATGAAATAATCAGCCGAGGCGGTGGGCTATAACATTTTGCCAGCGGTTGGGGATCTTGAGTTGGGGGCTCTGGAACATGGGCATAGTCTTTTCGAGGGAACTCGTGTGCCCATGGGAGGCTCTGACGAGGCCTGCCTAAAATGGTAAGGAATGCCAGCGGTGGCCTTGTGAAATAATCGCCAGGCGGTGGGCTATATCCCTCTCATCATGAGGTTGGGAGGCGGGTTCGGGGGCTTTGGGCGTCGGACATGGGTATAGTCTTTTCGATGGTCCTCGTGTGCCCAGTGGGAGTCTACGGTCAGAGGCCTGCCCTAAAATGGCAAGGAATGCCAGTGGTAGCAGCAGCTAAATAATCAGCGAGGCAGTGGGCTATATCCCTCTGTCCGCGGGGGTTGGGGAGGCGGGTTCGGGGGCTTTGGGCGTCTGAAATGGGTACAGTATTTTCGAGGGTCCTCGTGTGCCCAGTGGGAGACTACGGTCAGAGGCGTGCCCTAAAATGGCAAGAAATGCCAGTAGCGCAATCTGTGAAATAGTCAGCAGGCAGTGGGCTATAGCCTTTGTCCATGAGGGGTTGGCGAGGAGGGTTCGGGGGCTTTGGAGTCAGAAATGAGTACAGTCTTTTCGAGGGTCCTCGTGTGCCCAGTGGGAGGCTACGGTCAGGCATACTGTACCCCTAAAATGTAAAAACCAGCAGGCGTGATAAAATTCATAGGCGAGGGGGTGGGGCTATTTTTGTTTGTCATCGCGAAATGGGCATAGTCTTTTCGAGGGAACTCGTGTGCCCGGTGGGAGGCTCTGACGAGGCACTGCTAAATAGTAAGGAATGCCCAGTGGCAATCATGAAATAGTCGCTGAGGCAGGTGGGCTATATCCTACATCCATGAGGGTTGGGAGGCGGGTTCGGGGGCTTTGGGCGTCAGACATGGGTATAGTCTTTTCGATGGTCCTCGTGTGCCCGGTGGGAGGCTCTGATCAGGCCTGCCACAAATAGCAAGGAATGCCAGTAGCCAGCTAAATAATCGGCCCAGGCAGTGGGCTATATCCCTCTCATCCCATGAGGTTGGGAGGCGGGTTCGGGGCTCTGAGCGTCTGAAATGGGTACAGTATTTTGAGGGTCCTCGTGTGCCCGATTGGAGACTACTGAGTCAGGCGTGCCCTAAAATGGCAAGAAATGCCAATGACAATCACCTTGAAATAAGTCAGAGGCCGGTGGGCTATAGCATTTTGTCCATGAGGGTTGTGACAGGGGTTGAGACTTTGGGCGTCAGAAATGAGTACAGTCTTTTGAGGTCCTCGTGTGCCCAGTGGGAGGCTCTGGTCAGGCTGCCCTAAAATAGTAAGAAATACCCAGTGGCCTTGAAAAATAGTCAGGAGGCAGTGGGCTATAGCCTTTGGTCCACGGGGGTTGGGGAAGGCGGCTCGGGGGATCTGGGCATCGGAAATGAGTCCAGTCTTTTCAAGGGGCCTCGTGTGCCCAGTGGGGGGCTACGGTCAGAGGCCTGCCCTAAAATGGCAAGGAATGCCCAGCGGCGCAGCGCGCTAAATAGTCGCTGAGGCCGGTGGGCTATATCCCTCTGTCCGCGGGGGTTGGGGAGGCAGGTTCGGGGGCTCTGGGCGTCTGAAATGGGTACAGTATTTTCGAGGGTCCTCGTGTGCCCAGTGGGAGACTACGGTCAGAGGCGTGCCCTAAAATGGCAAGAAATACCCAGCGGCGCAATGCGCGAAATAGTCGCCGAGGCCGGTGGGCCATAGCATTTTGTCCGCAGGGGTTCGCGAGGGGGGTTCGGGGGCTTTGGGCGTCAGAAATGAGTACAGTCTTTTCGAGGGTCCTCGTGTGCCCAGTGGGAGGCTACGGTCAGAGGCCTGCCCTAAAATAGTAAGAAATGCCCAGCAGCGTGGCAGTATGAAATAATCATGGAGGCCGGTGGGCTATAGCCTTTGGTCCACGGGGGTTGGGGAAGGCGGTTCGGGGGATCTGGGCATCGGAAATGAGTCCAGTCTTTTCAAGGGGCCTCGTGTGCCCAGTGGGGGGCTACGGTCAGAGGCCTGCCCTAAAATGCCAAGAAATGCCAGCGGCCTTGTGAAAAAATCATGAGAGGCAGTGGGCTATAGCCTTTGGTCCGCGGGGGTTGGGGAGCGGGGTTTGGGGCTTCTCGGCATCGGAAATGGGTCCAGTCTTTTCGAGGGTCCTCGTGTGCCCAGTGGGAGGCTACGGTCAGGGGCCTGCCCTAAAATGGTAAGAAATACCCAGCGGCCTTGTGAAATAATCATGAAACCCGGTGGGCTATAATACTGTCCATGAGGGGTTGGGGAGGCGGGTTGGGGGGCTCTGGGCGTCTGAAATGGGCACAGTCTTTTCGAGGGTCCTCGTGTGCCCAGTGGGAGGCTACGGTCAGAGGCCTGCCCTAAAATAGTAAGAAATGCCCTGCATGGCCTTGTGAGAAATAGTCATGGGGCGGTGGGCTATGTGCTGGTCACAGGGTTGGGGAAGGCTGTTCGGGGGCTCTGGGCATCGGAAATGTGTCCAGTCTTTTCAAGGGACCTCGTGTGCCCAGTGGGAAGCTACGGTCAGAGGCCTGCCATAAAATGGCAAGAAATGCCATGTGCCTTGGCCAGAAATAATCATGGGGCGGTGGTCTATAGCCTTTGGTCCATGAGGAGTTGGGGAGGGGTTCGAGGGCTCTGGGCATGGAAATGGGTCAGTCTCTTTGAGGGGCCTCGTGTGCCCTTGATGGGTGGCTACTGACAGAGCCTGCCCTAAAAGCGCAAGAAATGCCAGCGGCGCAATCATGTGAAATAGGCATGAGGCGGTGGTCTATAAGCTTGTAGTCCATGAGGGGTTAGGGAGGGCGGTTCGGGGCTCTGGGCGTCGAAATGGGTCAGTCTTCGAGGTCCTCGTGTGATGGGAGGCTCTGGTCAGGACTCGCTAAAATGGTAAGAAATGCCCAATGGCAGCCTTGAAATAATCATGAGACCGGTGGGCTATAGCCTTTGTTCATGAGGGGTTGGGAGGGTTGAGCGCTCTGGGCGTCGGAAATGGGTACAATCTTTTGAGGGGCCTCGTGTGCCCAGTGGGAGGCTCTGTCGAGGCCTGCCCTAAAATGGCAGAAATGCCCATCAGTGCAGCGAAGTGTCATGAGGCCGGTGGGCTATAGCCTTTGGTCCGCGGGGGTTGGGGAGAGCGGTTCGGGGGTTCTGGGTGTCAGAAATGGGCACAGTATTTTCGAGGGTCCTCGTGTGCCCAGCGGGAGGCTACGGGAAGAGGCCTGCCCTAAAATGGCAAGAAATGACCAGTGAGCAATCATGAAATAATCAACAGGCCGGTGGGCAACAACCTTTGTCCATGAGGGTTGGGGAGGGTTAAGACTTTGGGCGTCAGAAATGGGTAAAGTCTTTTCGTGGGTCCTCTTGTGCCCAGTGGTAGGCTACTGGGCGAGGCACATGCCTAAAATGGCAAGAAATACCAGTGGTCAGGCGTGAAATAGTCATGAGGCGGTGGGCTATAGCCTTTGTTCCGTGGGTGTTGGCGTGGCGCGTTCGGGGGCTCTGGGTGTCTGAAATGGGTACAGTCATTTCGAGGGTCCTCGTGTGCCCAGTGGGAGGCTCCGGTCAGAGGCCTGCCCTAAAATGGCAAGAAATACCAAGCGGCCTTGTGAAATAATCGCGTAGTCGGTGGGCTATGTGCTTTAGTCATGAGGGTTGGGGAGGGGGTTCGGGGTCTCTGGGGATCGGAAATGAGTCCAGTCTTTTCAAGGGGCCTCGTGTGCCCAGTGGGAGGCTACGGTCAGCGGCCTGCCATAAAATGGCAAGAAATGCCAGTGTGTGTATGAAATTGTAGAAGGCGGTGGGCTATAGCCTTTAGTCCTTGAGGGTTGGGAGAGGCGGTTCGGGGTTAAGGCGTGGAAATGGGTCAGTCTTTTGAGGGTCTCGTGTGCCCAGATTGGAGGCTACTGGTCAGAGGCACTGCCATAAATTGGCAACAAATCCCCCGGGGCGACGCGCGCGAAATCGTCGCATTGGGGGGGGGGCTATCGCCTTGGGGCCGGGGGGGGGGGGGCGGGGGGTTCGGGATCTCTGGGCATCGGAAATGAGTCCAGTCTTTTCAAGGGGCCTCGTGTACCCAGTGGGAGGCTACGGTCAGAGGCCTGCCCTAAAATGGCAAGAAATACCCAGCGCAGCCTTGTGAAATAATCACAGGGCACAGGGCTATAGCCTTTGGTCCATGGGGGTTGGGGGCGAGGTTGGGGGCTCTGAGTGGTGAAATGGGCACAGTCTTTTCGAGGCTCCTCGTGTGCCCAGTGGGACTCTACGGTCAGGGGCCTGCCCTAAAATGGAAATGCCCATTGGCGGCCAGCAGAGTGTCGCCCGAGGCGGTGGGCTATAGCCTGGTCATGGGGGTTGGGAGGCGGTTCGGGGTTACAGGTGTCAGAAATGGGCACAGTATTTTCGAGGTCCTCGTGTGCTTGATGGGAGGCTCTGTCGAGGCCTTCCTAAAATGGCAAGAAATACCCAGCGCAATCTGTGAAATAGTCATGAGGCCGGTGGGCTATAGCCTTTGGTCCGTGGGAGTTGGCGAGGAGAGTTCGGGGGCTCTGGGTGTCGGAAATGGGTACAGTCATTTCGAGAGTCCTCGTGTGGCCAGTGGGAGTCTGCGGTCAGAGGCCTGCCCTAAAATGGCAAGAAATACCAAGCGGCGAAGCGCGCGAAATAGTCGTATAGGCCGGTGGGCTATAGCCTTTGGTCCGCGGGGTTGGGGAGGGGGGTTCGGGGTCTCTGGGCCACGGAAATGAGTCCAGTCTTTTCAAGGGGCCTCGTGTGCCCAGTGGGAGGCTACGGTCAGAGGCCTGCCCTAAAATGGAAAGAAATACCCAGCGGAGCAGCGCGCGAAATAGTAGAAGAGGCCGGTGGGCTATAGCCTTTGGTTCCCGGGGGTTGGGGAGGGGGGATCGGGGGCTCTGGGCTTTGGAAATGAGTCCACTCTTTTCGAGGGGCCTCGTGTGCCCAATGGGAGGCTACGGTCAGAGGCCTGCCCTAAAATGGCAAGAAATGCCCAGCGGCGCAGCGCCCGAAATAGTCGCCGAGGCCGGTGGGCTATATCATTTTGTCCGCGGGGGTTGGGGAGGAAGGTTCGGGGCCTCTGCTCATCGGAAATGGGTAAAGTCTGTTCGAGGGTCCTCGTGTACCCATTGGGAGGCTACACTCAGAGGCCTGCCCTAAAATGGCAAGAAATGCCCAGCGGCGCAATGCGCGAAATAGTCGCCGAGGCCGGTGGGCTATCGCCTTTGGTCCCATGGAGTTGGGAGGGGTGGGGGGGCTCTGGGCATCGGAAATGGGTACAGTCATTTCGAGGGTCATCGTGTGCCCAGTGGGAGGCTACAGTGAGCCACATACAAAATGGCAAGAAATGCCAGGAGGCGCATCAGAAATAATCAGCAGGGCGGTGGGCTATAGCCTTTGGTCATGAGGGTTGGGGAGGGGTTGGGGTCTCAGGCATGAGAAATGAGTCAGTCTTTTCAAGGGGCCTCGTGTGTGCCCAGGTGGGAGGCTCTGATCAGGTCTGCCTAAAATGGAAAGAAATGCCAGTAGACAACCAGCGAAATAGTAGAAGAGGCCGGTGGGCTATAGCCTTTGGTCCGCGGGGGTTGGGGAGGGGGGATCGGGGGCTCTGGGCTTTGGAAATGAGTCCGGTCTTTTCGAGGGGCCTCGTGTGCCCAGTGGGAGGCTACGGTCAGAGGCCTGCCCTAAAATGGCAAGAAATGCCAGTGGGCAATGCGCCAGAAATAGTCAGCAAGGCAGGTGGGCTATAGCATTCGGTCCGCGGGGGTTGGGGAGGAGGGTTCGGGGCCTCTGCTCGTCTGAAATGGGTAAAGTCTGTTCGAGGGTCCTCGTGTACCCATTGGGAGGCTACGCTCAGAGGCCTGCCCTAAAATGGCAAGAAATGCCCAGAGGCGCAATGCGCGAAATAGTCGCCGAGGCCGGTGGGCTATAGCCTTTGGTCCGCGGGGGTTGGGGAGGGGGGTTCGGGGGCTCTGGGCATCAGAAATGGGTACAGTCATTTCGAGGGTCATCGTGTGCCCAGTGGGAGGCTACGGTCAGAGTCCTGCCCTAAAATGGCAAGAAATGCCAAGCGGCGCAGCGCGCAAAATAGTCTCATAGGCCGGTGGGCTATAGCCTTTGGTCCTTGAGGGGTCGGGAGGGTTGAGGATCTCTGGGCATCAGAAATGAGTCCAGTCTTTTCAAGGACCTCGTGTACCCGGTGGGAGGCTACGGTCAGGCCTGCCTAAAATGGCAAGAAATAGTCGATCGTTGAAGCCTTGTGAAATAAGTCGTGAGGCACATGTGGCTATAGCCTTTGCTGGTCCTTGGGGTTGGGGAGGGGTTAAGGACTCACAGGCGTCGGAAATGGGCACAGTCTTTTCGAGGGTCCTCGTGTTGCCAGTGGGAGGCTACGGTCAGAGGCCTGCCCTAAAATGGCAAGAAATGCCGATCGTTGAAGCGCGCGAAATTGTCGCCGAGGCCGGTGGGCTATAGCCTTTGGTCCGCGGGGGTTGGGGAGGGCGGTTTGGGGGTTCTGGGTGTCAGAAATGGGCACAGTCTTTTCGAGGGTCCTCGTGTGCCCAGTGGGAGGCTACGGTCAGAGGCCTGCCCTAAAATGGAAAGAAATGCCCAGCGGAGCAGCCCGCGAAATAGTAGAAGAGGCCGGTGGGCTATAGCCTTTGGTCCGCGGGGGTTGGGGGGGGGGATCGGGGGCTCTGTACTTTGGAAATGAGTCCGGTCTTTTCGAGGGGCCTCGTGTGCCCAATGGGAGGCTACGGTTAGAGGCCTGCCCTAAAATGGCAAGAAATGCCAGTATGACGCCTTGAAATAATCAGGGCAGGTGGGCTATAGCATTTAGTCCCATGAGGGGTTGGGGAGGGGTTGGGGCCTCTGCTAAGTGAAATGGGTAAAGTCTGTTCGAGGGTCCTCGTGTACCCATTGGGAGGCTACGCTTAGAGGCCTGCCCTAAAATGGCAAGAAATGCCCAGCGGCGCAATGCACGAAATAGTCGCCGAGGCCGGTGGGCTATGTGCTTTGGTCCATGAGGGTTGGCGAGGGGTTGAGGCTCTGGGCATCGGAAATGGGTACATTCATTTCGAGGTCATCGTGTGATGGGAGGCTCTGATCAGTCACACCTAAAATGGCAAGAAATTCCAAGCGGCGCAGCGCGCAAACTAGTCGCATAGGCCGGTGGGCTATAGCCTTTGGTCCGCGGGGGTTGGGGAGGGGGGTTCGGGATCTCTGGGCATCGGAAATTAGTTCATTCTTTTCAAGGGGCCTCGTGTACCCAGTGGGAGGCTACTGTCAGAGGCCTGCCCTAAAATGGCAAGAAATAACCAGCGGCGAGTCTGTGAGAAATAGTCATGCCAGGGCACATGTGGGCTATAGCCTTCGGTCCGCCGGGGTTGGGGAGGGGGGTTCGGGGGATCTGGGCGTCGGAAATGGGCACAGTCTTTTCGAGGGTCCTCGTGTGCCCAGTGGGAGGCTCTGATCAGAGCCTGCCTAAAATGACAAGAAATGCCATTGTGCCTGTAGAAATAATCATGAGGCGGTGGCCTATAACTTTGGTCATGAGGTTGGGAGGCGGGGTTCGGGGCCTCTGCTCACCGGAAAGGGGTAAAGCCTGTTCGAGGCTCCTCGTGTACCCATTGGGAGGCTATGCTCAGAGGTCTGCCCGAAAATGGCAAGAAATGCTTGACGCAATCTGTGAAATAGTCGCCGAGGCCAGTGGGCTATAGCCTTTGGTCCGCGGGAGTTGGGGAGGGGGGTTCGGGGGCTCTGGGCATCAGAAATGGGTCCAGTCTCTTTGAGGGGCCTAGTGTGGCCAGTGGGTGGCTACGGTCAGAGGCCTTCCCTAAAATGGCAAGAAATGCCCAGCCTTGTGCTGTGAAATAGTCATGGGGCGGTGGGCTATAGCATTTCTACCGCAGGGGTTAGGGGGGTTCGGGGGCTTTGGGCGTCGGAAATGGGCACAGTCTTTTTTAGCGTCCTCATGTGCCCAGTGGGAGGCTACGGTCAGAGGCCTGCCCTAAAATGGTAAGAAATACCAAGCGGCGCAGCGCGCGAAATAGTTGCATAGGCCGGTGGGCTATAGCCTTTGGTCCATGAGGAGTTGGGGAGGGGTTCGGGGCTCTGGGCATAATAAATGGGTCCAGTCTCTTTGAGGGGCCTCGTGTGGCCAGTGGGTGGCTACGGTCAGAGGCCTGCCCTAAATTGGCAAGAAATGCCTAGCGGTATGGCCTTGTGAAATAATCGCCAGGGCAGGCCAGACTGCTCTCTGAGGGGTTAGGGGGTTCGAGGGCTCTGGGCGTCGGGAAATGGGCCTGATCTTTTGAGAGTCCTCTTGTGCCCTGTGGGAGGCTACGGTCAGTGGCCTGCCCTAAAACAGTAAGAAATGCCCTTGGCGAAGCGCGCGAAATTCTCGCCGAGGCCGGTGGGCTATAGCCTTTGGTCCGCGGGGGTTGGGGAGGGCGGTTCGGGGGATCTGGGAGTCAGAAATGGGAACAGTCTGTTCGAGGGGCGTAGTGTGCCCAGTGGGTGGCTACGGTCAGAGGCCTGCCGAAAAATGGCAAAAAATGCCCAATGCACTGTCTGTGAAATAATCGCCAAGGGCAGGTGGGCTACACTGGTCCATGAGGTTGGGAGGCGGGGTTGAGGGCCTCTGCTCATCGGAAATGGGTAAAGTCTGTTCGAGGGTCCTCGTGTACCCATTGGGAGGCTAAGCTCAGAGGCCTGCCCTAAAATTGCAAGAAATGCCAGTGCGCAATCATGAAATAGTCGCCGTGGCCGGTGGGCTATCGCCTTTGGTCGGGGGGTGTTGGGGGGGGGGGTTGGGGGGCTCTGGGCATCAGAAATGGGTCCAGTCTCTTTGAGGGGCGTAGTGTGGCCAGTGGGTGGCTACGGTCAGAGGCCTGCCCTAAAATGACAAGAAATGCCCTAGCAAGCGTGAATTATTGCCGAGGCCGGTGGGCTATAGCCTTTTGTCCGCCGGGGTTGGGGAGGGGGGTTCGGGCGCTCTATACGTCGGAAATGGGCACAGTCTTTTCGAGTGTCCTCGTTTTCCCAGTGGGAGGCTACGGTCAGAGGCCTGCCCTAAAATTGCAAGAAATACCACGCGGTATGGAAATGGTTGCCGAGGCCGGTGGGCTATAGCCTTTGGTCCTCAGAGGTTGGGGTGGGGAGTTCGGGGGCTCTGGACGTCGGAAATGGGTACAGTCTTTTCGAGGGTCCTCGTGTGCCCAGCGGGAGGCTACGGTCAGAGGCCTGCCGTAAAACGGCAAGAAATGGCCAGCGCAGCGTCTGTGAGTGTCGACGAGGCCGGTGGGCTATAGCCTTTGGTCCGCGGGAGTTGGGGAGGGGGCTTCGGGGGCTCTGGGCGTCGGAAATGGGCACAATCCTTTTGAGGGTTCTCGTGTGCCCAGTGGGGGGCTACGGTCAGAGGCCTGCCCTAAAATGGCAAGAAATGCACAGCGGCGCAGCCTTGAAATAATCGGAGGCGGTGGGCTATAGCCTTTGGTCCATGGGGTTGGGGAGGGGGATCGGGGGCTCTGAGGCAGGAAATAGAATCCAGTCTTTTCAAGGGGCCTCGTGTGCCCAGTGCGAGGCTACGGTCAGAGGCCTGCCCTAAAATGGCAAGAAATGCCCAGGCGCACCTGTGAAATAGTTCCGAGGCAGTGGGCTATAGCACATGCTCCATGGGAGTTGGGAGGAGTTCGGGGGCTCTGGGTATCAGAAATGGGTACAGTCATTTCGAGGGTCCTCGTGTGACCAGTGGGAGGCTACGGTCAGAGGCCTGCCCTAAAGCAGTGAAATGCCTTTGGCGGCCTTGAAATTCTCCGAGGCCAGGGGCTATAGCCTTTGGTCCGCCAGGGTTGGGGCGGGGGGTTCGGCGGTTCTGGGCATCGGAAATGGGTACAGTCCTTTTGAGGGTCCTCGTGTGCCCAGTGGGAGGCTACGGTCAGAGGCCTGTCCTAAAATGGCAAGAAATGACCAGCGGCGATCTGTATGAGAGTGTCGCCGAGGCGGTGGGCTATATACTAGTCCTTGAGGGGTTGGGGAGGGGGGTTCGGGGGCTCTGTACGTCGGAAATGAGTCCAGTCTTTTCAAGGGGCCTCGTGTGCCCAGTGGGAGGCTACGGTCAGAGGCCTGCCCTAAAATGCCAAGAAATGCCCGGCGGCGAAGCGCGCGAAATTGTTGCCGAGGCCGGTGGGATATAGCCTTTCGTCCGCCGGGGTTGGGGAGGGGGGTTTGGGGGCTCTGGGCGTCGGAAATGGGCACAGTCTTTTCGAGGGTCCTCGTGTACCCAGTGGGAGGCTACGGTCAGAGGCCTGCCCTAAAATGGCAAGAAATGCCCAGCGGTGCAGAGCGTGAAATAGTCGCCGAGGCCGGTGGGCTATAGCCTTTGGTCCGCGGGAGTTGAGGAGGAGAGTTCGGGGGCTCTGGGTGTCAGAAATGGGTACAGTCATTTCGAGGGTCCTCGTGTGCCCAGTGGGAGGCTACGGTCAGAGGCCTGCCCTAAAATGGCAAGAAATACCCCCCAGCTGCGCAGCACGCGAAATAGTCGCCGATACCGGTGGGCTATAGCCTGATGGTTGGGGAGGGAGGTTCGGGGACTCTGGTCATCGGAAATGGGTACATTTTTTTCGATGGTCCTCGGTTGCCCCGTGGGAGACTACGGTCAGAGGCCTGCCCTAAAACGGCAAGAAATGCCCAGCAGCCCAGCGCGGGGAATTGTGGCCGAAGCCGGTGGGCTATAGCCTTCGGTCTGCGGGGGTTGGGGAGGGGGGTTCGGAAATGGGTACAGTCTTTTCGAGGGTCCTCGTGTGTCCAATGGGAGACTACGGTCAGAGGCCTGCCCTAAAATGGCGAGAAATGCCCATCAGTGACCAGTGAGGTGTGGGCGGGCCGGTGGGCTATGTGCTGGTCTGTGGGGGTTGGGGCGGGGGGTTCGGGGGCTCTTGGCGTCGGAAATGGGTACAGTCTTTTCGAGGGTCCTCGTGTGCCCAGTGGAAGGCTACGGTCGAGGCACTGCCTAAAATGACAAGAAATGCCACCTTGCAGCGGTGGGCTATAGCCTTTGGTCCATGGCGGTTGGGGAGGAGGTTCGAGGACTCTGGTCATGAAATGGAGTGGTGATCTTTTCGAGGGTCCTCGTGTGTCCATTGGGAGACTACGGTAAGAGGCCTGCCCTAAAATGACAAGAAATGCCCAGCATGGCCTTGTGAGGTGTGTGAGGCCGGTGGGTTATAGCCTTTGGTCTGCGGGGATTGAGGAGGGGGGTTCGGGGGCTCTGGGCGTCGAAAATGGGTACAGTCTTTTCGAGGGTCCTCGTGTGCCCAGTAGGAGGCTACGGTGAGAGGCCTGCCCAAAAATGACAAGAAATGCCCAGCTGCGCATCGCGCGAAATAGTCGCCGATGCCGGTGGGCTATAGCCTTTGGTCCGCGGGGGTTAGGGAGGGGGGTTCGGGGGCTCTGGGCGTCGGAAATATGTACAGTCACTTTGATGGTCCTCGTGTGCCCAGTGGAAGGCTACGGTCAGAGGCCTGCACTAAAATAGCAAGAAATGGCCAGCGGCGCAGGGCGCGAAATAGTCTCCGACACCGGTGGGCTATAGCCTTTGGTCCGCGGGGGTTGGGGAGGGGTTGAGGTTTCACAGGTGTGGAAATGGATCCAGTCATTTGAGGGTCCTCGTGTGCATAGTGGAAGGCTACGGTCAGGCCTGCCCTAAAATAACAGAAATACCAGTGTGGCCTTGTGAAATAGTCACCGACGCCGGTGGGCTATAGCCTTTGGTCCGTGAGGGTTGGGGAGGGGGGTTCGGGGGCTCTGGGCGTCGGAAATGGGTACAGTCTTTTCGAGGGTCCTCGTGTGCCCAGTGGGAGACTACGGTCAGAGGCCTGCCCAAAAATGGCTAGAAATACCCAGCCAGCCTTGTGAAATAGTCACTGGCGGTGGGCTATACCACTTGGTCCGCGGGGGTTGGGTAGGGGGTTCGGGGGCTCTGGGCATCGGAAATGGGTACAGTCTTTTCGAGGGTCCTCGTGTGCCCAGTGGGAAACTACGGTCAGAGGCCTGCCCAAAAATGGCTAGAAATACGCAGCGGCGAAGCTCGCAAAATAGTCACCGACGCCGGTGGGCTATAGCCTTTGGTCCGCTGGGGTTGGGGAGGGATGTTCGGGGGCTATGGGCGTCGGAAATGGGTCCAGTCTTTTCGAAGTTTCTCGTGTGCCCAGTGGGAGGCTGCGGTCACAGGCCTGCCCTAAAATGGCAAGAAATACCCCGCGGCGCAGCACCCGAAATAGTCGCCGATGCCGGTGGGCTATAGCCTTTGGTCTGCGGGGGTTGGGGAGGGACGTTCGGGGGCTGTGGGCGTCAGAAATGGGTACAGTCTTTTCTAGGGCTCTCGTGTGGCCAGTGGGAGGCTACAGTCAGAGGCCTGCCCTAAAATGGCAAGAAATACCCAATGGCGCGGCGCGCGAAATAGTCGCTGAGGCCGGTGGGCTATAGCCTTTGGTCCGCGGGAGTTGGGGAGGGGGGTTCGGGGGCTCTGGGCATCAGAAATGGGTCCAGTCTCTTTGAGGGGCCTAGTGTGGCCAGTGGGTGGCTACGGTCAGAGGCCTTCCCTAAAATGGCAAGAAATGCCTTGTGTAGCAGGAAATAGTCATGAGGCCGGTGGGCTATAGCATTTCTACATGAGGGTTAGGGGTTCGGGGCTTTGGGCGTGGAAATGGGCCTGATCTTTTAGGGTCCTCGTGTGCCCAGTGGGAGGCTACTGTCAGAGGCCTGCCCTAAAATGGTAAGAAATACCAAGCGGTGCCTTGTGAAATAGTCGCGTGGGCGGTGGGCTATAGCCTTTGGTCATGAGGAGTTGGGGAGGGGTTCGGGGCTCTGGGCATCAGAAATGGGTCCAGTCTTTTTGAGGGCCGTCGTGTGGCAGTGGGTGGCTACAGTCGAGGCCTGCCCTAGAATGTGAAATGCCTATAGCGGGCGCAGCAGAGAAATAGTCGCCCGAGGCCGGTGGGCTATAGCCTTTCTACCAGCGGGGTTAGGGGGTTCGGGGCTCTGGGCGTGGGAAATGGGCCTGATCTTTTCGAGGTCCTCGTGTGCCCAGTGGGAGGCTCTGGTCAGAGGCCTGCCCTAAAACAGTAGAAATGCCCTTGGCGAGCCTTGTGAAATTCTCATGAGGCAGGTGGGCTATACTGTGCTGGTCCATGAGGGGTTGGGGAGGGCGGTTCGGGGGTTCTGGGTGTCAGAAATGGGCACAGTCTTTTCGAGGGTCCTCGTGTGCCCAGTGGGAGGCTACGGTCAGAGGCCTGCCCTAAAATGGCAAGAAATGCCCAGCGGCACAATGCGCGAAATAGTCGCCGAGGCCGGTGGGCTACAGCCTTTGGTCCGCGGGGGTTGGGGAGCGGGGTTCGGGGCCTCTGCTCATCGGAAATGGGTAAAGTCTGTTCGAGGGTCCTCGTGTACCCATTGGGAGGCTATGCTCAGAGGCCTGCCCGAAAATGGCAAGAAATGCCCAGCGGCGCAATGCGCGAAATAGTCGCCGAGGCCAGTGGGCTATAGCCTTTGGTCCGCGGGAGTTGGGGAGGGGGGTTCGGGGGCTCTGGGCATCAGAAATGGGTCCAGTCTCTTTGAGGGGCCTCGTGTGGCCAGTGGGTGGCTACGGTCAGAGGCCTGCCCTAAAATGGCAAGAAATGCCCAGCGGCGCAGCGCGCGAAATAGTCGCCGAGGCCGGTGGGCTATAGCCTTTCTACCGCAGGGGTTAGGGGGGGTTCGAGGGCTCTGGGCGTCGGAAATGGGCACAGTCTTTTCGAGGGTCCTCGTGTGCCCAGTGGGAGGCTACGGTCAGAGGCCTGCCCTAAAACAGTAAGAAATGCCCTTGGCGAAGCGCGCGAAATTCTCGCCGAGGCCGGTGGGCTATAGCCTTTGGTCCGCGGGGGTTGGGGAGGGCGGTTCGGGGGTTCTGGGTGTCAGAAATGGGCACAGTCTTTTCGAGGGTCCTCGTGTGCCCAGTGGGAGGCTACGGTCAGAGGCCTGCCCTAAAATGGCAAGAAATGCCATGACACAATCTGTGAAATAGTCGCTTGAGGCAGTGGGCTACAACCTGGTCCATGAGGGGTTGGGAGGCGGGGTTGGGACCTCTGCTCATGGGAAATGGGTAAGAAGTCTGTTCGAGGGTCTCGTGTGTACCCATTGGGAGGCTATGCTCAGAGGCCTGCCGAAAATGGCAAGAAATGCCTTACGCAATCTGTGAAATAATCGCCGAGGCAGTGGGCTATGCCTGTGCTGGTCAGCGGGAGTTGGGGAGGGGGGTTCGGGGGCTCTGGGCGTCCGAAATGGGTCCAGTCTCTTTGAGGGGCGTAGTGTGGCCAGTGGGTGGCTACGGTCAGAGGCCTGCCCTAAAATGGCAAGAAATGCCTAGCGGCGAAGCGCGTGAAATTGTTGCCGAGGCCGGTGGGCTATAGCCTTTTGTCCGCCGGGGTTGGGGAGGGGGGTTCGGGCGCTCTATACGTCGGAAATGGGCACAGTCTTTTCGAGTGTCCTCGTTTGCCCAGTGGGAGGCTACGGTCAGAGGCCTGCCCTAAAATTGCAAGAAATACCCGGCGGCGCAACGCGCGAAATAGTCGGAGAGGCCGGTGGGCTATAGCCTTTGGTCCGCGGGGGTTGGGGAGGGGGGTTCGGGGGCTCTGGGCGTCGGAAATGGGCACAGTCTTTTCGAGGGTCCTCGTGTGCCCAGTGGGAGGCTACGGTCAGAGGCCTACCGTAAAACGGCAAGAAATGCCCATCGGCGATGCGCGCGAAATTGTCGCCGAGGCCGGTGGGCTATAGCCTTTGGTCTGCGGGGGTTGGGGAGGGGGGTTCGGGGGCTCTGGGCGTCGGAAATGGGCACAATCTTTTCGAGGGTTCTCGTGTGCCCAGTGGGAGGCTACGGCCAGAGGCCTGCCCTAAAATTACAAGAAATGCCCGGCGGCGCAGCGCGCGAAATAGTCGGAGAGGCCGGTGGGCTATAGCCTTTGGTCCGCGGGGGTTGGGGAGGGGGGATCGGGGGCTCTGGGCTTCGGAAATGAATCCAGTCTTTTCAAGGGGCCTCGTGTGCCCAGTGGGAGGCTACGGTCAGAGGCCTGCCCTAAAATGGCAAGAAATGCCCAGCGGCGCACCGCGCGAAATAGTTGCCGAGGCCGGTGGGCTATAGCCTGTGCTCCGCGGGAGTTGGGGAGGAGAGTTCGAGGGCTCTGGGTATCAGAAATGGGTACAGTCATTTCGAGGGTCCTCGTGTGACCAGTGGGAGGCTACGGTCAGAGGCCTGCCCTAAAACGGTAAGAAATGCCTTTGGCGAAGCGCGCGAAATTCTCGCCGAGGCCGGTGGGCTATAGCCTTTGGTCCATGAGGGGTTGGGAGGGGTTCGGGGCTCTGGGCGTCGGAAATGGGTACAGTCTTTTCGAGGGTCCTCGTGTGCCCAGTGGGAGGCTACGGTCAGAGGCCTGCCCTAAAATGGCTAGAAATGCTTTCTTGTGAAGTGTTGCCGAGGCTGGTGGCCTATAGCCTTTAGTCCGCCGGGGTTGGGAGGGGGTTCAGGGGCTCAGGCGTCGGAAATGGGCACAGATCTTTTCGAGGTCTCGTGTGCAGTGGGAGGCTCTGGTCAGAGGCCTACCTAAAGCGGCAAGAAATGCCCATCGATCTGTGTGAGAGTGTCGCCGAGGCCGGTGGGCTATAGCCTTTGGTCCGCGGGGGTTGGGGAAGGGGGTTCGGGGGCTCTGTACGTCGGAAATGAGTCCAGTCTTTTCAAGGGGCCTCGTGTGCCCAGTGGGAGGCTCTGATCAGGCCTGCCTAAAATGCCAAGAAATGCCCGGCCTTGAAAGTGTGCAGGCAGTGGGATATAGCCTTTAAATCCGCGGGGGTTGGGGAGGGGAGTTCGGGGGCTCTGGGTGTCGGAAATGGGTACAGTCTTTTCGATGGTCCTCGTGTACCCAGGGGGAGGCTACGGTCAGAGGCCTGCCCTAAAATGGTAAAAAATGCCCAGCGGTGCAGCGCGCGAAATAGTCGCCGAGGCCGGTGGGCTATAGCCTTTGGTCCGCGGGGGTTGGGGAGGGTGGTTCGGGGGCTCTGGGTGTCAGAAATGGGTACAGTCACTTCAAAGCTCCTCGTGTGCCCAGTGGGAGGCTACGGTCAGAGGCCTGCCCTAAAATGGCAAGAAATACCCAGCGACGCAATGCCCGAAATAGTCGCCGAGGCAGGTGGGCTATACCCTTTGGTCCGCGGGGGTTGGGGAGGGCGGTTCGGGGACTCTGGGCATCGGAAATGGGTACATTTTTTTCGATGGTCCTCGGTTGCCCCGTGGGAGACTACGTACAAAGGCCTGCCCTCAAAAGCGGCAAAATGCTTGACAGCCAGTAGCGAGGAATTGTGGCCGAGTGGGCTATAGCCGGTCTGCTGAGGGGTTGGGGAGGGTTGAGAAATGGGTACAGTCTTTTCGAGGGTCCTCGTGTGTCGATGGGAGACTACGGTCAGGAGCCTGCCCTAAAATGGCGAAATGCCCATCGAGGTGTGGGCGGGCAGTGGGCTGTAGCCTGGTGCATGGGGATTGGGGAGGGGTTGAGGGCTCTTGGCGTCGGAAATGGGTACAGTCTTTTCGAGGGTCCTCGTGTGCCCAGTGGGAGGCTCTGACGGTCGAGGCACTGCCTAAAATGACAACAAATGCCCCTGCTGCTGTGGTGGGCTATAGCCTTTGGTCATGGCCGGTTGGGAGGGAGGTTCGGTGACTCTGGTCATCGGAAATGGGTACAGTCTTTTCGAGGGTCCTCGTGTGTCCATTGGGAGACTACGGTAAGAGGCCTGCCCTAAAATGGCAAGAAATGCCTTGGCCAGCGCATGTATGAGGTGTGTGAGGCGGTGGGTTATAGCCTTTGGTCTGCGGGGATTGAGGAGGGGTTCGGGCTGGCGTCGAAAATGGGTACAGTCTTTTCGAGGGTCCTCGTGTGCCCAGTAGGAGGCTACGGTGAGAGGCCTGCCCAAAAATGACAAGAAATGCCCAGCTGCGCATCGCGCGAAATAGTCGCCGATGCCGGTGGGCTATAGCCTTTGGTCCGCGGGGGTTAGGGAGGGGGGTTCGGGGGCTCTGGGCGTCGGAAATATGTACAGTCACTTTGATGGTCCTCGTGTGCCCAGTGGAAGGCTACGGTCAGAGGCCTGCACTAAAATAGCAAGAAATGGCCAGCGGCGCAGGGCGCGAAATAGTCTCCGACACCGGTGGGCTATAGCCTTTGGTCCGCGGGGGTTGGGGAGGGGGGTTCGGGGTTTCTGGGTGTCGGAAATGGATCCAGTCATTTCGAGGGTCCTCGTGTGCATAGTGGAAGGCTACGGTCAGAGGCCTGCCCTAAAATGGCAAGAAATACCCAGCGGCGAAGCGCGCGAAATAATCGCCGACGCCGGTGGGCTATAGCCTTTGGTCCGTGGGGGTTTGGGAAGGGGGTTCGGGGGCTCTGGGAATCGGAAATATGTACAGTCATTTCGAGGGTACTCGTGTGCCCAGTGGGAGGCTACGGTCAGAGGCCTGCCCTAAAATAGCCAGAAATACCAATGACCTTGAAATAGTCTCCGCGGCCGGTGGGCTATAGCCTTTGGTCCGGGGGGGTTGGGGAGGGGGGTTTGGGGGCTCTGGGCGTCGGAAATGGGTACAGTCTTTTCGAGGGTCCTCGTGTGCCCAGTGGGAGACTACGGTCAGAGGCCTGCCCAAAAATGGCTAGAAATACCCAGCGGCAAAGCGCGCGAAATAGTCACCGACGCCGGTGGGCTATACCACTTGGTCCGCGGGGGTTGGGTAGGGGGTTCGGGGCTCTGGGCATGAAATGGGTACAGTCTTTTGAGGGTCCTCGTGTGCCAGTGGGAAACTCGGTCAGAGGCCTGCCCAAAAATGGCTAGAAATACATGGCTGAGCTTCGAAATAGTCCACCGCGGTGGGCTATATAGCCTTTGGTCCGCAGGGTTGGGGAGGGTTGTTCTGGGGCTTTGGTCGTCGGAAATGGGTACAGTCTTTTGAAGTTTCTCGTGTGCCAGGTGGGAGGCTGCGGTCACAGCCTGCCTAAAATGGCAAGAAATACCCAGCACCAGAAATAATCGCCCGATGCGGTGGGCTATGTGCTGGTCTCTGCGGGGTTGGGGAGGGGCGTTCGGGGCTGTGGGCGTCGAGAAATAGTCTTTTCTAGGGCTCTCGTGTGGCGGTGGGAGGCTGATCGAGGCCTGCCCTAAAATAATAAGAAATACCATGTAGCCTTGTGAAATAATCAGAGGCCGGTGGGCTATAGCCTTTGGTCCGCGGGGGTTGGGTAGGGGGTTCGGTTACTCTGGGTGTCGAAAATGGGTACAGTCTTGTCGAGGTTCCTCACGTGCCCAGTGGGAGAACACGGTCAGAGGCCTGCCCTAAAATGGCAGGAAATGCCCACGTGACGAACCTTGAACAGTCATGCAGGGCGGTGGGCTATAGCCTTTGGTCCGTGGGGGTTTGGGAAAGGGGTTCGGGGGCTCTGGCCATCGGAAATATGTGCAGTCATTTCGAGGGTACTCGTGTGCCCAGTGGGAGGCTATGGTCAGAGGCCTGCCCTAAAATAGCACGAAATACCAATCGGCGAAGCGCGCGAAATAGTCACCGACGCCGGTGGGCTATACCCTTTGGTCCTTGGGGGTTGGGGAGGGGGATTTGGGGGCTCTGGGCATCAGAAATATGTACATTCATTTCGAGGGTACTCGTTTGCCCAGTGGGAGGCTACGGTCAGAGGCCTGCCCTAAAATAGCAAGAAATGCCCATGACACAGTATGTGAAATAGTCGTTTAGGCCGGTGGGCTATAGCCTTTGGTCCGCAGGGGTTGGGTAGGGGGATTTTTTGGGGCTCTGGGCATCGGAAATATGTACAGTCATTTCGAGGGTCCTCGTGTGCCCAGTGGGAGGCTACGGTCAGAGGCCTGCCCTAAAATAGCAAGAAATGCCACGCGGCGCAACGCTTGAAATAGTCACCGAGGCCGGTTAGCTATAGCCTTTGGTTGACGGGGGTTCGGGAGGGGGGTTCGGGGGCTCAGGGCATAGTCTTTTCGAGGGACCTCGTGTACCCAGTGGGAGGCTACGGTCACAGGTCTGCCCAAAAATGGCAAGAAATACCCCGCGGCGCAGCGCGCGAAATAGTCACCGATGCCGGTGGGCTATAGCCTTTGGTCTGCGGGGGTTGGGGAGTGGCGTTCGGGGGCTCTGGGCATCGGAAATGGGTACAGTCTTATCGACGATCCTCGTGTACTCAATGGGAGACTACGGTCAGAGGCCTGCGCAAAAATGGCAAGAAATACCCAGCGGCGAATCTCGCAAAATAGTCACCGACGCCGGTGGGCTATACACTTGAGGATGTTCGGGGGCTATGGGCGTGGAAATGGGTCAGTCTTTTCAAGGGTCTCATCGCCCAATGAGGCTGAGTCACAGGCCTGCCTAAAATGGCAAGAAATACCCTTGTGCGCGCCTTGAAATAGTCGCCGATGCCGATGGGCTATAGCCTTTGGTCTGCGGGGGTTGGGGAGGGGCGTTCGGGGGTTCCAGGCGTCGGAAATGGGTACAGTCTTTTCTAGGGTTCTCGTGTGTCCAGTGGGAGGCTACAGTCAGAGGCCTTCCCTAAAATGGGAAGAAATACCCAACGGCGAAATAGTCGCTGAGGCCGGTGGGCTATAGTACTGGTCCTTGAGGTTGGGTAGGGGGTTCGGGGGCTCTGGGCGTCGGAAATGGGTACAGTCTTTTTGAGGTTCCTCGTGTGGCCAGTAGGAGGCTACGGTCAGCGGCCTGCTAGAAAATGGCTAGAAATACCCAGCGGCAAAGCTCGCAAAATAGTCACGCGGTGGGCTATAGTGCTGGTCATGAGGTTGGGGAGGGATGTTCGGGGGCTATGGGCGTCGGAAATGGGTCAGTCTTTTGAGGTCCTCGTCGTCGATGGGAGGCTTGATCCTGAGCTGCCCTAAAATGGCATGAAATACCCAGCATAGCGCCAGAAATAGTCGTCGATGCGGTGGGCTGTGCTTTGGTCTGCGGGGTTGGGGGCGTTCGGGCGCTCAGGCGTGGAAATGGGTCAGTATTTTGAGTGTCTCGTCGCCCAGTGGGAGGCTGCGGTCACAAGCCTCCCCTAAAATAGCGAAATACCCAGCGTAGCGTGAAATAGTCACTGGTGACCTAGCCTGTGCTGGTCGAAGGGGTTGGGAGGGGTTCGGGGGCTCACAGGGCATCGGAAATGGGTGCAGTATTTCGAGGGTCCTCGTGTGATGGAAGGCTACGGTCAGAGCCTTCCACAAATGGTAAGAAATACAGCAAGTGAAGCCTTGAAATAGTCACCAGGCCTTGGGTTGGCTATAGCCTTTGGTCCACTGGGGTTGGGGAGGGAGGTTCGGGGGCTCTGGGCGTCGGAAATGGGTACAGTCATTTCGAGGGTCCTCGTGTGCCCAGGGGGAGGCTACAATCAGAGGCCTGCCGTAAAATAACAAGAAATGCTCAGCGGTGCTGCGCGCGAAATAGTCGCCGACACCGGTGGGCTACAACCTTTGGTCCGCGAGGGTTGGGGAGGGGTGTTCGGGGGCTCTGGGTGTCAGAAATGGGTACAGTCTTTTCGAGGGTCCTCGTGTACCCAGTGGGAGACTGCGGTTAGAGGCCTGCTCTAAAATGTCAAGAAATGCCGAGCGGCGCAGCGCGCGAAATAGTCGCCGACGCCGGTGGGCTATAGCCTTTGGTCCGCCGGGGTTGGGGAGGAGGGTTTGGGGGCTCTGGGAGTCGGAAATGGGTACAGTATTTTCGAGGGTCGTCGTGTGCCCATTGGGAGGCTACGGTCAGAGGCCTGCCCTAAAATGGCAAGAAATGCCCAGCGGCGAAACGCGCGAAATAATCGCCGACGCCGGTGGGCTATAGCTTTTGGTCCGCTTGGGTTGGGGAGGGGTGTTCGGGGGCTCTGGGAGTCAGAAATGGGTACAGTCTTTTTGAGGGTTCTCGTGTGCCCAGTGGGAGGCTACGGTCAGAGGCCTGCCCTAAAATGGCAAGAAATGCCCAGCGGCGCAACGCGCGAAATAATCACTGAGGCCGGTGGGCTAAACATTTTGGTCCCTGAGGGTTGGGGAGGGGTGTTCGGGGGCTCTGGGCGTCGGAAATGGGTACAGTCTTTTCGAGGGTCCTCGTTTACCCATTGGGAGGCTACGGTCAAAGGCCTGCCCTAAAATGACAAGAAATGCCAATGAGCAGCGAAATAATCGCCGAGGCAGTGGGCTATATCACTGGTGTCTCTGGGGTTGGGGGTTTGGAGGATCTGGGCGTCAGAAATGGGTACATTCTTTTCAAGGGTCCTCGCGTGCCCAGTGGGAGGCTACGGTCAGAGGCCTGCCCCAAAATGACGAGAAATACCAGTGTGCTGGCGCAGAAATAATCAAGGGCGGTGGGCTATAGCACACTGGGGAGGGGTGTTCGGGGTTAGGGGTCAAATGGGTACATTCTTTTTGAGGGTTCTCGTGTGCAAAGTGGGAGGCTACGGTGAGGCCTGCCTAAAATGGCAAGAAATGCCAATGGCGCGAAATAATCACTGAGGCCGGTGGGCTAAACCCTTTGGTCCGCGAGGGTTGGGGAGGGGTGTTCGGGGGCTCTGGGCGTCGGAAATGGGTACAGTCTTTTCGAGGGTCCTCGTGTACCCATTAGGAGGCTACGGTCAGAGGCCTGCCCTAAAATGACAAGAAATACCCAGCGGCGCAACGCGCGAAATACTCACCGAGGCCGGTGGGCTATAGCCTTTGGTCCGCGAGGGTTGGGGAGGGGTGTTCGGGGGCTCTGGGCGTCAGAAATGGGTACATTCTTTTCAAGGGTCCTCGCGTGCCCAGTGGGAGGCTACGGTCAGAGGCCTGCCCTAAAATGACGAGAAATACCCAGCGGCGCAGCGCACGAAATAATCACCGAGGCCGGTGGGCTATAGCTTTTGGTCCGCTTGGGTTGGGGAGGGGTGTTCGGGGGTTCTGGGAGTCAGAAATGGGTACATTCTTTTTGAGGGTTCTCGTGTGCCCAGTGGGAGGCTACGGTCAGAGGCCTGCCCTAAAATGGCAAGAAATGCCCAGCGGCGCAACGCGCGAAATAATCACTGAGGCCGGTGGGCTAAACCCTTTGGTCCGCGAGGGTTGGGGAGGGGTGTTCGGGGGCTCTGGGCGTCGGAAATGGGTACAGTCTTTTCGAGGGTCCTCGTGTACCCATTAGGAGGCTACGGTCAGAGGCCTGCCCTAAAATGACAAGAAATACCAATGAGGCATGAAATAATCGCCGAGGCCGGTGGGCTATATCCTTTGGTGTGCGGGGGTTGGGGGGGTTTGGAGGATCTGGGCGTCAGAAATGGGCACAGTCTTTTCAAGGGTCCTCGCGTGCCCAGTGGGAGGCTACGGTCAGAGGCCTGCCCTAAAATGGCAAGAAATGCCCAGCCTTGAAATAATCAACAGGCGGTGGTGCTTTGGTCCATGAGGGTTGGGGGGTTGGGGTTCTAGACATCAGAAATTGGTACAGTGTTTTCGAGGGTCGTCGTGTACCCGGTGGCGATTATCTGATGAGGCCTGCCCTAAAATGGCAAGAAATACCAGTGTAGCATGAAATACTCAGAGGCCGGTGGGCTATAGCCTGGTCCCATGAGGGTTGGGAGGGGTGTTCGGGGCTCAGGCGTCGGAAATGGGTACAGTCTTTTCGAGGTCTCGTGTGCCATTCGGAGGCTCTGGTCGAGGCCCACCTGTAATGACAAGAAATGCCAGTGAGGCAGAAATAATTCAGGCGGTGGGCTATATCCTGGTGTCTTGGGGTTGGGGGGTTTGGAGTATCGGGGCGTGAGAAATGGGTCTGATCTTTACAAGGGTCCTCGCGAGCCCAGAGGGAGGCTACGGTCAGAGGCCTGCCCTAAAATGGCAAGAAATGCTGAGCGCATCTCGAAAATAATCAGAGGCGGTGGCTGGCCTTTGAGGGTTGGGGAGGGGGGTTCGGGGGTTCTGGACATCGGAAATGGGTACAGTGTTTTCGAGGGTCGTCGTGTACCCAGTGGGAGACTGCGGTCAGAGGCCTACTAAAAAATTTCATGAAATGCCCTGCTGCGCAGCGCGCGAAATAGTCGCCGACGCCGGTGCGCTAGAGCCTTTGGTGTGCGGGGGTTGGGGGGGGTTTGGAGGATCTGGGCGTCAGAAATTGGTACAGTCTTTTCAAGGGTCCTCGCGTTCCCATTGGGAGGCTACAGTCAGAGGCCTGCCCTAAAATGGCAAGAAATACCCTGCGGCGCAACACGCGAAATAATCAATGAGGCCGGTGGCAATACCCTTTGGTCCGCAAGGGTTGGGAGAATGCAGGGGTTACGGGCGTCGGAAATGGAGTCTGATTTTCGAGGGTCGTCGTGTGTACCCAGTGGGAGGCTCTGATGAGGCCTGCCCTAAAATGGCAGAAATGCCAAGCGCAACATGAGAAATACTCCATAGGGCGGTGGGCTACTGGCTTAGAGTTGGGAGGGTGTTCGGGGGCTCTGGGCGTCGGAAATGGGTACAGTCTTTTCAAGGGTCCTCATGTACCCAGTGGGAGACTGCGGTCAGAGGCCTGCTCTAAAATGTAATGAAATGCCCAACGGCGCAGCGCGCGAAATATTCACCGACGCCGATGGGCTATAGCCTATGGTCCGCCGGGGTTGGGGGAGGGTTCGTGGGCTCTGGGCATCGGAAATGGGTACAGTCTTTTCGAGGGTCCTCGTGTGCCCAGTGGAAGGCTACGGTCAGAGGCGTTCCCTAAAATGCCAAGAAATACTGCAATGTGTGGCCTTGATAGTCATGGCCTTGACAGGATATTGCCTTTGGTCCATGAGGTTGGGAAGGGGGTTCGGGGGCTCTGGGCATCGGAAATGGGTACAGTCTTTTCGAGGGTCCTCATGTGCCCAGTGGGAGGCAACGGTCCAACGCCTGCCCTAAAATGGCAGAAATGCTTGGCAGTAGCGAAATAGTCATGGGGCGGTGGGTAAACCACTGGTCATGAGGGTTGGGGAGGGGTGTTCGGGGGCTCTGGGCATCGGAAATGGGTACAGTCTTTTTGAGGGTCCTCGTGTACCCAGTGGGAGACTGCGGTCAGAGGCCTGCTCTAAAATGTCAAGAAATGCCCAGCGGCACAGCGCGCGAAATAATCACTGAGGCCGGTGGGCTAAACCCTTTGGTCCGTGAGGGTTGGGGAGGGGTGTTCGGGAGCTCTGGGCGTCGGAAATGGGTACAGTCTTTTCGAGGGTCCTCGTCTGCCCATTGGGAGGCTACGGTCAGAGGCCTGCCCTAAAATGACAAGAAATGCCCAGCAGCGCAACGCGCGAAATAATCGCCGAGGCCGGTGTGCTATATCCTTTGGTGTGCGGGGGTTGGGGGGGGTTTGGAGGCTCTGGGCGTCAGAAATGGGTACAGTCTTTTCAAGGGTCCTCACGTGCCCAGTGGGAGGCTACGGTCAGAGGCCTGCCCAAAAATGGCAAGAAATGCCATGGCTGTGAAATAATCAAGGGCGGTGGGCTATGTGCCCCAGTCCATGAGGGTTGTGGAGCGATGTTCGGGGGCTCTGGGTGTCAGAAATGGGTACAGTCTTTTCGAGGGTCCTATTGTGGCCAGTGGGAGGCTACAGTGAGGCACATGCCTAAAATGGCAAGAAATGCCAGTAGCCTTGGCGAAATAATCTTGAGGCAGTGGGCTAAACCCTTTTCTCCATGAGGTTGGGGAGGGTGTTCGGGGCTCTGGGCGTGGAAATGGGTACAGTCTTTTCGAGGGTCCTCGTGTACCCAGGGAGGAGTGCAGTCGAGGCCGCCTAAAATGATCAGAAATACACACGGCCACGGCCATGAAATAGTCATGAGGCCGTTGGGCTATAGCCTTTGGCCCAGTTGGGGGAGGGTTGGGGGGCTCTGGGCGTTGGAAATAGGTCCAGTCTTTTTAGGGCCTCGTGTGTGTAGTGGACCCTCTGATTGGGCACCTAAAATGCAAGAAATGCTTGGCGTCTGAGAGTATCTCAGGGCGGTGGGCTATAGCGTCTGTTCAGGGGTTGGGAGGGGTTTGAGAGTGCAGGCGTAAGAAATGGAGTCTGATCTTTTCAAGGGTCGTCGTGTGCCCAGTGGGCGGCTAAGGTCAGAGGGCTGCCCTAAAATGGTAAGAAATGCCCAGGTGGTCTGAAATAATCTCTGTGGTGGGCTATAAGCGTCATTCATGAGGGGGTTGGGAGGGGTTTGAGGACTCTGGGCGTCGATGTGGGTACAGTCTTTTCAAGGGTCGTCGTGTGCCCAGTGGACGGCTAAGGTCAGAGGCCTGCCCTAAAATGGCAAGAAATACCAATGGCCTGTGAAATAATCGGCAAGGCGGTGGGCTATAACCTTTAAGTCATGAGGGGGGTGGGGAGGGTTCGAGGCGCTCTGGAAGCCGAGAATGGGTGCAGTCTTTTGAGGTCCTCGTATGCACTTGATGGGAGGAATGCAGTCAGGCGCTAAAATGGCAAGAAATGCACTCTTGATCACAGTAGCAGAAATAGTCATGAGGCGGTGGGCTATAAGCCTGGGAAGGTTGGGGAGGAGTTGGGGGCTCTGGATGTTTGAAATGTGTTTAGTCTTTTTTAGGGGCCTCGTGTGGTTAGTGGGAGCCTCGATTGAGGCACTGCCTTAAAAGGCAAGAAAACAAACACAGTGCGTCTGAAATAATCTCCGAGGCTGGTGGGCTATAACGTCTGTTCCTGGGGGGTTGGGGAGCGGGTTTCAGGGACTCTGGGCTTCAAAAATGGGTACAGTCTTTTCAAGGGTCGTCGTTTGCCCAGTGGGTGGCTAAGGTCAGAGGCCTGCCCTAAAATGGCAAGAAATACCCAGCGGCGCAGCGTGCGAAATAATATCCGAGGCCGGTGGGCTATAGCGTCTGTTCCGCGGGGGTTGGGCAGGGGGTTTCAGGGACTCTGGGCGTCGGAAATGGTAGGGGAGGGAGTTCGGGGGCTCTGGATGTTGGAAATGGGTACAGTTTTTTTGACGGTCCTCGTGTACCCATTGGGAGGCTGCGGTCAGAGGCCTGCCCTAAAATGGCAAGAAATACCCATGGTAGACTCATGAAATAATCAGCGAGGCGTGGGCTATAGCCTTTGGTCCGCGAGGGTGGGGGGGAGGTTCGAGTGCTCTAGGCGTCGGAAATGGGTACAGTCTTTTCGAGGGTCCTCGTATGGCCAGTGGGAGGGTATGGTGAGAGGCCATACAAAATGGCAGAAATGCTGCAATGACGTAAGCGTCTTGAAATAGTCACCAAAGTCAGGTGGGCTATGTACTGGCCCAGCGGGGTTGGGGAGGGAGTTCGGGGGCTCTGGATGTTGGAAATGGGTCCAGTCTTTTTTAGGGGGCTCGTGTGCTTAGTGGGAGCCTACGGTGGAGCCTGCACATAAAATGCAAAGAAATGCCCATGACAGGCGTCTTGAGAAATAATCTCAAGGGCACTGTGGGCTATAAGCGTCTGTTCAGCGGGGTTGGGGAGGGTTTCGAGGGATTACAGGCGTCGGGAAATAGGGTGCAGTCTTTTCGGTCGTCGTGTGCCGTGGGCGGCTAAGGTCGAGGCACACTCTAAAATGACAAGAAATGCCAGTGGCAGGAAATAGTCACCAAGGCGGTGGACTATTGCCCAGTCATGAGGGTTAGGGAGGGGTTCGGGTTACTCAGGACGTTGGAAATGGGTCAGTATTTTTAGAGGGCCTCGTGTGATCGGTGAGCCTCTGATTGAGGCACCTACTAAAGGTAGAAATGCCCATGTGGCGTGACGTCTTGAAATAATCTCTGAGGTGGTGGGCTATAGCGTCACATTCAGCGGGGTTGGGAGGGTTTCAGGACTTTGGGCGTCAGAAAATGGGTCTGAGTCTTTTAGGGTCGTCGTGTCTGTGCGGTGGGTGGCTAAGGTCAGGAGGCCTAAGCGGCAAGAAATACCAGTGCAGTAGTGAGGAAATAGTCGCCGAGGCGGTGGGAGTGTGCCTCACAGTCCTTGAGGGTAGAGAGGGGTTGAGGCGCTCTGGGCGTCGGGAAATGGGTCTGATCTTTCAGGGCTCCTCGTGTGTGCAGGTGGGAGGCTCGTCGAAGCCCGCTAAAATGGCAAAATTACACTTGTCGAGGCGCGAAATAGACGCCCAAGCCATAGGGCTATAGCCTTTGGCCCGACGGGGTTGCGGAAGGGTTTTCGGGTCTCTGGCCGTTGGACAAGGGGCCAGTCTATATTAGGGGCCGCGGGTTCTTAGTGGGAGCCTCTTGTGAGGCACCTAAAAGGTGAAATTCCCATGGCGCACATCTTGAAATAATCTCGAGACAGGTGGGCTATGGCGTGCATTCCTTGAGGGGTTGGGAAGGGGGTTTCAGGGACTCTGGGCATCGGAAATGGGTAAAGTCTTTTCGAGGGTCGTCGTGTGCCCAGTAGGTGTCTAAGGTCAGAGGCCTGCCCTAAAATGACCAGAAATGCCAAGTTGCGCAGCGCGCGAAATAGTCGCCGAGGCCGGTGGGCTATAGCCTTTGGTCCACGCGAGTTGGGGAGGGGGGTTCGGGGTTACAGGCATGGAGAAATGGGTGAGTCTTTTCTAGGGTCTCGTGTGCCCAGGTGGGAGGCTACGGTCGAGGCACAGCAAAATGGCAAGAAATGCCAATGGCCTTGTGATGAAATAAGTCATGGGGCCGTCAGCCTATGTGCTGTCCGCGGGGGTTGGGGAGGGGTTGAGGGGCTCTGGGCATGAGTGGGTACAGTCTTTTCGAGGGTCCTCGTGTGCCCATTGGGAGGCTACTGGTCAGGCTGCTCTAAAATGACAAAATACCAGTGACCTATGAAAGCAGTCATTGAGGCGGTGAGCTTTAGTCTTTTGTCGTGAGGGGTTGGGGGTTCGGGTGCTCTAGGCATGGAAGTAAATCTGATCTTTTTAGGGTCCTCGTTTGCCCAGGTGGGAGGCTCTGAGTTAGAGCCCATGTAAAATAAGAAATGCCTGTGACACAGTGTGAAATAGTCATGAGGCGGTGGGCTATAGCCTTTGGCCCGCGAAGGTTGGGGAGGGCGTTCGGGGGCACTGGATGTTGGAAATGGGTTTAGTCTTTTTTAGGGGCCTCGTGTGGTCGGTGGGAGCCCTACGGTCAGGCACTGCCAAAACAAGAAAAACAACGGCACGTCTTGAGAAATAATCTCAGTGGTGGGCTATAACGTCTTCTGGGGGTTGGGGCGGGTTTGAGGACTCAGGCTTGAAAATAATGGTACAGTCTTTTCAAGGGTCGTCGTTTGCCCAGTGGGTGGCTAAGGTCAGAGCACACTAAAATGGCAAAATACCAGTGTGTGCGCGAAATAATATCCGAGGCCGGTGGGCTATAGCGTCTGTTCCGCGGGGGTTGGGCAGGGGGTTTCAGGGACTCTGGGCGTCGGAAATGGTACAGTCTTTTTGAGGGTCGTCGTGTGCCTAGTGGGTGGCTAAGGTCAGAGGCCTGCGCTAAAAAGGCAAGAAATGCCCAGCGACACCTGTGAAATAATCTCTTGGTGGTGGGCTATGCGTCATTCATGCGGGGGGTTGGGAGGCGGGTTCAGGGACTCTGGGCATCGGAAATGGGTAAAGTCTTTTTAGGGTCTCGTGTGCCCGGTGGTCTAAGGTCAGGCACTGCCCTAAGCGGCAAGAAATACCCAGTGACCAGCATGAGAAATGAACTCAGGGCAGGTGGGCTATAGCTTTGGTCTGTGAGGGTTGGTGGGGTTCGGGGCTCTGGGCATCAGGAAATGGGTACAGTCTTTCGAGGGTCCTCATTATGCCAGTGAGAATGCAGAGAGCCCGCCCTAAAATGACATGAAATACCCAAGTAGCGCATCAGCAGTAATCGCCGGTGGGCCAAAAGCTTTTGGTCCAGGGGTTGGGAGGGTTCGGGGCCTGGGCATGGAAATGGATACAGTCTTTTAGGGTCCTCGTGTGCCCGGTGGGAGGAGTGCAGTCGGAGGACCGCCCTAAAATAACAAGAAATGCACAGCAGCCTGGCAGGAAATAGTCACGGCACATGGCCTATAGCCTGGCCCATGTGGGGGTTGGGGAGGGGTTGGGGAGACTCTGGACTTTGGAAATGGGTCAGTCTTTTAGAGACTCGTGTGTAGTAGGGAATAGCGGTCGAGCCTGCCTAAAAAGGCAAGAAATGCTTGATGGTAGCGTCTTGAAATAATCGTGAGGCCGGTGGGCTATATAGTATTAGTCCATGAGGGGTTGGGGAGGGGGGTTCGAGGCCTCTGGGCATCGGAAATGGGTACAGTCAGTTCGAGGGTCCTCGTGTGCCCATTGGGAGGCTACGGTCAGAGGCCTGTCCTAAAATGGCAAGAAATACCCAGTGTGAAGTAATCAAGGCGGTGGGCCATGCTTTAGTCATGAGGGGTTGGGAGGGGTTGGGGCCTCACAGGCATGAAATGGATCTGATCTTTTGAGGGTCCTCGTGTGCCCGGTGGGAGGAATGCAGTCGAGAGGCCACCTAAAATGGCAAGAAATGCACAGCCAGCACTTGTGCGAAATAGTCATGAGCCGTTGGGCTATGGCCCATGAGGGGTTGGGGAGGGGTTACAGGGCTCTGGGCATGGAAATGGGTTCAGTCTTTCGGGGTCTCGTGTGTGATGGGAGGAATGCAGTCAGAGGCCATACAAATGGCAAGAAATGCCTTGTGTAGCAGAAATAATCATGCAAGGCCGTTGGGCTATAGCCTTTGGCCCGCGGGGGTTGGGGAGGGGGTTTGGGGGTTTGGGGGTTTGGGGGTTCTGGACGTTGGAAATAGGTCAAGTCTTTTTTAGGGGCCTCGTCTGCTTAGTGGGAGCCTACGGTCAGAGGCATACCCTAAAAAGGCAAGAAATGCCCCGCGGCGAAGCGCGCGAAATAATATCCGAGGCTGGTGGGCTATAGCGTCTGTTCCGCAGGGGTTGGGGAGGGGGTTTAAGGGTCTCTGGGCGTCGCAAATGGGTACAGTCTTTTCGAGGGTCGTCGTGTGCCTAGTGGGCGGCTAAGGTCAGAGGCCTGCTCTAAAATGACAAGAAATACCCAGCGGCGCAGCGCGCGAAATAGTCGCCGAGGCCGGTGGGCTCTAGCCTTCGGTCCACTGGGGTTGGGGAGGGGGGTTCGGGGGCTCTGGGCGTCGGAAATGGGTACAGTCTTTTCTAGGGTCATCGAGTGCCCAGTGGGAGCCTACGGTCAGAGGCCTACCTTAAAATAGCATGAAATGCCAGTGTGATGTCTTGAAATAGTCGGCTGAGGCTGGTGGGCTATAGCCGGTCCATGAGGGTTGGGAGGGGTTACGGGCTCTGGGCATCGGAAATGGGTTCAGTCTTTTCGACGGTCCTCGTGTGCCCATTGGGAGACTGCGGTCAGAGGCCTGCCCTAAAATGGCAAGAAATACCCAGTGGACGTAGCGACATAGTCAGCCGGGCGATGGGCTATAGTGGGGGTTCGAGTGCTCTAGGCGTTGGAAATGGGTACAGTCTTTTCGAGGTCCTCGTATGGCCAGTGGGAGGAGTGCGGTCAGAGGCCCATGCAAATGACAAGAAATACCCGGTGGCCAGCGCAAAATAATCATGCCGGCCCGGTGGGCTATGTGCTTTGGCCCTTGGTGTTGGGGAGTGAGTTCGGGGTCTCTGGGCATCGGAAAAGGGTCCAGTCTTTTCACCGGGCCTCGTGTGCCCAGTGGGAGGCTACGGTCAGAGGCCTGCCCTAAAATGGGAAGAAATGCCTAGCGGCACAGCGCACAAAATAGTCGCCGAGGCCGGTGGGCTATAGCCTTTGGTCCGCGGGGGTTGGGGAGGGGGGTTCGGGGGCTCTGGGCGTCGAAAATGGGTATAGTCTGTTCGAGGGTCCTCGTGTGCACATTGGGAGGCTACGGTCAGAGGCCTGCCCTAAAATGGCAAGAAATACGAGCTGCTGTCTTGAAATGGTCCTTGAGGCCGGTGGGCTATAGCCTTTGGTCCGCTGGGGTTGGGGAGGCGGGTTCGGGGGCTCTGGGCGTCGGAAATGGGTACAGTCTTTTCGAGGGTCCTCGTGTGCCAAGTGGGAGGCTAAGGTCTGAGGCCTGCCCTAAAATGGCAAGTAATGCCCATAGGCCTTGTGAAATAGTCACAAAGGCGGTGGGCTATGGCACTTTGGTCCCGGAAGTTGGGGAGGGGTTCGGGGGCTCTGGGTGTCGGAAATGGGTCAGTCTTTTCAAGAGGCCTCGTGTGCCCAGTGGGAGGCTACGTTCAGAGGCCTGCCCTAAATGGCAAGAAAGCAGCCCAGCGGCTGATTCATGAAATAGTCCTCGAGGCGGTGGGCTATAGCCTTTGGCCCTTGAGGTTGGGAGGGGTTCGGGGCTCTGGGCGTCGGAAATGGGTCAGTCATTTGAAGGTCCTCGTGTGCCAGTGGGAGGCTACGGTCGAGGCACTGCCACAAAATGGAAAAAGCCCAGTGGCGCTCTGTGAAATAATCGCCGAGGCGATGGGCTATGTGCTGGTCTTCAGGGGTTGGGGGGGGGGGTTGGGGGGCTCTGGGTGTTGAAAATGGGTCCAGTCTTTTCGAAGGTCCTCGTGTGCCCAGTGGGAGGCTCTGATCAGGCACTACTAAAATGGCAAGAAATGCTCGGCAGCCACATAAAATACTCGCCGAGGCCGGTGGGCTATAGCCTTTGGTCCGCGGGGATTGGGGTGGGGGGTTAGGGGGCTCTGGGCATCGGAAATGGGTCCTGTCTCGATGGGGGGCCTCGGGTGCCCTATGGGTGGCTACGGTCAGAGGCCTGCCCGAAAATCGCAAGAAATGCCCTGCGGCGCAATGCGCGAAATAGTCGCCGAGGCCGGTGGGCTATAGCCTTTGGTCCGCGGGGGTTGGGGAGGGGGGTTCGGGGGCTCTGGGCGTCAGAAATGGGCACAGTCTTTTCGAGGGGCCTTGTGTGCCCAGTGGGAGGCTACGGTCAGAGGCCTGCGTTAAAATGGCAAGAAATCCCCAGCTGCACAACCCGCGAAATAGTCGCCGAGGCCGGTGGGCTATACTGGTCCATAGACGGTTGGGGCGGGGGGTTCAGGGGCTCTGCTCAGCGAAAATGGGTAAAGTCTGTGCGAGGGTCCTCGTGTTGGCAGTGGGGGGCTACGGTTAGAGGACTGCCCGAAAAGTGGAAGACATACCCAGTGCGCAATCTGTGAAATAATTCTGAGGCGGTGGGCTATAAGCCTTTGGTCGTGAGGGGTTGAGGAGGGGTTGAGGCTCTGGGCATCTAAAATGAGTCCAGTCTTTTTTAGGCGCCTCGTGTGCCCAGTGGGAGGCTCTGGTCAGAGCACTGCCTAAAATGAAGAAATGCCAGCCAGCGCGGCCTGTGAAATAGTCGCCGATGCCGGTGGGCTATAGCCTTTGGTCCGCGGGGGTTGGGGAGGGGGGTTCGGGGGCTCTGCGTGTCGGAAATGGGCATTGTCTTTTCGAGGGTACTCGTGTGCCCAGTGGGAGGCTAGGGTCAGAGGCCTGCCCTAAAATGGCAAGAAATGTCCAGCGGCGCAGCAAGGTGTCATGAGGCAGTGGGCTATAGCTAGTCCATGAGGGTTGGGGAGGGGTTGAGACTCTGGGTTTCGGAAATGGGTCCAGTCTCTTTGAGGGGCCTTGTGTGCCCAGTGGGTGGCTACGGTCAGAGGCCTGCCTTAAAATCGCAAGAAATGCCCAGCGGCTCAATGCGCGAAATAGTCGCCGAGGCCGGTGGGCTATAGCCCCTCGTCCGCGGGGGTTGGGGAGGGGGGTGAGGGGGCTCTGGGCATCGGAAATAGGTCCAGTCTTTTTGAGGGGCCTCGTGTGCTAAGTGCCAACCTACAGTCAGAGGCCTGCCCTAAAAAGGCAGGAAATTCCCAGCGGCACAGTGCGCGAAATAGTCTCCGAGCACGGTGGGCTATAGCCTGTGGTCCGCGGGGGTTGGGGAGGGGGGTTCGGGGGCGCTGGGCATCATAAATGGGTACAGTCTTTTCAAGGGTCCTCGTGTGCCCAAGTGGTAGCCTATGGACAGAGGCCTGCCCTAAAATGGCAAGAAATGCCAGTGATCTGAGCAGCGAAATAGTCGCCAGGCGGTGGGCTATAACTGGTCCATGAGGTGGTTGGGGAGGGATTTGGGGTTATGGGCATCGGAAATGGGTCCGGTCTTTTCGAGGTCCTCGTGTGCCAGTGGGAGGCTACGGTCAGAGGCCTGCCTAAAATGGAAGAAATACCCAGTGCGCAACGAAATAATCATGAGGCCGGTGGGCTATAGCCTTTTGTCCGCGGGGGTTGGGGAGGCGGGTTGGGGAGGCGGGTTCGGGGAATCTGGGCATCTAAAATGGGCACAGTCTTTTCGATGATCCTCGTGTGCCCAGTGGGAGGCTACGGTCAGAGGCCTGCCCTAAAATGGCAAGAAATGCCAGTAGCAATCGTGAAATAGTCATGGGGCGGTGGGCTATAGCCTTTTATCCGCGGGGGTTGGGGAGGCGGGTTCGGGGACTCTGGGCATCTAAAATGGGCACTGATCTTCGATGGTCCTCGTGTGCTTGATGGGAGGCTTCTGAGAGGCCTGCCCTAAAATGGCAAGAAATGCCAGCGGCGCAATCTCGTGAAATAATCAAGGCGGTGGGCTATAGCCTTTGGTCCAGGGGTTGGGAGGGGTTGAGGGGCTCAGGCGTCGAAAATGGGCAGTCTTTCGAGGGGCCTCGTGTGCCCAGTGGGAGGCTACTGGTCAGGCCTGCGTTAAAATGGCAAAAATCCCAGCTGCACAACCCGAAATAGTCATGGGGCCGGTGGGCTATAGCCTTTGGTCCGCGCGGGTTGGGGAGGGGGGTTCAGGGGCTCTGCTCATCGAAAATGGTTAAAGTCTGTTCGAGGGTCCTCGTGTTCACATTGGGGGCTACTGGTTAGAGGCCTACTAAAATTGGAAGACATACCAATGGCGTCTGTGAAATAGTTCTGAGGCAGTGGGCTATAGCCTGGTGGCGGGGGTTGAGGAGGGGGGTTCGGGGGCTCTGGGCATCTAAAATGAGTCCAGTCTTTTCAAGGGGCCTCGTGTGCCAAGTGGGATGCTACGGTCAGACGCCTGCCCTAAAATGAATAGAAATGCCCAGCATGGCCTGTGAAAATAAGTCGCCATGGATCTCGGTGGGCTATAGCCTAGTCCCATGAGGGTTGGGAGGGGTTGAGGGCTCTGCGTGTCGGAAATGGGCATTGTCTTTCGAGATACTCGTGTGCCCTTGATGGGAGGCTAAGTCGAGAGGCACTGCCTAAAATGGCAAAAATGTCAGTGGCCTTGTGAAATTGTCGAGGCAGTGGGCTATAGCCTGGTCATGAGGGGTTGGGGAGGGTTCGGGGCTATGGGTATCGGAAATGGGTCCAGTCTCTTTGAGGGGCCTTGTGCCCAGTGGGTGGCTCTGTCAGAGGCACCTTAAAATAAAGAAATGCCCAGTGACTCAATCTATGAAATAGTCATGGAGGCAGTGGGCTATAATCCCCGTCCATGAGGGTTGGGGAGGGTGGGGGCTCTGGTCATCGGAAATAGGTCCAGTCTTTTTGAGGGGCCTCGTGTGCTAAGTGCCAACCTACAGTCCGAGGCCTGCCCTAAAAAGGCAGGAAATTCAATGACACAGTCTGTGAAATAGTCTCAGAACACACGGTGGGCTATAACAGTCCATGAGGGTTGGGGAGGGGTTCGAGGCTGGGCATCATAAATGGGTACAGTCTTTTCAAGGGTCCTCGTGTGCCCAGTGGTAGCCTATGGACAGAGCCTGCTAAAATGGCAAAAAATGTGATCTGAGGCATGAAATAGTCATGGGGCAGTGGGCTATAGCCTAGTCAGCGGGAGTTGGGGAGGGGTTCGGGGGCCTATGGGCATCGGAAATGGCTCCAGTCTTTTGATGGGGCCTCATGTGCCCAGTGGGAGGCTCTGATCAGGAGGCCTGCCTAAATGGCAAGAAAATGCCCAGTGGTGAGTGAGTGTCAGCCGAGGCGGTGGGCTATATACTGGTCCATGAGGGGTTGGGAGAGGCGGTTCGGGGGTTCTGGGTGTGAAATGGGCCTGATATTTTGAGGTCCTCGTGTGCCCAAGTGAGAGGCTCTGATCAGAGCTGCCCTGAAATGGCAAAAAATGCCAGTAGCGCAATCTGTGAAATAGTCAACGAGGCCGGTGGGCAACAGCCTTTTGTCCGCGGGGGTTGGGGTGGGGGGTTCGGGCTTTGGGCGTCAGAAATGGGTAAAGTCTTTTCGTGGGTCTCGTGTGCCCAGTGGTGGAGGCTACTGGGAAGAGCCTGCCTAAAATGGCAAGAAATACCAGTGGTGCGAGGCGTGAAATAGTCATGCAGGGCGGTGGGCTATAGCCTGGTCCGTGGGAGATGGCGAGGAGAGTTCGGGGGCTCACAGGTGTGAGGAAATGGGTCAGTCATTTCGAGAGTCTCGTGTGCTTGATGGGAGGCTGCAGTCGAGGCCTGCCTAAAATGGCAAGAAATACCAAGCGGCAGTGAAATAATCGCGCATAGGCCGGTGGGCTATAGCCTTTGGTCCGCGGGGGTTGGGGAGGGGGTTCGGGGTCTCTGGGGATCGGAAATGAGTCCAGTCTTTTCAAGGGGCCTCGTGTGCCCAGTGGGAGGCTACGGTCAGAGGCCTGCCCTAAAATAGTAAGAAATGCCCTGCGGCGCAGCGCGCGAAATAGTCGCCGAGGCCGGTGGGCTATAGCCTTTGGTCCACGGGGGTTGGGGAAGGCTGTTCGGGGGCTCTGGGCATCGGAAATGAGTCCAGTCTTTTCAAGGGACCTCGTGTGCCCAGTGGGAGGCTACGGTCAGAGGCCTGCCATAAAATGGCAAGAAATGCCAATGGCGCTTGAAATAATCAGCAGGCAGTGGTCTATAGCCTTTGGTCCGCCGGTGTTGGGGAGGGGGGTTCGGGGGCTCTGGGCATCGGAAATGGGTCCAGTCTCTTTGAGGGGCCTCGTGTGCCCAGTGGGTGGCTACGGCCTGAGGCCTGCCCTAAAAGCGCAAGAAATGCCGAGCGGCGCAGCATGAAATAGGCCTTGAGGCGGTGGTCTATGGCCTTTGTAGTCAGCGGGGGTTGGGAAGAGGCAGTTCGGGGCTCTGGGCATGAGAAATGGGTACAAGTCTTTTCGAGGTCCTCGTGTGTGCCCAGTGGGAGGCTCTACGGTCAGAGGCTACCCTAAAATGGTAGAAATACCCAAGCGGCAGTGAAATAATCATAGACCGGTGGGCTATAGCCTTTGTTCATGAGGGGTTGGGGAGGGGTTCAGGCGCTGGGCGTCGGAAATGTACAATCTTTGAGGGCCTCGTGTGCCCAGTGGGATGCTAAGGTCAGAGGCCTGCCCTAAAATGGCAAGAAATGCCCATCGGCAGCAGTGAAGATCGCTCGAGGCGGTGGGCTATATAACTGGTCCATGGAGGTTGGGAGAGCGGTTCGGGGAGTTCTAGGTGTCGAGAAATGGGCACAGTATTTTGAGGGTCTCGTGTGCCCAGGAGCTCTGGAAGAGGCCTGCCCTAAAATGGCAAAAATACCAGCGGTAGGCGTGAAATAATCAGAGGCAGTGGGCTATAGCCTGGTCCGTGGGGTTGGCGAGGAGAGTTCGGGGAGCTCTGGGTGTGGGAAATGGGTACGTCATTTCGAGAGTCTCGTGTGCCTTGAGTGGGAGGCTGCGATCAGAGGCCTGCCCTAAAATAGCAAGAAAATACCAAGCCAGCGCAGCCTTGAGACAATCGCACGGTGGGCTATATTGCTGGTCATGAGGAGGTTGGGGAGGGTTCGGGGTCTCAGGGATCGGAAATGAGGTCAGTCTTTTCAAGGGGCCTCGTGTACTTGCCAGTGGGAGGCTCTGGTCAGGCCTGCCACAAATAGTGAAATGCCCTCTTGTTGGCAGCCATGAAATAGTCGCCGAGGCCGGTGGGCTATAGCCTTTGGTCCACGGGGGTTGGGGAAGGGAGTACGGGGGCTCTGGGCATCGGAAATGGGGCCAGTATTTTCAAGGTGCCTCGTGTGCCCAGTGGGAGGCTACAGTCAGAGGCCTGCCCTAAAATGGCAAGAAAATGCCAATGGCCAATATGAAATAATCATAGAGCAGTGGTCCTGTGCTGGTCCCGCGAGGAGTTGGGAGGGGTTCGGGGCTCTGGGCATGGAAATGGGTCCAGTCTCTTTGAGGGCCTCGTGTGCCCAGGTGGGTGGCTACGGCCTGAGGCACTGCCCTAAGCGCAAGAAATGCCGGCCGGCGCAATCTGTGAAAATAGAGCAGCAAGGCCGGTGGTCTAGCACGTAGTCATGAGGGGTTGGGTAGGGTAGTTCGGGGGCTCTGGGCATCGGAAATGGGTACAGTCTTTTCGAGGGTCCTCGTGTGCCCAGTGGGAGTCTACGGTCAGAGGGCTACCCCAAATGGTAAGAAATACCCAATGCTGTAGCAGAAATAGTCCTTGAGACCGGTGGGCTATAGCCTTTGGTCTGCGGGGGTTGGGGAGGGGGGTACGGGGGCTCCAGGCATTGGAAATGGGTCCCATTTTTTAGAGGGGCCTCGTGTTCCCAGTGGGAGGCTACGGTCATAGGCCTGCCCTAAAATGGCAAGAAATGCCCATCAAGCGGCAGTAAGTGTCAGCAAGGCAGTGGGCTATGCTGATCCTTGAGGGTTGGGAGGCGGTTCGGGGGTTCTGGGTGTCAAAAATGGGCACAGTATTTTCGAGGGTCCTCGTGTGCCCAGCGGGAGGCTACGGTCAGAGGCCTGCCCTAAAATGGCAAAATGCCAGTGGCAGTCTGTGAAATAGTCAGCAGGCCGGTGGGCATGACCTTTGTCCATGAGGTTGGGAGGGGTTCGGGCTTTGGGCGTCGAGAAATGGGTAAAGTCTTTTCATGGGTCCTCGTGTGTGCCCAGTGGTAGGCTACTGAGGCAGAGCCTACTAAAATGGCAAGAAATACCAGTGGATGCGAGGCGTGAAATAGTCGCAGGGGCAGTGGGCTATAGCCTTTGGTCCCAGCGGGGTTGGGAGGCGGTTCGGGGGTTCGGGGTGTCAGAAATGGGCACAGTATTTTCGAGGGTCCTCGTGTGCCCAGCGGGAGGCTCTGATCAGGAGGCACATACAGAAATGGCAAGAAATGCCAGTGGCAATCTGTGAGAAATAGTCAACAGGGCCGGTGGGCATGCTTTGTCCATGAGGGTTGGGGAGGGGTTCGGGCTTTGGGCGTCGAGAAATGGGTAAAGTCTTTTCGTGGGTCCTCGTGTACTTGATGGTGGGCTCTGAAGAGGCCTGCCTAAAATGGCAAGAAATGCCAGTGATGCGGAGCGTGAAATAGTCATGGCGGGCGGTGGGCTATAATAACTGGTCCGTGGGGTTGGCGAGGAGAGTTCGGGGGCTCTGGGTGTGGGAAATGGGTACAGTCATTTGAGAGTCCTCGTGTGATGGGAGGCTGGGTCAGAGCCTGCCCTAAAATGGCAAGAAATACCAATGGCGCAGCCTGTGAAATAGTCGCATGGGCGGTGGGCTATAGCCTTTGGTCCATGAGGGTTGGGGGAGTGGGTTCGGGGTCTGCAGGGATCGGAAATGAGTCAGTCTTTCAAGGGGCCTCGTGTGCCCAGTGGGAGGCTGGGTCAGAGAGGCCTGCCCTAAAATAGTAAGAAATGCCCTCTTGGCATGGCCTTGAAATAATCATGAGGCAGTGGGCTATAGCCTTTGGTCCACAGGGGTTGGGGAAGAGGCTGTTCGGGGCTCTGGGCATGAAATGAGTCAGGTCTTTTCAAAGGGACCTCGTGTGCCCGGTGGGAGGCTACAGTCAGAGGCCTGCCATAAAATGGCAAAATGAAATGCCAGTAGCCTTGTGAAATAATCATGAGGCAGATTGGTCTATAGCCTTTGGTCCGCAGGAGTTGGGGAGGGGGGTTCGGGGGCTCTGGGCATCGGAAATGGGTCCAGTCTCTTAGAGGGGCCTCGTGTGCCCAGTGGGTGGCCTCTGACTGAGGCCTGCCCTAAAAAGCGCAAGAAATGCCAGGCGCAATCACCTGTGAAATAGGCATGAGGCCGGTGGTCTATAGCCTGTAGTCCGCGGGGGTTGGGGAGGGCAGTTCGGGGGCTCTGGGCATCGGAAATGGGTACAGTCTTTTCGAGGGTCCTCGTGTGCCCAGTGGGAGGCTACGGTCAGAGGGCTACCCTAAAATGGTAAGAAATGCCCAGTGTGCCTTGAAATAGTCGCCGAGACCGGTGGGCTATAGCCTTTGTTCCGCGGGGGTTGGGGAGGGGGGTTCGGGCGCTCTGGGCGTCGGAAATGGGTACAATCTTTTCGAGGGGCCTCGTGTGCCCAGTGGGAGGCTACGGTCAGAGGCCTGCCCTAAAATGGCAAGAAATGCCCATCGGCGACAGTGAAGTGTCATGAGGCGGTGGGCTATAATGCTGGTCCATGAGGGTTGGGGAGGCGGTTCGGGGTTACAGGTGTCGAGAAATGGGCACAGTATTTTGAGGTCTCGTGTGCCCAGCGGAGAGGCTACTGTGAGGCCTGCCCTAAAATGGCAGAAATGCTTAGCCAGCGCAGTCTGTGAAATAGTCAACAGGCGGTGGGCATGACCTTTTGTCCTTGAGGGGTTGGGGAGGGGGGTTCGGGCTTTGGGCGTCAGAAATGGGTAAAGTCTTTTCGTGGGTCCTCGTGTGCCCAGTGGTAGGCTACGGGCAGAGGCCTGCCCTAAAATGGCAAGAAATACCCAGCGGTGCAGAGCGTGAAATAGTCGCCGAGGCCGGTGGGCTATAGCCTTTGGTCCGTGGGAGTTGGCGAGGAGCGTTCGGGGGCTCTGGGTGTCGGAAATGGGTACAGTCATTTCGAGAGTCCTCGTGTGCCCAGTGGGAGGCTGCGGTCAGAGGCCTGCCCTAAAATGGCAAGAAATACCAAGCGGTAGCCTTGAAATAATCGCATGGGCAGTAGCGGGGTCTCTGGGGATCGGAAATGAGTCCAGTCTTTTCAAGGGGCCTCGTGTGCCCAGTGGGAGGCTACGGTCAGCGGCCTGCCATAAAATGGCAAGAAATGCCAGGCGCCTTGTGAAATAGTAGAAGAGGCGGTGGGCTATGTGCTTTGGTCCATGAGGGTTGGGGAGGCGGTTCGGGGTTACAGGCGTCGGAAATGGGTACAGTCTTTTCGAGGGTCCTCGTGTGCCCAGTTGGAGGCTGCGGTCAGAGGCTTGCCCTAAAATGGCAAGAAATGCCCATCGGCGAAGCGCGTGAAATTGTCGCCGAGGCCGGTGAGCTATAGCCTTTGGCCCGCGGGGGTTGGGGAGGGCGGTTCGGGGGTTCTGGGTGTCAGAAATGGGCACAGTATTTTCGAGGTCTCGTGTGCCCAATGAGGAGGCTCTGATCAGAGGCCTGCCCTGAAATGGCAAGAAATGCCAGCGGCGCAATCTTGAAATAGTCAGCAGGCGGTGGGCAACATCCTTTGTCCATGAGGGGTTGGGGGGTTCGGGCTTTGGGCGTCAGAAATGGGTAAAGTCTTTTCGTGGGTCCTCGTGTGCCCAGTGGTAGGCTACGGGAAGAGGCCTGCCCTAAAATGGCAAGAAATACCAGTGAGGCGTGAAATAGTCGCTTGAGGCGGTGGGCTATAGCCTGGTCCGTGGGAGTTGGCGAGAGAGTTCGGGGCTCTGGGTGTCGGAAATGGGTACAGTCATTTCGAGAGTCCTCGTGTGCTTGATGGGAGGCTGATCAGGAGGCCTGCCCTAAAATAGCAAGAAATACCAAGCGCCTTGAAATAATCGCATAGGCGGTGGGCTATAGCCTTTAGTCATGGGGTTGGGGAGGTTCGGGGTCTCAGGGATCGGAAATGAGTCAGTCTTTTCAAGGGGCCTCGTGTGCCCAGTGGGAGGCTCTGATCAGAGCCTGCCTAAAATAAGAAATGCCTACAGTGCAGAAATAATCATGAGGCGGTGGGCTATAGCTGGTCCACAGGGGTTGGGAAGGCTGTTGGGGCTGGGCATGGAAATGAGTCAGTCTTTTCAAGGGACCTCGTGTGCCCAGTGGGGTCAGAGGCCTGCCATAAAATGGCAAGAAATGCCCAGCCTTGTGTATGAAATAATCGAGGCCGGTGGTCTATAGCCTTTGGTCCGCAGGAGTTGGGGAGGGGGGTTCGGGGGCTCTGGGCATCGGAAATGGCTCCAGTCTCTTTGAGGGGCCTCGTGTGCCCAGTGGGTGGCTACGGACTGAGGCCTGCCCTAAAATCGCCAGAAATGCAGGCGCAATGGTGAAAATAGGCAGCCGCAGTGGTCTATAACTAGTCCATGAGGTTGGGGCGGGCAGTTCGGGGGCTCTGGGCATCGGAAATGGGTACAGTCTTTTCGAGGGTCCTCGTGTGCCCAGTGGGAGGCTACGGTCAGAGGGCTACCCTAAAATGGTAAGAAATACCCAGCGGCGCAACGCGCGAAATAGTCGCCGAGACCGGTGGGCTATAGCCTTTGTTCCGCGGGGGTTGGGGAGGGGGGTTCGGGCGCTCTGGGCGTCGGAAATGGGTACAATCTTTTCGAGGCCCTCGTGCCTGGGGAGGCTACGGTCAGAGGCCTGCCGTTAAATTGCAAGAAATGCCCATCGGCGAAGCGTGTGAAATTGTCGCCGAGGCCGGTGGGCTATCGCCGGTCCGCTGGGCCGGGGAGGGCGGTTCGGGGTTCGCGTCGAAATGGGCACATGATTTTCGAGGGTCCTCGTGGTGCCTGGGCCGAGGCTACGTCGAGGCCTGCCCTAAATGGCAAGAATGCTCAGCGGCGCAAAGGCGCTAAATAGTCAACGAGGCCGGTGGGCAACAGCCTTTTGTCCGCGGGGGTTGGGGAGGGGTCTGGCCAAGGCCGAAATGGGTAAAGTCTTTTCGTGGGTCCTCGTGGTGCCCAAGTAGTAGGCTACGGGCAAGAGGCCTGCCCTAAATGGCAAGAAATACCCGCGTGCAGAAAGTGAAATAGTCGCCGAGGCCGGTGGCTATAGCCTTGGTCCGTGGGAGTTGGCGAGGAGCGTGGGGCCTGGGTGTCGGAAATGGCAGCCATTTCGAGAGTCCTCGTGGTGCCCAGTGGGAGGTCATGCGGTCGAGGCCTGCCCTAAAATGGCAAGAAATACAGCGGCGCAGGCCAAATAGTCGTGATAGGCCGGTGGCTATAGCTGGGTCCGCTGGGGTCAGGAGGTTCGGGGTCTCGGGATCGGAAATGAGTCCAGTCTTTCAAGGGGCCTCGTAGCCCAAAGGGAGGTTACGGTCAGCGGCTCGCCATAAATTGGCAAGAATGCCCAGCGGCGCACGCGCCGAAATAGTAGAAGAGGCCGCGGGCTATAGCCTGGTCCGCTGGGTCGGGAGGGCGGTTCGGGGTTCCGCGCCGGAAATGGCAGCTCTTTCGAGGGTCCTCGGTGCCCGCTGGAGGTCGGTCGAGGCCTCGCCCTAAAATGGCAAGAAATGCCCAGCGCGCAGCGAAATTGTCACCGAGGCCGGTGGCTATAGCCTTTTGTCCGCTGGGGCCGGGAAGCGGGGCTGGGGCCTGGGTGTCGGAAATGGGTACAGTCCATTCGAGAGTCCTCGCAGCCTGGGTGAGGTCATGGTCGAGGCCTGCCCTAAAATGGCAAGAAATACCAAGCGCGGTTGCGCAATAGACAGTATGTGGGCTATAGCCTTTGGTCCGGGGGTCGGGAGGGGGTTCGGGATCTCGGCATCGAAATGAGTCCGCCTTTTCAAGGGGCCTCGTACCTGGGAGGTTACGGTCAGAGGCCCGCCCTAAAATGGCAAGAATACCCAGCGCGCAGCTACAAATAGTCGCCGAGGCCTGTGGGCTATAGCTTGGTCCGGGTCGGGACGAGGTTCGGGGCTCGTCAGCCGGAAATGGGCACAGTCTCGAGGCCTCGCAGCCTAGTGGAGGCTACGGTCAGAAGCCTGCCCTAAAATGGCAAGAAATGCCCATCGGCGGCTGCCGAAATTGTCGCCGAGGCCGTGGGCTATAGCCTTTGGTCCGCTGGGGCCGGGAGGGCGGTTCGGGGTTCTGGTGTCGAAATGGCATGCCTTTTCGAGGTCCGTGGTGCCCAGTGGAGGCTACGGTCGAGGCCCGCCCTAAATGGCAAGAAATACCCACCGCAATGCGCGAAATAGTCGCCGAGGCCGGTGGCTATAGGCTTTGGTCCGTGGAGTTGGGCGAGGAGAGTTCGGGGCCTGGGTGTCGGAAATGGTACAGCCATTTCGAGAGTCCTCGTGGTGGCCAGTGAGTCTCGGTCGAGGCCTGCCCTAAAATGGCAAGAAATACCAAGCGGCGAAGCGCGCGAAATAGTCGTATAGGCCGGTGGGCTATAGCCTTTGGTCCGCGGGGTTGAGGAGGGGGGTTCGGGGTGTCTGGGCCTCGGAAATGGGGACAGTCTTTTCCAGGGCCTGTGCCCAGAGGCTACGGCCGAGGCCCGCCTAAAATGGAAAGAAATACCAGCTGAGCAGCGCAAATAGTAAGAGGCCGTGGCTATAGCCTGGTCCCTGGGTCGGGAGGGGGATCGGGGCCTGGGCTTGGAAATGAGTCCACTTTTTGAGGCCTCGTGCAGCCAATGAGAGGCTACGGTCGAGGCCTGCCCTAAAATGGCAAGAAATGCCCAGCGCGCCGCCTCAAATAGTCGCCGAGGCCGCTGGCATAGCATTCGTCCGGGGTCGGGAGGGGGTTCGGGCCTCCGTTCGAAATGGGTAAAGTCTGTTCGAGGGTCCTCGTGTACCCATTGGGAGGCTACGCTCAGAGGCCTGCCCTAAAATGGCAAGAAATGCCCAGAGGCGCATTGCGCGAAATAGTCGCCGAGGCCGGTGGGCTATAGCCTTTGGTCCGCGGGGGTCGGGAGGGGGTTCGGGTGTTCTGGCATCGAAATGGTACAGTCATTTCGAGGGTCATCGTGTGCCCAGTGGAGGCTACGGTCAGAGTCCTGCCCTAAAATGGCAAGAAATGCCAAGCGGCGCAGCGCGCAAAATAGTCTCATAGGCCGGTGGGCTATAGCCTTTGGTCCGCGGGGGTTGGGGAGGGGGGTTCGGGATCTCTGGGCATCAGAAATGAGTCCAGTCTTTTCAAGGGGCCTCGTGTACCCAGTGGGAGGCTACGGTCAGAGGCCTGCCCTAAAATGGCAAGAAATACCCAGCGGCGCAGCGCGCGAAATAGTCGCCGCGGCCGGGGGGCTATCGCCTTGGGCCCGCGGGGGTGGGGGGGGGGGGTGCGGGGGCTCTGGGCGTTGGAAATGGGCACAGTCTTTTCGAGGGCCCTCGTGTTACCAGTGGGAGGCTACGGTCAGAGGCCTGCCCTAAAATGGCAAGACATGCCGATCGTTGAAGCGCGCGAAATTGTCGCCGAGGCCGGTGGGCTATAGCCTGGGTCCGCTGGGGTCGGGAGGGCGGTTTGGGGTTCTGTGTCGAAATGGGCACAGCCTTTTCGAGGGTCCTCGTGTGCCCAGGAGGCTACGGCCGAGGCCTCGCCCTAAATGGAAAGAAATGCCCAGCTGAGCAGCCCGCCAGTAGAAGAGGCCGTGGGCTATAGCCTTTGGTCCGCGGGGTCGGGGGGGATCGGGGCTCAGATTGGAAATGAGTCCGTCTTTCGAGGGCCTGCAGCCCAATGGGAGGCTACGGTTAGAGGCTCGCCCAAAATGGCAAGAATGCCCAGCGGCGCAGCCCGCGAAATAAGAAGAGGCCGTGGGCTATAGCCTTGGTCCGCTGGGTCGGGGGGATCGGGGCCTGTACTTTGGAAATGAGTCCGTCTTTCGAGGGCCTGTGGTGCCCAATGAGTGGCTACGGTGAGAGGCCTGCCCTAAATTGGCAAGAAATGCCCAGCGCGCAGCTCAAATAGTCGCCGAGGCTGGGCTACAGTATTCGGGTCCGCTGGGGTTGGGAGGGGGTTCGGGCCTCGCCGCCTGAAATGGGTAAAGTCTGTTCGAGGGTCCTCGTGTACCCATTGGGAGGCTACGCTCAGAGGCCTGCCCTAAAATGGCAAGAAATGCCGAGAGGCGCATTGCGCGAAATAGTCGCCGAGGCCGGTGGGCTATAGCCTTTGGTCCGCGGGGGTTGGGGAGGGGGGTTCGGGGGCTCTGGGCATCAGAAATGGGTACAGTCATTTCGAGGGTCATCGTGTGCCCAGTGGAGGCTATGGTCAGAGTCCTGCCCTAAAATGGCAAGAAATGCCAAGCGGCGCAGCGCGCAAAATAGTCTCATAGGCCGGTGGGCTATAGCCTTTGGTCCGCGGGGCGGGAGGGGTTCGGATCTCGGGCACGAAATGAGTCCGCTTTTTCAAGGCCTCGTACCCAGTGGGAGGCTACGGTCAGAGGCCTGCCCTAAAATGGCAAGAAATACCCAGCGGCGCAGCGCGCGAAATAGTCGCCGAGGCCTGTGGGCTATAGCCTTTGGTCCGCCGGGGTTGGGGAGGGGGGTTCGGGGGCTCTGGGCGTTGGAAATGGGCACAGTCTTTTCGAGGGCCCTCGTGTTACCAGTGGGAGGCTACGGTCAGAGGCCTGCCCTAAAATGGCAAGACATGCCGATCGTTGAAGCGCGCGAAATTGTCGCCGAGGCCGGTGGGCTATAGCCTTTGGTCCGCGGGGGTTGGGGAGGGCGGTTTGGGGGTTCTGGGTGTCAGAAATGGGCACAGTCTTTTCGAGGGTCCTCGTGTGCCCAGTGGGAGGCTACGGTCAGAGGCCTGCCCTAAAATGGAAAGAAATGCCCAGCGGAGCAGCCCGCGAAATAGTAGAAGAGGCCGGTGGGCTATAGCCTTTGGTCCGCGGGGGTCGGGGGATCGGGGCTCAGATTTGGAAATGAGTCCGTCTTTCGAGGGGCCTCGCAGCCCAATGGGAGGCTACGGTTAGAGGCCCGCCCTAAATGGCAAGAAATGCCCAGCGCAGCGCTCAAATAGTCGCCGAGGCCGGTGGGCTGGCAAGATCTGCCTGGCGGGGTCGGAAGGGGTTCGGGCCTCGTCGGAAATGGGTAAAGTCTGTTCGAGGATCCTCGTGTACCCATTGGGAGGCTACGCTCAGAGGCCTTGCCTAAAATGGCAAGAAATGCCCAGCGGCGCAATGCGCGAAATAGTCGCCGAGGCCGGTGGGCTATAGCCTTTGGTCCGCGGGGGTTGGGGAGGGGGGTTCGGGGGCTCTGGGCATCGAAAATGGGTACAGTCATTTCGAGGGTCATCGTGTGCCCAGTGGGAGGCTACGGTCAGAGTCCTGCCCTAAAATGGCAAGAAATGCCAAGCGGCGCAGCGCGCAAAATAGTCGCATAGGCCGGTGGGCTATAGCCTTTGGTCCGCGGGGGTTGGGGAGGGGGGTTCGGGATCTCTGGGCATCGGAAATTAGTTCATTCTTTTCAAGGGGCCTCGTGTACCCAGTGGGAGGCTACGGTCAGAGGCCTGCCCTAAAATGGCAAAGGCGCCAAATAGTCGCCGAGGCCTGGCTATAGCCTTCGTCCGCCGGGCTGGGAGGGGGTTCGGGGCTGGCCGGAAATGGTCACAGTCTTTTCGAGGGTCCTCGTGGTGCCCAGTGAGGCTACGGTCAGAAGCCTGCCCTAAAATGTCAAGCAATGGCCAGCGGCGCAGCGCTTCCAATAGTCGCCGAGGCCGGTGGGCTATAGCCTTTGGTCCGGGGGGTCGGGAGCGGGTTCGGGCCTCCCATCGGAAATGGGTAAAGTCTGTTCGAGGGTCCTCGTACCCATTGGGAGGCTATGCTCAGAGGCTTGCCCTAAAATGGCAAGAATGCCCCGCGACACCGTGCGCGAAATAGTCGCCGAGGCCGGGCTATAGCCTTTGGGTCCGCTGGGAGTCGGGAGGGGCTTCGGCCTGCACGAAATGGGTCCAGTCTTTGAGGGGCCCAGTGTGGCCAGGTGGGTGGCTACGGTCGAGGCCTGCCCTAAATGGCAAGAAATGCCCAGCGCGCAGCGCAAATAGTCGCCGGGCCGGTGGGCTATAGCCTTTTCTACCGCAGGGTTGGGGGTTCGGGCGGAAATGGGCACGCCTTTTAGGGTCCTCATGTGCTGGAGAGGCTACGGTCGAGGCCTGCCCTAAATGGTAAGAAATGCCAAGCGCGCAGCGAAATAGTCGTGACAGGCCGTGGCTATAGCCTTTGGTCCGGAAGTCGGGAGGGGGTTCGGGGCCCGGGCATCGAAATGGGTCCAGTCCTTTCAGGGGCCTCGTGGCTGCGGGAGGCTACGGTCAACGGCCTGCCCTAAAATGGCAAGAAATGCCCAGCGGCGCAGCGCGCGAAATAGTCGCCGAGGCCGGTGGGCTATAGCCTTTCTACCGCAGGGGTTAGGGGGGGTTCGAGGGCTCTGGGTGTCGGAAATGGGCAGCCTTTTCGAGGGTCTCGTGGTGCCCATCGGGAGGCTACGGTCAGAGGCCTGCCCTAAAACAGTAAGAAATGCCCTTGGCGAAGCGCGCGAAATTCTCGCCGAGGCCGGTGGGCTATAGCCTTTGGTCCGCGGGGGTTGGGGAGGGCGGTTCGGGGTTCTGGTGTCGAAATGGGCATGCCTTTTCGAGGGTCCTCGGTGCCTGGGAGGTTACGGTCAGAGGCCTCGCCCTAAATGGCAAGAAATGCCAAACGGGCGAGCGCAAAATAGTCGATAGGCCGGTGGGCTATAGCCGGTCCGCGGGGTCGGGGAGGGGGTTCGGGATCTCGCATCGAAATGAGTCCAGTCTTTTCTGCGGGCCTCGTACCTGGGGAGGCTACGGTCAGAGGCCTGCCCTAAAATGGCAAGAAATACCCAGCGGCGCAGCGCGCGAAATAGTCGCCGAGGCCTGTGGGCTATAGCCTTTGGTCCGCCGGGGTTGGGGAGGGGGGTTCGGGGGCTCTGGGCGTTGGAAATGGGCACAGTCTTTTCGAGGGCCCTCGTGTTACCAGTGGGAGGCTACGGTCAGAGGCCTGCCCTAAAATGGCAAGACATGCCGATCGTTGAAGCGCGCGAAATTGTCGCCGAGGCCGGTGGGCTATAGCCTTTGGTCCGCGGGGGTTGGGGAGGGGGGTTGGGGGGTTCTGGGTGTCAGAAATGGGAACAGTATTTTCGAGGGTCCTCGTGTGCCTGGTGAGGCTACGGTCGAGGCCTGCCCTAAAATGGAAAGAAATGCCCAATGAGCAGCCCGCGAAATAGTAGAAGAGGCCGGTGGGCTATAGCCTGTGGTCCGCGGGGGCTGGGGGATCGGGGCTCTGTACTTTGGAAATGAGTCCGGTCTTTTCGAGGGGCCTCGTGCAGCCCAATGGGAGGTTACGGTTAGAGGCCTGCCCAAAATGGCAAGAATGCCCAGCGCGCAATACCAAATAGTAGCCGAGGCCGGTGGGCTATAGCATCTGGTCGGCGGGGCCGGGGAAGGGGGTTCTGGGCCCTGCCGCTTCGGAAATGGGTAAAGTCTGTTCGAGGATCCTCGTACCCATCGAGGTTACCAGAGGCCTTGCCTTCAAATGGCAAGAAATGCCCAGCGCGCAATGCGCTGAATAGTCACCGAGGCCGTGGGCTATAGCCTTTTGGTCCGCTGGGAGAGGGGTTCGGGGCCTGCATCGAAAATGGGTACAGTCATTTCTGAGGGTCATCGTGGTGCCCAGAGGAGGCTACGGTCGAGTCCCGCCTAAATGGCAAGAAATGCCAAGCGGCGCAGCGCGCAAACTAGTCGTCTAGGCCGGTGGGCTATAGCCTTTGGTCCGCGGGGGTTGGGGAGGGGGGTTCGGGATCTCTGGGCATCGGAAATTAGTTCATTCTTGTCAAGGGGCCTCGTACCAGCTGGAGGTTACGGTCAGAGGCTCGCCTAAAATGGCAAGAATGCCAAGCGCGCAGCGCAAAATAGTCGATAGGCCGGGGCACATAGCCTTTGGTCCGCGGGCCGGGGAGGGGTTCGGGATCTGGGCATCGAAATGAGTCCAGTCTTTCAAGGGGCCTCGTTACCCAGTGGGAGGCTACGGCCGAGGCCTGCCCTAAAATGGCAAGAATACCCAGCCGCAGCACGAAATAGTCGCCGAGGCCTGGGCTATAGCCTTGGTCCGCCGGGGTCGGGAGGGGGTTCGGGCCTGGGCGTTGGAAATGGGCATGCCTTTTCGAGGGCCTCGTGTTACCAGTGGAGGCTACGGTCAGAGGCCTGCCCTAAAATGGCAATACATGCCGATCGTTGATGCGCGCGAACTTGTCGCCGAGGCCGGTGGGCTATAGCCTTTGGTCCGCGGGGGTGGGGGAGGGCGGTTTGGGGGTTCTGGTGTCGAATGGGCGCCTTTTCGAGGGTCCTCGGTGCCTGGGCAGAGGCTACGGTCGAGGCCTGCCCTAAATGGAAAGAAATGCCCAGCGAGCAGCCCGCCAAATAAGAAGAGGCCGTGGCTATAGCCTCGGTCCGCGGGGTCGGGGATCGGGGCTCAGACTTGAAATGAGTCCGGGTCTTTCGAGGGCCTCAGTGCCCAATGGGAGGCTACGGTTAGAGGCCTGCCCTAAAATGGCAAGAAATGCCCAGCGGCGCAGCGCCCGAAATAGTCGCCGAGGCCGGTGGGCTATAGCATCTGGTCGGCGGGGGTTGGGGAAGGGGGTTCGGCGCCTCTGCTCGTCGGAAATGGGTAAAGTCTGTTCGAGGATCCTCGTGTACCCATTGGGAGGCTACGCTCAGAGGCCTTGCCTAAAATGGCAAGAAATGTCCAGCGGCGCAATGCGCGAAATAGTCGCCGAGGCCGGTGGGCTATAGCATTTGGTCCGCGGGGGTTGGGGAGGGTTCGGGGCCTGCACGAAAATGGGTACAGTCATTTCGAGGGTCATCGTGTGCCCAGTGGGAGGCTACGGTCGAGTCCCGCCCTAAAATGGCAAGAATGCTAAGCGCGCAGCCGCAAAATAGTCGACAGGCCGTGGCTATAGCCTTTGGTCCGGGGGAGGGGGTTCGGATCTCGGGCATCGGAAATTAGTTCATTCTTTCAAGGGGCCTCGTACCCAAGTGAGGCTACGGTCGAGGCCCGCCCTAAATGGCAAGAATACCCAGCAGCGCGCGAAATAGTCGCCGAGGCCTCAGGCTATAGCCTTCGGTCCGGGCTGGGAGGGGGTTCGGGGCTCAAGGCCGGAAATGGGCACAGTCTTTTCGAGGGTCCTCGTGTGCCCAATGGGAGGCTACGCTCAGAGGCCTGCCCTAAAATGACAAGAAGTGGCCACCGCGCGAAATAGTCGCCGAGGCCGGTGGCCTATAGCCTTTGGTCCGCGGGGGTTGGGGAGCGGGGTTCGGGGCCTCTGCTCATCGGAAATGGGTCAAGACTGATCGAGTGTCATCTAGTACCACTGGGGAGGCTATGGTCAGAGGTCTGCCCTTAAATGGCAATAAATGCCCATCGGCGCAAAGCGCGAAATAGTCGCCGAGGCCGCTGGCTATAGCCTTGGTCCGCGGAGTCGGGGAGGGGCCGGGCCTGCATCAGAAATGGGTCCAGTCTTTTGAGGGGCCTAGTGGCTGGGTGGCTACGGTCGAGGCCCGCCTAAATGGCAAGAATGCCTGCCGGGCGCAGTCACAAATAGTCGCCGGGCCGGTGGGCTATAGCCTTTCACCGCAGGGTTGGGGGTTCGGGCTTGGGCCGGAAATGGGCATGTCTTTTAGGGTCCCCATGTGCTGTTGAGGTTTCGGCCGAGGCCGCCCTAAATGGTAAGAAATGCCAAGCGCGCAGCTACAATAGTCGATAGGCCGTGGCTATAGCCTTTGGTCCGCGGAAGTCGGGAGGGGGGGTTCGGGGCCTGGGCATCAGAAATGGGTCCAGCCTCTTGAGGGCCTCGTGGCCAGTGGTGGCTACGGTCAAAGGCCTGCCCTAAATGGCAAGAATGCCCAGCAGCGCTGCACAAATAGTCGCCGAGGCCGTGGGCTATAGCCTTTCACCGCAGGGGTGGGGGGTTCGAGGGCCTGGTGCTCGGAAATGGGCACGCCTTTTCGAGGGTCCTCGTGGTGCCCATCGGGAGGCTACGGCCAGTGGCCCGCCCTAAAACAGTAAGAAAATGCCCTTGGCTGACTTGAGAAATTCTCGCATGGGGCAGGTGGGCTATAGCACTTTGGTCCCTTGAGGGTTGGAGAGGCGGTTCGGGGTTCAGGTGTCAGAAATGGGCACAGGTCTTTTCGAGGTCTCGTGTACCCGATGGGAGGCTACTGATCAGGAGGCACCGCCCTAAAATGGAAAATGCCAAAGCAATGCGCAGTGAAATAATTCTTAGAGTCTGTCGCTATTTGCACTTTAGTCCATGCGAGGGTTGGGGAGGGTTACAGGGCTCACAGGCGTGAAAATGGGCACAGTCTTTTCGAGGTCCTCGTTTGCCCAGGTGGGAGGCTACTGAGTCAGAGCCTGCCTAAAATTGCAAGAAATACCAATGACATGCAGAAATAGTCGGAGGCCGGTGGGCTGTAGCCTTTGGTCCATGAGGGTTGGGAGGGGTTCGGAGCTCAGGCGTCGGAAATGGGCACAGTCTTTGAGGGGTCCTCGTGTGCCCAGTGGGAGGTACAGTCAGAGGCCTGCCCTAAGCAGCAGAAATGCCCACTCAGCGTCTTGTGAGGAAATTATCATGGGGCGGTGGGCTATGGCGTTTGGTCGGGGGGGGTTGGGGTGGGGGGTGGGGGGGCTCTGGGCGTTGGAAATGGGTACAGTCTTATCGAGGTTCTCGTGTGCCAGTGGGAGGCTTCTGAGCAGAGGCCTACTAAAATTACAAGAAATGCCAGCCGGTAGCCTTGTGAGGAAATAATCGGAGAGGCGGTGGGCTATAGCCTTTGGTCCCATGAGGGGTTGGGAGGGGGGATCGGGGGCTCTGGGCTTGGAGTAAGTCAGTCTTTCAAGGGGCCTCGTGTGCCCAGGGAGGCTACGGTCAGAGCCTGCCCTAAAATGTGAAATGCCAGTGGCGCACCCATGAAATAGTTACCAGGCGGTGGGCTATAGCACATGCTCCAGGGAGTTAGGAGGAGAGTTCGGGGCTCTGGGTGTGAAGCAGTACAGTCATTTCGAGGTCTCGTGTGATGGGAGGCTACGGTCAGAGGCCTGCCCTAAAACGGTAAGAAATGCCCTTGGCGAAGTGCGCGAAATAGTTGCCCAGGCCGGTGGGCTATAGACTTTGGTCCGTGGGGGTTGGGGAGGGCGGTTCGGGGGTTCTGGGTGTCAGAAATGGGCAAAGTCTTTTGGAGGGTCCTCGTGTGCCCAGTGGGAGGCTACGGTCAGAGGCCTGGCCTAAAATGGCAAGAAATGCCCAGTAGCTAATCATGTGAAATAGTCGCGAGGCAGTGGGCTCTGACGCTGGTCCCATGAGGGTTGGGGAGGGTGGTGCGGGCTTTGGGCGTCAGAAATGGGTAAAGTCTTTTCGAGGGTCCTCGTGTGCCCAGTGGTAGGCTACGGGCAAAGGCCTGCCCTAAAATGGCAAGAAATGCCACTGTGAAATAGTTACCTTAGGCAGTGGGCTATAGCACTTTGGTCCATGAGGGGGTTGGGAGGGTTGGGGGCTCTTGGTGTCGAGGTTAGCACAGTCTTTTCGAGGTCTCGCGTGCCAGTGGGAGGCTACGGTCAGAGGCTGCCCAAAATGGCAAGAAATGTGAAAATGTAGCAGCCATGTGAAATAATCAGCCAAAGCCTGTGCGCTATAGCCTTCAGTCAGCGAGGTTGGGGAGGGGTTGAGGGCTGGGCGTCGGAAATGGGCACTGATCTTTTGAGGGTCCTCGTGTGCCCAGTGGGAGGCTCTTGTCAGGCCTGCCTAAAATGGCAAGAAATGTGGCAGTGAGCCTTGAAATTATTCTGAGGCTGGTGGCCTATAGCCTTTGATCAGCCGGGGTTGGGGAGGGGGGGTCGGGGGCTCGGGGGGTCGGACATGGGCACGGTCTTGTCGAGGGTCCTCGTGTGCCCAGTGGGAGGCTACGGTCAGAGGCCTGCCCTAAGCGACAAGAAATGCCCATCGGCGATCTTGTGAAGTGTCGCCCGGGCAGTGGGCTATAGCCTGGTCCCATGAGGTTTGGGGAGGGGTTCAGAGGGCTCACAGGCGTGGGAAATGGGCACAATCTTTTCGAGGTCTCGTGTGCCCAGTGGGAGGCTACGGTCAGAGGCCTGCCTAAAGCGGCAAGAAATGCCCATCAGCGTCTGTGTGAAATGTCATGGGGCGGTGGGCTATAATACTTCCAGGGGTTGGGAGGGTTCGGGGCTCAGGCGTCGGAAATGGGCACAATCTTCGAGGGTCCTCGTGTGCCCAGTGGGAGGCTCTGATCAGAGGCCTGCCTAAAATGTGCAAGAAATGCCAATGACCTTGAGAAGTTATTCTTGAGGCGGTGGGCTATAGCCTGGTCCATGGGGTTGGGAGGGTTCGGGGCTCTGTCACGCAGGAAATGGGCACAGCCGAGGGGTGATCGTGTGCCCATGGGAGGCTCTGGTTAGAGGCACTGCCCTACAAATGGCAAGAAATGCTGACACAATCTGTGAAATAGTAGGCAGTGGGCACTGACACTTTAGTCCATGAGGTTGGGGAGGGGGGTTCGGGCTTTGGGCGTCAGAAATGGGTAAAGTCTTTTCGAGGGTCCTCGTGTGCCCAGTTGTAGGCTACGGTCAGAGGCCTGCCCTAAATATAGAAAATGCCCAGTGATGCAGGCGTGAAATAATGTAAGGCGGTGGGCTATAGCCTTTGGTCACGTCAGTTGGGAGGAGGATTCGGGGAGCTCTGGGTGTGAAAATGGGTACGTCATTTGAGGTCCTCGTGTACCCAGTGGGAGGCTCTGTCAGGCCTGCCTTAAAATTACAAGAAATGCCAGTGCGTGGCCTTGAGAAATAGTCGAGAGAGAGGCGGTGGGCTATAGCCTTTGGTCCTTGAGGGTTCGGGAGGGGGATCGGGGCTCTGGGCTTGAGAAATAGTCAGTCTTTTCAAGGAGCCTCGTGTGCAGGTGGGAGGCTACGGTCAGGAGGCCTGCCCTAAAAAATGAAAATGCCAGTGACGCACCTGTGAGGAAATAGCTGAGGCAGGTGGGCTATAGCACTTTGGTCCATGAGGAGTTGGGAGGAGAGTTCGGGGGCTCTGTGTGTCAGAAATGGGTACAGTCATTTCGAGGGTCCTCGTGTGCCCAGTGGGAGGCTACGGTCAAAGGCCTGCCCTAAAATTGCAAGAAATGCCCTGCGGCGCAGCGCGCGAAATAGTCGGAGAGGCCGGTGGGCTATAGCCTTTGGTCCGCGGGGGTTGGGGAGGGGGGATCGGGGGCTCTGAACTTCGTAAATGAGTCCAGTATTTTCAAGGGGCCTTGTGTGCCCAGTGGGAGGCTACGGTCAGAGGCCTGCCCTAAAATGGCGAGAAATGCCAGTGGCCAGTGACCTTGAGTGTATTCAGGCAGTGGGATATAACCTTTAAATCCTTGGGGGTTGGGGAGGGGTTTGGGAGCTCTGAGGCGTGAAATGGGCACAGCCTTTTCGAGGTCTCGTGTGTCGATGGGAGACTCGGTCAGAGGCACATGCCCTAAAATGGCGAAATGAGCAAAGCTTGTGAAAATGTGGGCGGCTGGTGAAATTGTAGCCTTTAGTGCAATGAGGGATTGGGGGGGGGGGTGGGGGGCCTCTTGGCGTCGGAAATGGGTACAGTCTTTTCGAGGGTCCTCGTGTACCCAGTGGGAGGCTACGGTCAGAGGCCTGCCCTAAAATGACAAGAAATGCCCTGCTGCGCGGTGGGCTGTGCTTTGGTCCCATGGCGGTTGGGAGGAGGTTCGGGGACTCAGTCGGGAAATGGGTCTGATCTTTTGAGGGTCCTCGTGTGTCATGGGAGACTACAGTAGAAGGCCTGCCCTAAAATGGCAAGAAATGCCAAGCCAGTGCCTTGTGAGAGTGTGGCCGGTGGGTTATAGCCTTTAGTGCAGGGGGATGGAGGAGGGGTTCGGGGCTCTGGGCGTGAAAATGGAGTACAGTCTTTTCGAGGGGTCCTCGTGTGATGGGAGGCTACGGTGAGAGGCCTGCCCAAAAATGACAAGAAATGCCCAGCTCCTCAGCAGCGAAATAATCGCCGATGCGGTGGGCTATATGCTTTGGTCATGCGGGGTTAGGGAGGGGGGTTCGGGGGCTCTGGGCGTCGGAAATATGTACAGTCACTTTGATGGTCCTCGTGTGCCCAGTGGAAGGCTACGGTCAGAGGCCTGCACAAAAATAGCTAGAAATGGCCAGCGGCGCAGGGCGCGAAATAGTCTCCGACACCGGTGGGCTATAGCCTTTGGTCCTTGAGGGTTGGGAGGGGTTGGGGGTTTACGGGTGTGGAAATGGATCAGTCATTTGAGGGTCCTCGAGTGCCTAGTGGTAGGCTACGGTCAGAGGCCTGCCTAAAATAAATAAATACCCAGCAATGACCTTGAAATAATCACCGGCCTTGGTGGGCTATAGCCTTTGGTCCGTGGGGGTTGGGAGGGTTCGGGGCTCAGGCGTGGAAATGGGTACAGTCTTTTCGAGGGTCCTCGTGTGCCCAGTCGGAGACTACGGTCAGAGGCCTGCCCAAAAATGGCTAGAAATACCCGGCGGCAAAGCGCGCGAAATAGTCACCGACGCCGGTGGGCTATACCACTTGGTCCGCGGGGGTTGGGTAGGGGGTTCGGGGGCTCTGGGCATCGGAAATGGGTACAGTCTTTTCGAGGGTCCTCGTGTGCCCAGTGGGAAACTACGGTCAGAGGCCTGCCCAAAAATGGCTAGAAATCATGGCCATGGCTATAAAATAGTCACCGACGCCGGTGGGCTATAGCCTTTGGTCCGCTGGGGTTGGGGAGGGATGTTCGGGGGCTATGGGCGTCGGAAATGGGTCCAGTCTTTTCGAAGTTTCTCGTGTGCCCAGTGGGAGGCTGCGGTCACAGGCCTGCCCTAAAATGGCAAGCAATACCCCGCGGCGCAGCACCCGAAATAGTCGCCGATGCCGGTGGGCTATAGCCTTTGGTCTGCGGGGGTTGGGGAGGGACGTTCGGGGGCTCTGGGCGTCAGAAATGGGTACAGTCTTTTCTAGGGCTCTCGTGTGGCCAGTGGGAGGCTACAGTCAGAGGCCTGCCCTAAAATGGCAAGAAATACCCAACGGCGCGGCGCGCGAAATAGTCGCTGAGGCCGGTGGGCTATAGCCTTTGGTCCGCGGGGGTTGGGTAGGGGGTTCGGTTACTCTGGGTGTCGAAAATGGTACAGTCTTGTCGAGGTTCCTCACGTGCCCAGTGGGAGAACACGGTCAGAGGCCTGCCCTAAAATGGCAGGAAATGCCCACCGGCGAAGCGCGCGAACCAGTCACCGAGGCCGGTGGGCTATAGCCTTTGGTCCGTGGGGGTTTGGGAAAGGGGTTCGGGGGCTCTGGCCATCGGAAATATGTGCAGTCATTTTGAGGGTACTCGTGTGCCCAGTGGGAGGCTCTGGTCAGAGGCCTACCCTAAAATAACCTGAAATACCCAGTGAGCCTTGTGAAATAGTCACGGTGGGCTTTCGCCTTTGGTCCGTGGGGGTGGGGGTGGGGTTTTGGGGGGCTCTGGGCATCAGAAATATGTACAGTCATTTCGAGGGTACTCGTTTGCCCAGTGGGAGGCTACGGTCAGAGGCCTGCCCTAAAATAGCAAGAAATGCCCTTGTGACAGCAGTATGTGAAATAATCGTTTAGGCGGTGGGCTATAGCCTTTAGTCCTTGAGGGGTTGGGTAGGGGATTTTGGGGCTCAGGCATCGGAAATATGTACTGAGTCATTTCGAGGGTCCTCGTGTGATGGGAGGCTACGGTCGAGCCTGCCACTAAAATAGCAAGAAATGCCCAGGCGCTTGAAATAGTCCAAGGCGGTTAGCTATAACTGGTCGGAGGGGTTCGGGGTCCAGGGCATAGTCTTTTCGAGGGTTCTCGTGCCCAGTGGGAGGCTACGGTCAGGCACATACAAATGGGAAGAAATACCAGCAATGAAATAGTGTTGAGGCAGTGAGGCCCTTTGGTCCCTTGAGGTTATGTAGGGGTTGGGGCTACAGGCGTCGGAAATGGAGTCAGATCTTTTTTGGGTTCCTCGTGTGGCCAGTAGGAGGCTACGGTCAGCGGCCTACCAGAAAATGGCTAGAAATACCCAGCGGCAAAGCTCGCAAAATAGTCACCGACGCCGGTGGGCTATAGCCTTTGGTCCGCGGGGGTTGGGGAGGGATGTTCGGGGGCTATGGGCGTCGGAAATGGGTCCAGTCTTTTCGAGGGTCCTCGTGCGTCCAGTGGGAGGCTGCGGTCACAGGCCTGCCCTAAAATGGCATGAAATACCCCGCGGCGCAGCTCCCGAAATAGTCGTCGATGCCGGTGGGCTATAGCCTTTGGTCTGCGGGGGTTGGGGGGGGCGTTCGGGTGCTCTGGGCGTCGGAAATGGGTCCAGTATTTTCGAGTGTCCTCGTGCGCCCAGTGGGAGGCTGCGGTCACAGGCCTGCCCTAAAATAGCAAGAAATACCCCGCGGGGCAGCGCGTGAAATAGTCACCGAGGCTGGTGACCTATAGCCTTTGGTCGAAGGGGGTTGGGGAGGGGGGTTCGGGGGCTCTGGGCATCGGAAATGGGTCCAGTCTTTTCGAGGGACCTCGTGTACCCAGTGGGAGGCTACGGCCACAGGCCTGCCCAAAAATGGCAAGAAATACCCCGCGGCACAGCGCGCGAAATAGTCGCCGATGTCGGTGGGCTGTAGCCTTTGGTCTGCGGGGGTTGGGGAGTGGCGTTCGGGGGTTCTGGGCATCGGAATTGGGTCCAGTCTTTTCGAGGGTCCTCGTGCGCCCAGTGGGAGGCTGCGGTCATAGGCCTGCCCAAAAATGGCAAGAAATACCAAGCAGTGGCCTTGAAATAGTCACTTGGCCCGGTGGGCTATAGCCTTTGGTTCATGAGGGTTGGGTAGGGGTTAGGGGCTCTGGGCGTCGGAAATGGGTACAATCTTTTTGAGGGTCCTCGTGTGGCGGTGGGGCCTTCTGTGAGAGGCCTGCCCAAAATGGCAGAAATACCAGTGAGCTTCATAAAATAGTCACCGACGCCGGTGGGTAATATAGCCTTTGGTCCGCGGGGGTTGGGGAGGGATGTTCGGGGGCTATTGGCGTCAGAAATGGGTCCAGTCTTTTCAAAGGTCCTCGTGCGCCCAGTGGGAGGCTGCGGTCACAAGCCTCCCCTAAAATGGCAAGAAATACCCAACCTTGTAGCATAAAATAGTCGGGCAGTGGGCTATAACTTTGGTCATGAGGGTTGGCTAGGGGTTGGGGGCTCACAGGCGTCGGTAATGGGTACAGTCATTTTCGAGGGTCCTCGTGTGCCCAGTGGGAGGCTACGGTCAGAGGCCTGGCCTAAAATGGCAAGAAATACCCCAGGTCTGAGCGTGTGAAATAGTCATGGGGCGGTGGGCTCTGGACTTTGGTCCATGAGGGTTTGGGAGGGTTAAGGGGGCTCAGGCGTCGAGAAATGGGTGCAGTCTTTTCAAGGGTCCTCGTGTGCCCGGTGGGAGGCTCTACAGTCAGAGGACTACCTAAAATGGCAAGAAATGCCCAGCAGTAGCAACATCTGAAATGTTCGAGGCAGTGGGCTATAGCCTTTCGTCTGCGGGGTTTGGGGAGGGGTTTCGGGGGTTCTGGGCGTCGGAAATGGGTCCAGCCTTTTTGAGGGTCCTCGTGTGCCCAGTGGGAGGCAACGGTTAGAGGCCTGCGCTAAAATAGTAAGAAATGCTTAGTAGCCTTGTGAAATAATCATAGAGCCGGTTGGCCATAGCCTGGTCCATGAGGGGTTTGGAGGGGTTCTACAGGGTTCTGTGCGTCGGAAATGGGTCCAGTTTTTTTGAGGGTCCTCGTGTGCCCAGTGGGTGGCAACGGTCAGAGGCCTGCCCTAAAATGACAAGAAATGCCCCGCAGTGCAGCTCGTGAAATAGTCGCCGAGGCCGGTGGGCTATAGGCTTTGGTCTACGGGGGTTGGCGAGGGGGGTTCGGGGGCTCTGGGTTTCTGAAATGGGTGCAGTCTTTTCGAGGGTCCTCATGTGTCCAGTGGGAGGCTACGGTCAGAGGCCTGCCCTAAAATGGCAAGAAATGCTCAGCGGCACAGCGCGCGAAATAGCCGCTGAGGCCGATGGTATATAGCCTTTGGTCCGCGGGGGTTGGGGAGGGGGTTCGGGGGCTCTGGGCGTCAGAAATTGGTGCAGTCTTTTCGAGGGTCCTCGTGTGCCCAGTGGGAGGCTACGGTCAGAGGCCTCCCCTAAAATGGCAAGAAATACCCACCGGCGCAGCGCGCGAAATAGTCACCGAGGCAGGTGGGATATCGCCTTTGGTCCGTGGGGGTTTCGGAGGGGGGTTCGGGGGTTCTGGGCTTCAGAAATGGGTCCAGTCTTTTCGAGGCTCCTCATTTGCCCAGTGAGAGGCTACGGTCAGAGGCCTGCCCTAAAATGGCAAGAAATGCCAGAGATATGCGAAATAGCCATGGAGGCCGGTGGGATATATCCTTGGGTCCGGGGGGGTTGGGGCGGGGGGTTCGGCGGCTCTGGGCTTCAGAAATGGGTGCAGTCTTTTCGAGGGTCCTCGTGTGCCCAGTGGGAGGCTACGGTCCGAGGCCCGCGCTAAAATGACAAGAAATGCCCAGCAGCGCCATGAAATAATCGCCATAGGCAGTGGGCTACAGCCTTTGTTCCGCGGAGGTTTAGGAAGGGGGTTCGGGGGCTCTGGGCGTCGGAAATGGGTCTCGTCTTTTCGAGGGTCCTCGTGTGCCCAGTGGGAGGCTACGGTCAGAGGCCTGCCCTAAAATACCAAGAAATGCCAGTGCAGCGTGAAATAGTCGGCAGAGGGCGGTGGGCTATAGACTTTTAGTCCATGAGGTTGGGAGGGGAGTTCGGGTGCTCTGGGTGTCGTAAATGAGTACAGCCTTTTCGAGGGTACTCGTGTACCTAGTGGGAGGCTACGGTCAGAGGCCTCCCCTAAAATGGTAAGAAATGCACAACGGCGCAGCGCGCGAAATAATCGCCGAGGCCGGTGGGCTATAGCCTTTCGTCTGCGGGGTTTGGGGAGGGGGGTTCGGGGGCTCTGGGCGTTAGAAATAGGTGCAGTCTTTTCAAGGATCCTCGTGTGCCCAGTGGGAGGCTACGGTCAGAGGCCTGCCCTAAAATGACAAGAAATGCCAATGCCTTGTGAGTGCTGTAGGCCGCTGGGCTATAGCCTTTGGTCCGCGGGGGTTGGGGAGGTGGGTTCAGGGGCTCTGGGCATCAGAAATGGGTGCAATCTTTTCGAGGGTCCTCGTGCGCCCAGTGGGAGGCTACGGTCAGAGGCCTCCGCTAAGATGGCATGAAATGCCTAACGGCGCAGCGCGCCAAATAGTCACCGAGACCGGTGGGCTATAGCCTTTAGTCAGCGGGGGTTGGGGAGGGGTGTTCGGCGGCTCTGGGCATCGGAAATGGTACACCCTTTTTGAGGGTCCTCGTGTGCCCAGTGGGAGGCAACGGTAAGAGGCCTGCTCTAAAATAGTAAGAAATGCCAATGGTGGCAGCAGAAATAATCATGAGGCAGTTGGCCATAACCTTTGGTCATGAGGGTTTCGAGGGGTTACAGGGTTACTGCGTCGGAAATGGGTCCATTTTTTTTCAGGGTCCTCGTGTGCCCAGTGGGAGGCTACGGTCAGAGGCCTGCCCTAAAATGGCAAGAAATGCCCCGCAGTACAGCGCGTGAAATAGTCGCCGAGGACGGTGGGCTATAGAGTTTGGTCCGTGGGGGTTGGGGAGGGGTGTTCGGGGGCTATCGGTGTCGGAAATGGGTACGGCCTTTTCGAGGGTCCTCGTGTGCCCAGTGGGAGCCTACGGTCAGAGGCCTCCCCTAAAATTGCAAGAAATGCCCCGCAGTACAGCTCGTGAAATAGTCGGCGAGGCCGGTGGGCTATAGCCTTTGGTCCGCGGGGGTTGGGGAGGGGGGTTCGGGGGCTCTGGGCATCAGAAATGGGTACAGTCTTTTCGAGGGTCCTCGTGTGCCCAGTGGGAGGCTACGGTCAGAAGCCTGCCCTAAAATGGCAAGAAATGCACAACAGCGCAGCGCGCGAAATAATCGCCGAGGCCGGTGGGCTATAGCCTTTGGTCGACGGGGGTTGGGGAGGGGGGTTCGGGGGCTCTGGGCATAGTCATTTCGAGGGACCTCGTGTACCCAGTGGGAGGCTACGGTCACAGGCCTGCCCAAAAATGGCAAGAAATACCACGCGGCGCAGCGCGCGAAATAGTCACCGATGCCGGTGGGCTATAGCCTTTGGTCTGCGGGGGTTGGGGAGTGGCGTTCGGGGGCTCTGGGCATCGGAAATGGGTACAGTCTTTTCGACGATCCTCGTGTACCCAATGGGAGACTACGGTCAGAGGCCTGTCCAAAAATGGCAAGAAATACCCAGCGGCGAAGCGCGCAAAATAGTCACCGACGCCGGTGGGCTATACCATTTGGTCCGTGGGGGTTGGGTAGGGGGTTCAGGGGCTCTGGGCGTCGGAAATGGGTACAATCTTTTCGGGGGTCCTCGTGTGCCCAGTGGGAGACGACGGTCAGAGGCCTGCCCAAAAATGGTTAGAAATACCCAGCGGCGAAGCTCGCAAAATAGTCACCTGGCCTTGGTGGGCTATACCACTGGTCAGGGGTTTGGGGAGGGATGTTCGGGGGCTATGGGCGTCGGAAATGGGTCCAGTCTTTTCAAGGGTCCTCGTACGCGCAGTGGGAGGCTGCTGTCACAGGCCTGCCCTAAAATGGCAAGAAATACCCCGCGGCGCAGCGCCCGAAATAGTCGCCGATGCCGATGGGCTATAGCCTTTGGTCTGCGGGGGTTGGGGAGGGGCGTTCGAGGGTTCCGGGAGTCGGAAATGGGTACAGTCTTTTCTAGGGTTCTCATGTGTCCAGTGGGAGGCTACAGTCAGAGCCCTGCCCTAAAATAGCCAGAAATACCAAGCGGTGAAGCGCGCGAAATAGTCACCGACGCCGGTGGGCTATAGCCTTTGGTCCGTGGGGGTTGGGAGGGGGTTCGGGGGCTCTGGGCGTCGGAAATGGCTACAGTCTTGTCGAGGGTCCTCGTATGCCCAGTGGGAGGCTACGGTCATAGACCTGCCCTAAAATGGCAAGAAATGCCTCGAGGCGTAGCGCGCGAAATAGTCGTCGTTGCCGGTGGGCTATAGCCTTTGGTCCGCGGGGGTTGGGGAGGGGGATTCGGGGGCTCTGGGCATCGGAAATATGTACAGTCATTTCAAGGGTCCTCGTGTGCCCAGTGGGAGGCTACGGTCAGAGTCCTGCCCTAAAATAGCAAGAAATGCCCCGCGGCGCAGCGCGTGAAATAGTCACCGAGGCCGGTGAGCTATGGCCTTTGGTCGACGGGGGTTGGGGAGGGGGGTTCGGGGGCTATGGGCATCGGAAATGGGTCCAGTCTTTTCGAGAGACCTCGTGTACCCAGTGGGAGGTTACGGTCACAGGCCTGCCCTAAAATGGCAAGAAATACCCCGCGGCGCAGCGCCCGAAATAGTCGCCGATGCCGGTGGGCTATAGCCTTTGGTCTGCGGGGGTTGGGGGGGGGGGCGTTCGGGTGCTCTGGGCGTCGGAAATGAGTCCAGTCTTTTCGAGGGTCTTCGTGCGCCCAGTGGGAGGCTGCGGTCACAGGCCTGCCCTAAAATAGCAAGAAATACCCCGCGGCACAGCGCGTGAAATAGTCACCGAGGCTGGTGAGCTATAGCCTTTGGTCGAAGGTGGTTGGGGAGGGGGGTTCGGGGGCTCTGGGCATCGGAAATGGGTCCAGTCTTTTCGAGGGACCTCGTGTACCCAGTGGGAGGCTACGGCCATAGGCCTGCCCAAAAATGGCAAGAAATACCCAGCGGCGAAGCTCGTAAAATAGTCACCGACGCCGGTGGGCTATAGCCTTTGGTCCGCGGGGGTTGGGGAGGGATGTTCGGGGGCTATTGGCATCGGAAATGGGTCCAGTCTTTTCAAAGGTCCTCGTGCGCCCAGTGGGAGGCTGCGGTCACAAGCCTGCCCTAAAATGGCAAGAAATACTGTGACGGGCGCTGAAATAGTCATGGGGCGGTGGGCTATAGCCTTTGGTCCGTGGGGGTTTGGGAAGGGGGTTCGGGGGCTCTGGGCATCGGAAATATGTAATATCATTTCGAGGGTACTCGTGTGCCCAGTGGGAGGCTACGGTCAGAGGCCTGCCCTAAAATAGCCAGAAATACCAAGCGGCGAAGCGCGCGAAATAGTCACCGACGCCGGTGGGCTATAGCCTTTGGTCCGTGGGCGTTGGGGGGGGGGGGTTCGGGGGCTCTTGGCGTCGGAAATGGGTACAGTCTTGTCGAGGGTCCTCGTATGCCCAGTGGGAGGCTACGGTCACAGACCTGCCCTAAAATGGCTAGAAATGCCTCGAGGCGAGCGCACGAAATAGTCGCCGTTGCCGGTGGGCTATAGCCTTTGGTCCGCGGGGGTTGGGGAGGGGGATTCGGGGCTCTGGGCATCGGAAATATGTACAGTCATTTCCAGGGTCCTCGTGTGCCCAGTGGGAGGCTACGGTCAGAGGCCTGCCCTAAAATAGCAAGAAGTGCCCCGCGGCGCAGCGCGTGAAATAGTCACCGAGGCCGGTGAGCTATAGCCTTTGGTCGACGGGGGTTGGGGAGGGGGGTTCGGGGGCTATGGGCATCGGAAATGGGTCCAGTCTTTTCGAGAGACCTCGTGTACCCAGTGGGAGGCTACGGTCACAGGCCTGCCCAAAAATGGCAAGAAATACCCCGTGTCGCAGCGCGCGAAATAGTCTCCGATGCCGGTGGGCTATAGCCTTTGGTCTGCGGGGGTTGGGGAGTGGCGTTCGGGGGCTCTGGGCATCGGAAATGGGTACAGTATTTTCGAGGGTCCTCGTGTACCTAGTGGGAGACTTCGGTCAGAGGCCTGCCCAAAAATGGCAAGAAATACCCAGACCTTGAAATAATCACCGGATTGGGCTATACCATTTGGTCCGCCGGTGTTGGGTAGGGGGTTCGAGGGCTCTGGGCGTCGGAAATGGGTACAGTCATTTCGAGGGTCCTCGTGTGCTTGATGGGAGACTCTGATCGAGGCCTGCAAAAATGGCTAGAAATACCCAGTGCCCTGAAATAATTGGGCTATACCATTTGGTTCGCGGGGGTTGGGTTGGGGGTTCGGGGGCTCTGGGCGTCGGAAATGGGTACAGTCTTTTCGAGGGTCCTCGTGTGCCCAGTGGGAGACTACGGTCAGAGGCCTGTCCAAAAATGGCTAGATATACGCAGCGGTGAAGCTCGCAAAATAGTCACCGACGCCGGTGGGCTATAGCCTTTGGTCCGCGGGGGTTGGGGAGGGATGTTCGGGGGCTATGGGCATCGGAAATGGGTCCAATATTTCCGAGGGTCCTCGTGTGTCCAGTGGGAGGCTGCGGTCACAGGTCTGCCCTAAAATGGCAAGAAATACCCCGCGGCACAGCACCCGAAATAGTCGCCGATGCCGGTGGGCTATAGCCTTTGGTCTGCGGGGGTTGGGGAGGGCCGTTCGGGGGCTCTGGCCGTTGGAAATGGGTACAGTCTTTTCTAGGGTTCTCGTGTGCCCAGTGGGAGGCTACGGTCACAGGCCTTCCCAAAATGGCAAGAAATACCCAGCGGCGAAGCGCGCGAAATAGTCACCGACGCCTGTGGGCTATTGCCTTTGGTCCGTGAGGGTTGGGGAGGGGGGTTCGGGGGCTCTGACCGTCGGAAATGGGTACAGTCTTCTCGGGGGTCCTCGTATGCCCAGTGGGAGGCTACGGTCACAGGCCTGCCCAAAACTGGCAGGAAATGCCCACCGGCGAAGTGCGCGAACCAGTCACCGAGGCCGGTGGGCTATAGCCTTTGGTCCGTGGGGGTTTGGGAAGGGGGTTCGGGGGCTCTGGGCATCCGAAATACGTACAGTCATTTCGAGGATACTCGTGTGCCCAGTGGGAGGCTACGGTCAGAGGCCTGCCCTAAAATAGCACGAAATACCTAGCGGCGAAGCACGCGAAATAGTCACCGACGCCGGTGGTCTATAGCCTTTGGTCCGTGGGGGTTGGGGAGGGGGGTTCGGGAGCTCTGGGTGTCGGAAATGGGTACAGTCTTGTCGAGGGTCCTCGTATGCCCAGTGGGAGGCTACGGTCACAGGCCTGCCCTAAAATGACAAGAAATGCCACAGGCATGGCCAGCAGCGAAATAGTCGCCCGATGCGGTGGGCTACTAGCCTTTGGTCATGAGGGGTTGGGGAGGGGGATTCGGGGGCTCTGGGCGTCGGAAATATGTACAGTCATTTCGAGGGTCCTCGTGTGCCCAGTGGGAGGCGACGGTCAGAGGCCTGCCCTAAAATAGCAAGAAATACCCCGCGGCGCAGCGCTTGAAATAGTCACCGAGGCCGGTGAGCTATAGCCTTTGGTCGACGGGGGTTGGGGAGGGGGGTTCGGGGGCTATGGGCATCGGAAATGGGTCCAGTCCTTTCGATGGACCTCGTGTACCCAGTGGGAGGCTACGGTCACAGGCCTGCCCAAAAATGGCAAGAAATACCCCGTGTCGCAGCGCGCGAAATAGTCTCTGATGCCGGTGGGCTATATCCTTTGGTCTGCGGGGGTTGGGGAGTGGCGTTCGGGGGCTCTGGGCATCGGAAATGGGTACAGTCTTTTCGAGGGTCCTCGTGTACCTAGTGGGAGACTTCGGTCAGAGGCCTGCCCAAAAATGGCAAGAAATACCCAGTGCCTTGAAATAGTCACCAAGCCCGGTGGGATATACCATTTGGTCCTTGAGGGGTTGGGTAGGGGTTCGGGGGCTCAGGCGTGGAAATGGGTACAGTCATTTCGAGGTCCTCGTGTGCCAGATGGGAGACTACGGTCAGAGGCCTGCAAAAATGGCTAGAAATACCCAGTGAGCCAGAAGAATGAAATAGTCCTTGACGTTGGGCTATACCATTTGGTCCGCGGGGGTTGGGGAGGGGGATTCGGGGGCTCTGGGCGTCGGAAATATGTACAGTCATTTCGAGGGTCCTCGTGTGCCCAGTGGGAGGCGACGGTCAGAGGCCTGCCCTAAAATAGCAAGAAATACCCTTGGCAGCGCAGAAATAGTCATAGGGCCGGTGAGCTATATAACTGGTCGGCAGGGGTGGGGGGGGGGGGTGGGGGGGCTATGGGCATCGGAAATGGGTCCAGTCCTTTCGATGGACCTCGTGTACCCAGTGGGAGGCTACGGTCACAGGCCTGCCCAAAAATGGCAAGAAATACCCCGTGTCGCAGCGCGCGAAATAGTCTCCGATGCCGGTGGGCTATAGCCTTTGGTCTGCGGGGGTTGGGGAGTGGCGTTCGGGGGCTCTGGGCATCGGAAATGGGTACAGTCTTTTTCGAGGGTCCTCGTGTACCTAGTGGGAGACTTCGGTCAGAGGCCTGCCCAAAAATGGCAAGAAATACCCAGTGACGAGCCTTGAAATAGTCACCGGTGGGCTATACCATTTGGTCCGCAGGGGTTGGGTAGGGGGTTCAGGGGCTCTGGGCGTCGGAAATGGGTACAGTCATTTCGAGGGTCCTCGTGTGCCCAGTGGGAGACTACGGTCAGAGGCCTGCAAAAAAATGGCTAGAAATACCCAGCGGCGAAGCCCGCGAAATAGTCACCGACGCCGTTGGGCTATACCATTTGATTCGCGGGGGTTGGCTAGGGGGTTCGGGGGCTCTGGGCGTCGGAAATGGGTACAGTCTTTTCGAGGGTCCTCGTGTGCCCAGTGGGAGACTACGGTCAGAGGCCTGTCCAAAAATGGCTAGATATCATGGTGGCTAGCATAAAATAGTCAGCGGTGGGCTATAGCCTTTGGTCCTTGAGGGTTGGGAGGGATGTTCGGGGGCTATGGGCGTCGGAAATCGTCAATATTTTCGATGGTCCTCGTGTGTCCTGTGGGAGGCTGCGGTCACAGGTCTGCCCTAAAATGGCAAGAAATACCCCGCGGCGCAGCACCCGAAATAGTCACCGATGCCGGTGGGCTATAGCCTTTGGTCTGTGGGGGTTGGGGAGGGGCGTTCGGGGGCTCTGGGAGTCGGAAATGGGTACAGTCTCTTCTAGAGTTCTCGTGTGGCCAGTGGGAGGCTACAGTCAGAGGCCTGCCCCAAAATGGCAACAAATACCGGCGGCCTTGAAATAGTCACTGACGCGGTGGGCTATAGCCTTTGGTCATGAGGGTTGGGGAGGGGTTTGGGGGACTATGGGTGTCGAAAATGGGTACAGTCTTGTCGAGGTCCTCACGTGCCCAGTGGGAGACTACGGTCGAGGCTGGCCTAAAGCGGCAGGAAATGCCCACCGTGGCCTTGTGAACCAGTCAAGGGCAGTGGGCTATAGCCTTTAGTCCGTGGGGGTTTGGGAAAGGGGTTCGGGGCTCACGGCCATCGGAAATATGTGCAGTCATTTCGAGGGTACTCGTGTGCCCAGTGGGAGGCTATGATCAGAGGCCTGCCCTAAAATAGCACGAAATACCTAGCGGCGAAGCGCGCGAAATAGTCACCGACGCCGGTGGGCTATAGCCTATGGTCCGTGGGGATTGGGGAGGGGGGTTTGGGGCTCTGGGCGTCGGAAATGGGTACAGTCTTGTCGAGGGTCCTCGTTTGCCAAGTGGGAGGCTACGGTCACAGGCCTGCCCTAAAATGGCAAGAAATGCCCATGTGTGCCGTGAAATAATCATTCTTGGGTGGGCTATAGCCTTTGGTCAGAGGGGTTGGGGTGGGGGATTCAGGGGCTCTGGGCATCATAAATATGTACAGCAATTTCGAAGGTCCTCGTGTGCCCAGTGGGAGGCTACGGTCAGGAGGCACTACAAAATAACAAGAAATGCCACAGCTGCTGTGCGTGAAATAGTCATAGGGCGGTGAGCTATAGCCTTTGGTCGGCAGGGGTTAGGGAGGGGTTCGGGGCTCACAGGCATGAAATGGGTCCAGTCTTTTCGAGAGACCTCGTGTACCCAGTGGGAGGCTACGGTCAGCCTGCCCAAAATGGCGGGAAATGCCCACCGTGAAGTCTGTGAACCAGCACCAAGGCGGTGGGCTATAGCCTGTGTTCCGCGGAGGTTGGGGTGGGGGAGTCGGGGGTCTGGGCATCGGAAATATGTACAGTCATTTCGAGGGTCTTCGTGTGCCCAGTGGGAGTCTACTGTCAGAGGCCTGGCCTAAAAGAGCAAGAAATGTGGCCTTGAAATAGTCACAAGGGCCGGTGAGCTATGTGCTGTCGGCGGGGTTGGGGAGGGGGGTTCGGGGCTATGGGCATCGGAAATGGGTCCAGTCTTTTCGAGAGACCTCGTGTACCCAGTGGGAGGCTACGGTCACAGGCCTGCCCAAAAATGGCAAGAAATACCCCGTGTCGCAGCGCGCGAAATAGTCGCCGATGCCGGTGGGCTATAGCCCTTTGGTCTGCGGGGGTTGGGGAGTGGCGTTTGGGGGCTCTGGGCATCAGAAATGGGTCTCGTCTTTTCGAGGGTCCTTGTGTACCTAGTGGGAGACTTCGGTCAGAGGCCTGCCCAAAAATCGCAAGAAATACCCAGCGGCGAAGCGCGCGAAATAGTCACCGACGCCGGTGGGCTATACCATTTGGTCCGCAGGGGTTGGGTAGGGGGTTCGGGGGCTCTGGGCGTGGGAAATGGGTACAGTCATTTCGAAGGTCCTCGTGTGCCCAGTGGGAGACTACGGTCAGAGGCCTGCAAAAAAATGGCGAGAAATACCCAGCGGCGAAGCCCGCGAATTAGTCACCGACGCCGTTGGGCTATACCATTTGGTTCGCGGGGGTTGGGTAGGGGGTTCGGGGGCTCTGGGCGTCGGAAATGGGTACAGTCTTTTCGAGGGCCCTCGTGTGCCCAGTGGGAGACTACGGTCAGAGGCCTGTCCAAAAATGGCTAGATATACGCAGCGGCGAAGCTCGCAAAATAGTCACCGACGCCGGTGGGCTATAGCCTTTGGTCCGCGGGGGTTGGGGAGGGATGTTCGGGGGCTATGGGCGTCGGAAATGGGTCCAATATTTTCGAGGGTCCTCGTGTGTCCAGTGGGAGGCTGCGGTCACAGGTCTGCCCTAAAATGGCAAGAAATACCCCGCGGCGCAGCACCCGAAATAGTCGCCGATGCCGGTGGGCTATAGCCTTTGGTCTGCGGGGGTTGGGGAGGGGCGTTCGGGGGCTCTGGGTGTCGGAAATGGGTACAGTCTCTTCTAGGGTTTTCGTGTGGCCAGTGGGAGGCTACAGTCAGAGGCCTGCCCTAAAATGGCAAGAAATGCCCAACGGGCGCAGCGCGCGAAATTGTTGCCGATGCCGGTGGGCTATAGCCTTTGGTCTGCAGTGGTTGGGGACGGGCGTTGGTGCTCACAGGCGTCGGAAATGGGTACAGTCTTTTCTAAGGTCCTCGTGTAGCCGGTGGGTGGCTACGGTCAGGCCTGCCCAAAATGGCAAGAAATACCAGTGGCCTTGTGAAATAGTCACCGGCCTTGGTGGGCTATAGCCTTTGGTCCGTGGGGATTGGGAGGGGTTTGGGGCTCTGGGCGTGGAAATGGAGTACAGTCTTGTCGAGGGTCTCGTATGCCAAGTGGGAGGCTACTGGTCACAGGCCTGCCTAAAATGGCAAGAAATGCCCTTGGTGGCCCTGAAATAGTCGGCTGTTGCGGTGGGCTATAACTGGTCATGAGGGGTTGGGAGGGATTCGGGGGCTCTGGGCATCAGAAATATGTACAGTCATTTCGAAGGTCCTCGTGTGCCCAGTGGGAGGCTACGGTCGAGGCACCTGCCTAAAATAGCAAAAAATGCCCTTGTGGCGCGCGTGGAAATAGTCACAGGCGGTGAGCTATAGCCGTTGGTCGCCGGGGGTTGGGGCGGGGGGTTCGGGGGCTCTGGGCATCGGAAATGGGTCTAGTCTTTTCGAGAGAATTCGTGTACCCAGTGGGAGGCTACTGAGTCCTGAGGCTTGCCCAAAATGGCAGGAAATGCCCACAGCGAAGTCTGTGAACCGAGTCACCAAGGCAGTGGGCTATAGCCTTTGGTCCGTGGGGGTTTGGGAAGGGGTTCGGGGGCTCTGGGCATCCGAAATATGTACAGTCATTTCGAGGGTACTGTGTGCCCAGTGGGAGGCTCTTGTCAGAGGCACTGCCTAAAATAACACGAAATACCAGTGGCCTTGTGAAATAGACACCGAGGCCGGTGGGCTATCGCCTTGGGGCCGGGGGGGGTGGGGCGGGGGGGTCGGGAGCTCTGGGCGTCGGAAATGGGTACAGTCTTGTCGAGGGTCCTCGTATGCCCAGTGGTAGGCTACGGTCAGAGAAATGCCCAGGCATGGCCTTGAAATAGTCACCGATGCCGGTGGGCTATAGGCTTTGGTCCGCGGGGGTTGGGGAGGGGGATTCGGGGGCTCTGGGCATCGGAAATATGTACAGTCATTTCGAGTGACCACGTGTGCCCTGTGGGCGAAGACGGTCATAGGCCTGCACGAAAATAGCAAGAAATGCCTTGTGGCCTTCAGAAATAGTCACCGAGGCCGGTGAGCTATAGCCTTTGGTCGACGGGGGTTGGGGAGGGGGGTTCGGGGGTTCTGGGCATCGGAAATGGGTACAGTCTTTTCGAGGGTCCTCGTGTGCCGAGTGGGAGACTTCGGTCAGAGGCCTGCCCAAAAATTTCAAGATATACCCAGACTCTACTCCAGAGAAATAGTCACCGACGCCGGTGGGCTACACCATTTGGTCCGCAGGGGTGGGGTAGGGGGTTCGGGGGCTCTGGGCGTCGGAAATGGGTACAGTCATTTCGAGGGTCCTCGTGTGCCCAGTGGGAGACTACGGTCAGAGGCCTACAAAAAAATGGCTAGAAATACCCAGTGACCATGAAATAGTCATAAGCGTTGGGCTATACCATTTGGTTCGCGGGGTTGGGTAGGGGTTCGGGGCTCACAGGCGTCGGGAAATGGGTACAGTCTTTTCGAGGGTCTCGTGTGCCCGATGGGAGACTACGGTCGAGGCCTGTCAAAATAGCTGAGATATCATGGCCAAAGCTTCATAAAATAGTCACCGGCCTTGGGTGGGCTATAGCCTTTGGTCCATGAGGTTGGGGAGGGATGTTCGGGGGCTATGGGCGTCGGAAATGCGTCCAATATTTTCGAGGGTCCTCGTGTGTCCAGTGGGAGGCTGCGGTCACAGGTCTGCCCTAAAATGGCAAGAAATACCCCGCGGCGCAGCACCCGAAATAGTCACCGATGCCGGTGGGCTATAGCCTTTGGTCTGCGGGGGTTGGGGAGGGGCGTTCGGGGGCTCTGGGAGTCGGAAATGGGTACAGTCTCTTCTAGAGTTCTCGTGTGGCCAGTGGGAGGCTACAGTCAGAGGCCTGCCCCAAAATGGCAACAAATACCGAGCGGCGAAGCGCGCGAAATAGTCACCGACGCCGGTGGGCTATAGCCTTTGGTCCGCGGGGGTTGGGGAGGGGGGTTCGGGGACTATGGGTGTCGAAAATGGGTACAGTCTTGTCGAGGGTCCTCACGTGCCCAGTGGGAGACTACGGTCAGAGGCCTGGCCTAAAACGGCAGGAAATGCCCACCGTGACCTTGCAGAACCAGTCACCGAGGCGGTGGGCTATGTGCTGGTCCGTGGGGGTTTGGGAAAGGGGTTCGGGGGCTCTGGCCATCGGAAATATGTGCAGTCATTTCGAGGGTACTCGTGTGCCCAGTGGGAGGCTATGATCAGAGGCCTGCCCTAAAATAGCACGAAATACCTAGCGGCCTTGAAATAATCACCCTGGGCTATAGCCTATGGTCCGGGGGGATTGGGAGGGGTTTGGGGCTCACAGGCGTGGAAATGGGTACAGTCTTGTCGAGGGTCCTCGGGTGCCAGGTGGGAGGCTACGGTCACAGGCACTGCCTAAAATGGCAAGAAATGCCTTGTGTGTGTATGAAATAATCATTGTTGGTGGGCTATAGCCTTTGGTCCGCGGGGGTTGGGGGGGGGGATTCGGGGGCTCTGGGCATCATAAATATGTACAGCAATTTCGAAGGTCCTCGTGTGCCCAGTGGGAGGCTACGGTCAGAGGCCTGCCCTAAAATAGCAAGAAATGCCACGCTGCGCAGCGCGTGAAATAGTCACCGAGGCCGGTGAGCTATAGCCTTTGGTCGACGGGGGTTAGGGAGGGGGGTTCGGGGGCTCTGGGCATCGGAAATGGGTCTAGTCTTTTCGAGAGACCTCGTGTACCCAGTGGGAGGCTACGGTCACTGGCCTGCCCAAAAATGGCAGGAAATGCCCACCGAAGTCTGTGAACCAGCACCAAGGGCAGGTGGGCTATAACTGTTCCAGCGGAGGTTGGGGTGGGGGATTCTGGTGTCTGGGCATCGGAAATATGTACAGTCATTTCGAGGGTCTTCGTGTTACCAGTGGGAGGATACGGTCAGAGGCCTGCCCTAAAATAGCAAGAAATGCCCATTGTGTGGCGCTTGAAATAGTCACAGGGCGGTGAGCTATAACTTTGTCGGCGGGGTTGGGGAGGGGGGTTCGGGGGCTATGGGCATCGGAAATGGGTCCAGTCTTTTCGAGAGACCTCGTGTACCCAGTGGGAGGCTACGGTCACAGGCCTGCCCAAAAATGGCAAGAAATACCTCGTGTCGCAGCGCGCGAAATAGTCGCCGATGCCGGTGGGCTATAGCCCTTTGGTCTGCGGGGGTTGGGGAGTGGCGTTTGGGGGCTCTGGGCATCAGAAATGGGTCTCGTCTTTTCGAGGGTCCTCGTGTACCTAGTGGGAGACTTCGGTCAGAGGCCTGCCCAAAAATGGCAAGAAATACCAGCGAAGCCTGTGAAATAGTCATAGGCGGTGGGATATACCTTTGGGCCGGCTGGGGTGGGGTTGGGGGTTGGGGGGCTCTGGGCGTGGGAAATGGGTACAGTCATTTCGAAGGTCCTCGTGTGCCCAGTGGGAGACTACGGTCAGAGGCCTGCAAAAAAATGGCTAGAAATACCCAGCGGCGAAGCCCGCGAATTAGTCACCGACGCCGTTGGGCTATACCATTTGGTTCGCGGGGGTTGGGTAGGGGGTTCGGGGGCTCTGGGCGTCGGAAATGGGTACAGTCTTTTCGAGGGCCCTCGTGTGATGGAGACTACGGTCGAGGCCTGTCAAAATGGCTAGATATCATGGTGAGCTTCATAAAATAGTCACCGACAGCCGGTGGGCTATAGCCTTTGGTCATGAGGTTGGGGAGGGATGTTCGGGGGCTATGGGCGTCGGAAATGGGTCCAATATTTTTCGAGGGTCCTCGTGTGTCCAGTGGGAGGCTGCGGTCACAGGTCTGCCCTAAAATGGCAAGAAATACCCCGCGGCGCAGCACCCGAAATAGTCGCCGATGCCGGTGGGCTATAGCCTTTGGTCTGCGGGGGTTGGGGAGGGGCGTTCGGGGGCTCTGGGTGTCGGAAATGGGTACAGTCTCTTCTAGGGTTTTCGTGTGGCCAGTGGGAGGCTACAGTCAGAGGCCTGCCCTAAAATGGCAAGAAATGCCCAACGGGCGCAGCGCGCGAAATTGTTGCCGATGCCGGTGGGCTATAGCCTTTGGTCTGCAGTGGTTGGGGACGGGCGTTCGGGTGCTCTGGGCGTCGGAAATGGGTACAGTCTTTTCTAAGGTCCTCGTGTGGCCGGTGGGAGGCTACGGTCAGAGGCCTGCCCCAAAATGGCAAGAAATACCCAGCGGCGAAGCGCGCGAAATAGTCACCGACGCCGGTGGGCTATAGCCTTTGGTCCGTGGGGATTGGGGAGGGGGGTTTGGGGCTCTGGGCGTCGGAAATGGGTACAGTCTTGTCGAGGGTCCTCGTATGCCAAGTGGGAGGCTACGGTCACAGGCCTGCCCTAAAATGGCAAGAAATGCCCCGCGGCGCAGCGCGCGAAATAGTCGCTGTTGCCGGTGGGCTATAGCCTTTGGTCCGCGGGGGTTGGGGAGGGGGATTCGGGGGCTCTGGGCATCAGAAATATGTACAGTCATTTCGAAGGTCCTCGTGTGCCCAGTGGGAGGCTACGGTCAGAGGCCTGCCCTAAAATAGCAAGAAATGCCCCGCGGCGCAGCGCGTGAAATAGTCACCGAGGCCGGTGAGCTATAGCCTTTGGTCGACGGGGGTTGGGGAGGGGGGTTCGGGGGCTCTGGGCATCGGAAATGGGTCTAGTCTTTTCGAGAGAATTCGTGTACCCAGTGGGAGGCTACGGTCACAGGCTTGCCCAAAAATGGCAGGAAATGCCCACCGGCGAAGTGCGCGAACCAGTCACCGAGGCCAGTGGGCTATAGCCTTTGGTCCGTGGGGGTTTGGGAAGGGGGTTCGGGGGCTCTGGGCATCCGAAATATGTACAGTCATTTCGAGGGTACTGTGTGCCCAGTGGGAGGCTACTGTCAGAGGCCTGCCCTAAAATAGCACGAAATACCCAGCGGCGAAGCGCGCGAAATAGTCACCGAAGCCGGTGGGCTATAGCCTTTGGTCCGTGGGGGTTGGGGAGGGGGGTTCGGGAGCTCTGGGCGTCGGAAATGGGTACAGTCTTGTCGAGGGTCCTCGTATGCCCAGTGGTAGGCTACGGTCACAGGCCTCCCCTAAAATGGCAAGAAATGCCCCGGGGCGCAGCGCGCGAAATAGTCGCCGATGCCGGTGGGCTATAGCCTTTGGTCCGCGGGGGTTGGGGAGGGGGATTCGGGGGCTCTGGGCATCGGAAATATGTACAGTCATTTCGAGGGTCCTCGTGTGTGCCCGATGGGAGGCGGTCAGAGGCCTGCCCTAAAATAGCAAGAAATGCCCATGGCCTTGCGCAGAAATAGTCACAGGGCGGTGAGCTATGCCCTAGTCGACAGGGGTTGGGGAGGGTTCGGGGTTGGGCATGGAAATGGGTACAGTCTTTTCGAGGGTCCTCGTGTACCTAGTGGGAGACTTGATTGAGGCCTGCCCAAAATGGCAAGAAATACCCAATGACCTTGAAATAATCCTGGCGGTGGGCTACACCATTTGGTCCATGAGGGGTGGGGTAGGGGTTCGGGGCTCACAGGCGTCGGAAATGGGTACAGTCATTTCGAGGGTCCTCGTGTGCCCAGTGGGAGACTACGGTCAGAGGCCTGCAAAAAAATGGCTAGAAATACCCAGCGGCGAAGCCCGCGAAATAGTCACCGACGCCGTTGGGCTATACCATTTGGTTCGCGGGGGTTGGGTAGGGGGTTCGGGGGCTCTGGGCGTCGGAAATGGGTACAGTCTTTTCGAGGGTCCTCGTGTGCCCAGTGGGAGACTACGGTCAGAGGCCTGTCCAAAAATGGCTAGATATACGCAGCGGCGAAGCTCGTAAAATAGTCACCGACGCCGGTGGGCTATAGCCTTTGGTCCGCGGGGGTTGGGGAGGGATGTTCGGGGGCTATGGGCGTCGGAAATGGGTCCAATATTTTCGAGGGTCCTCGTGTGTCCAGTGGGAGGCTGCGGTCACAGGTCTGCCCTAAAATGGCAAGAAATACCCCGCGGCGCAGCACCCGAAATAGTCGCCGATGCCGGTGGGCTATAGCGTTTGGTCTGCGGGGGTTGGGGAGGGGCGTTCGGGGGCTCTGGGTGTCGGAAATGGGTACAGTCTCTTCTAGGGTTCTCGTGTGGCCAGTGGGAGGCTACAGTCAGAGGCCTGCCCTAAAATGGCAAAAAATACCCATGTGTGGAAATAATAGGCGGTGGGCTATAGCCTTTGGTCCGCGGGGGTTTGGGAGGGGCGTTCGGGGGCTCTGGGCGTCGGAAATGGGTACAGTCTTTTCTAGGGTTCTCGTGTGGCCTTTGGGAGGCTACAGTCAGAGGCCTGCCCTAAAATGGCAAGAAATACTTGCTTGGCCGAAATAGTCCCTGAGGCCGGTGGGCTATAGCCTTTGGTCCGCGGGGGTTTGGGAGGGGCGTTCGGGGGCTCTGGGCGTCGGAAATGGGTACAGTCTTTTCTAGGGTTCTCGTGTGGCCAGTGGGAGGCTACAGTCAGAGGGCTGCCCTAAAATGGCAAGAAATGCCCAGCGGCGCAGCGCGCGAAATTGTTGCCGATGCCGGTGGGCTATAGCCTTTGGTCTGCAGTGGTTGGGGACGGGCGTTCGGGTGCTCTGGGCGTCGGAAATGGGTACAATCTTTTCTAGGGTCCTCGTGTGGCCGGTGGGAGACTACGGTCAGAGGCCTGCCCCAAAATGGCAAGAAATACCCAGCGGCGAAGCGCGCGAAATAGTCACCGACGCCGGTGGGCTATAGCCTTTGGTCCGCGGGGGTTGGGGAGGGGGGTTCGGGGACTATGGGTGTCGAAAATGGGTACAGTCTTGTCGAGGGTCCTCACGTGCCCAGTGGGAGACTACGGTCAGAGGCCTGCCCTAAAATGGCAGGAAATGCCCACCGGCGAAGCGCGCGAACCAGTCACCGACGCCGGTGGGCTATAGCCTTTGGTCCGTGAGGGTTTGGGAAAGGCGTTCGGGGGCTCTGGCCATCGTAAATATGTGCAGTCATTTCGAGGGTACTCGTGTGCCCAGTGGGAGGCTACGGTCAGAGGCCTGCCCTAAAATAGCACGAAATACCCAGCAGCCTTGAAATAAGTCACCGGCCTTGAGGTGGGCTATAGCCTTTGGTCCGTGGGGGTTGGGGAGGGGGGTTCGGGTGATCTGGGCTTCGGAAATCGGTTCAGTCTTGTCGAGGGTACTCGTATGCCCAGTGGGAGGCTACGGTCACAGGCCTGCCCTAAAATGGCAAGAAATACCCAGGCAGCCTTGTGAAATAATCGCCGATGCCGGTGGGCTATATAGCCTTTGGTCCGCGGGGGTTGGGGAGGGGGATTCGGGGGCTCTGGGCATCTGAAAGATGTACAGTCATTTCGAGGGTCCTCGTGTGCCCAGTGGGAGGCTGATCGAGGCCTGCCTAAAATAACAAGAAATGCCCATGGCCTTGGCGCAAATAGTCATAGGGCGGTGAGCTATGTGCTGGTCGGCAGGGGGTTGGGGAGGGGGGTTCGGGGGCTCTGGGCATAGTCTTTTCGAGGGACCTCGTGTAACCAGTGGGAGGCTGCGGTCAGAGGCCTGCCCTAAAATGGCAAGAAATACCCCGTGGCGCAGCGCCTGAAATAGTCGCCGATGCCGGTGGACTATAGTCTTTGGTCTGCGACGGTTGGGGAGGGGCGTTCGGGGGCTCTGGGCGTCGGAAATATGTACAGTCTTTTCTAGGGTTCTCGTGTCACCAGTGGAAGGCTACAGTCAGAGGCCTGCCCTAAAATGGCAAGAAATACCCTCTGTTGGTAGCCTTGAAATAATCGGCCAGTAGGGGCTATAGCCCTTGATGCTGTGAGGGGTTTGGGAGGGGCATTCGGGGGCTCTGGGCGTCGGAAATGGGTACATTTTTTTATAGGGTTCTCGTGTGGCCAGTGGGAGGCTACAGTCAGAGGCCTGCCCTAAAATGGCAAGCAGTGGTGTGCCCAGCCTTGTGAGTATTGCCGATGCCGGGGGGCTATAGCCTTTGGTCTGCCGTGGTTGGGGACGGGCGTTCGGGTGCTCTGGGCGTCGGATATGGGTACAGTCTTTTCTAGGGTCCTCGTGTGGCCAGTGGGAGGCTACGGTCAGAGGCCTGCCCCAAAATGGCAACAAATACCGGCGTGGCCTTGAAATAGTCACCGGCCGGTGGGCTGTGCTTTGGTCAGCGGGGTTGGGAGGGTTCGGGCACTATGGGTGTCGAAAATGGGTACAGTCTTGTCGAGGGTCCTCACGTGCCCAGTGGGAGAGTACGGTCAGAGGCGTGGCCTAAAATGGCAGGAAATGCCACAGCGGAAACCTGTGAACCAGTCACCGAGGCCGGTGGGCTATAGCCTTTGGTCCGTGGGGGTTTGGGAAAGGGGTTCGGGGGCTCTGGCCATCGGAAATATGTGCAGTTATTTCGAGGGTACTCGTGTGCCCAGTGGGAGGCTATGGTCAGAGGCCTGCCCTAAAATAGCACGAAATATCCAGCGGCGAAGCGCGCGAAATAGTCACCGACGCCGGTGGGCTATAGCCTTTGGTCCGTGGGGATTGGGGAGCGGGGTTTGGGGCTCTGGGCGTCGGAAATGGGTACAGTCTTGTCGAGGGTCCTCGTATGCCAAGTGGGAGGCTACGGTCACAGGCCTGCCCTAAAATGGCAAGAAATGCCCTTGGCGTGGCATGTGAAATAGTTCTTTGTTGCGGTGGGCTATAGCCTTTGGTCATGAGGGTTGGGAGGGATTAGGGGCTCTGGGCATCAGAAATATGTACAGTCATTTCGAAGGTCCTCGTCGTGCCCAGTGGGAGGCTACGGTCAGAGGCCTGCCCTAAAATAGAAAGAAATGCCCCGCGGCGCAGCGCGTTAAATAGTCACCGAGGCCGGTGAGCTATAGCCTTTGGTCGACGGGGGTTGGGGAGGGGGGTTCGGGGGCTCTGGGCATCGGAAATGGGTCCAGTCTTTTCGAGAGACCTCGTGTACCCAGTGGGAGGCTACGGTCCTGAGCCTGCCCAAAAATGGCAGGAAATGCCCACCGGCGAAGTGCGCGAACCAGTCACCGAGGCCGGTTGGCTATAGTCTTTGGTCCGTGGGGGTTTCGGAAGGGGGTTCGGGGGCTCTGGGCTTCCGAAATATGTACAGTCATTTCGAGGGTACTCGTGTGCCCAGTGGGAGGCTACGGTCAGAGGCCTGCCCTAAAATAGCACGAAATACCCAGCGGCCTTGAAATAATCCTGACGGTGGGCTATAGCCTTTCGTTCGCGGGGGTTGGGGAGGGGTGTTCGGGGGCTATGGGTCTCGGAAATGGGTCCAGTCTTTTCGAGGTTCCTCGTGTGCCCAGTGGGAGGCTGCGGTCAGAGGCCTGCCCTAAAATGGCAAGAAATACCCCGTGGCGCAGCGCCCGAAATAGTCGCCGATGCCGGTGGACTATAGTCTTTGGTCTGCGGCGGTTGGGGAGGGGCGTTCGGGGGCTCTGGGCGTCGGAAATATGTACAGTCTTTTCTAGGGTTCTCGTGTCACCAGTGGAAGGCTACAGTCAGAGGCCTGCCCTAAAATGGCAAGAAATACCCTCTGGTAGTGTGAGAAATAGTCAGCCCGGTAGGGGCTATAGCCTAGTGCTGTGAGGGGTTTGGGAGGCGTTCGGCTCAGGCGTCGGAAATGGGTACATTTTTTTTATATGGCTCTCGTGTGTCCAGTGGTATGCTACAGTCAGAGGCCTGCCCTATAATGGCAAGAAATGCCAGTGGCCTTGGCCTTGAGTGTTCTTGATGCGGTGGGCTATAGCCTTTGATCTGCGATGGTTGAGACAGGCGTTGGGTGCTACAGGCGTCGGATATGGGTCTGATCTTTTCTAGGGTCCTTGTGTGGCCAGTGGGAGGCTACGGTCAGAGGCCTGCCCAAAAATGGCAACAAATACCGGCGGCGGCCTTGAAATAATCACCGGCAGCGGTGGGCTATAGCCTTTGGTCCGCGGGGGTTGGGGAGGGGGGTTCGGGGACTATGGCTGACGAAAATGGGTACAGTCTTTTCGAGGGTCCTCACGTGCCCAGTGGGAGACTACGGTCAGGCACAGCCTAAAATGGCGAAATGCCACACCGTGAAACACTGTGAACCGATCAAGGCGGTGGGCTATAGCCTTTGGTCCGTGGGGGGTTTGGGAAAGGGTTGAGGGGCTCAGCCGCATCGGAAATATGTGCAGTTATTTCGAGGGTACTCGTGTGCCCAGTGGGAGGCTATGGTCAGAGGCCTGCCCTAAAATATAGAAATATCCAGCAGCCTTGTGAAATAATCAGCGCCCGGTGGGCTATAGCCTTTGGTCCGTGGGGTTTGGGGAGGGGGGTTTGGGGCTCTGGGCGTCGGAAATGGGTACAGTCTTGTCGAGGGTCCTCGTTTGCCAAGTGGGAGGCTACGGTCAGGCCTGCCCTAAAATGGCAAGAAATGCCCAGCAGTGTGAAATAAGTTCTTGTTGCCGGTGGGCTATAGCCTTTGGTCCGCGGGGGTTGGGGAGGGGGATTCGGGGGCTCTGGGCATCAGAAATATGTACAGTCATTTCGAAGGTCCTCGTCGTGCCCAGTGGGAGGCTACGGTCAGAGGCCTGCCCTAAAATAGAAAGAAATGCCCCGCGGCGCAGCGCGTTAAATAGTCACCAAGGCCGGTGAGCTATAGCCTTTGGTCGACGGGGGTTGGGGAGGGGGGTTCGGGGGCTCTGGGCATCGGAAATGGGTCCAGTCTTTTCGAGAGACCTCGTGTACCCAGTGGGAGGCTACGGTCACAGGCCTGCCCAAAAATGGCAGGAAATGCCCACCGGCGAAGTGCGCGAACCAGTCACCGAGGCCGGTTGGCTATAGTCTTTGGTCCGTGGGGGTTTCGGAAGGGGGTTCGGGGGCTCTGGGCTTCCGAAATATGTACAGTCATTTCGAGGGTACTCGTGTGCCCAGTGGGAGGCTACGGTCAGAGGCCTGCCCTAAAATAGCACGAAATACCCAGCGGCGAAGCGCGCGAAATAGTCACCGAAGCCGGTGGGCTATAGCCTTTCGTTCGCGGGGGTTGGGGTGGGGTGTTCGGGGGCTATGGGCCTCGGAAATGGGTCCAGTCTTTTCGAGGTTCCTCGTGTGCCCAGTGGGAGGCTGCGGTCAGAGGCCTGCCCTAAAATGGCAAGAAATACCCCGTGGCCTTGGCCTTGAAATAGTCGCCGATGCCGGTGGACTATAGTCTTTGGTCTGCGGCGGTTGGGGAGGGGCGTTCGGGGGCTCTGGGCGTCGAAAATATGTACAGTCTTTTCTAGGGTTCTCGTGTCACCAGTGGAAGGCTACAGTCAGAGGCCTGCCCTAAAATGGCAAGAAATACCCTCTGTGTAGCCTGTGAAATAATCGGCCCAGGCAGGGGGCTATAGCCTTTGGTACGCGGGGGTTTGGGAGGGGCGTTCGGGGGCTCTGGGCATCGGAAATGGGTACATTTTTTTTATAGGGTTCTCGTGTGGCCAGTGGGAGGCTACAGTCAGACGCCTGCCCTAAAATGGCAAGAAATGCCAATGGCCTTGTGTATGAGTGTATTACCGATGCGGTGGGCTATGTGCTGATGTCTGCGGTGGGTGAGACAGGCGTTCGGGTGCTCTGGGCGTCGGATATGGGTACAGTCTTTTCTAGGGTCCTCGTGTGGCCAGTGGGAGGCTACGGTCAGAGGCCTGCCCAAAAATGGCAACAAATACCAGCCAGTGGCAGAAATAGTCACCAGCCCGGTGGGCTATAACCTTTGGTCCATGAGGTTGGGGAGGGTTGGGGACTATGGGTGTAAATAAATGGGTACAATCTTGTCGAGGTCCTCACGTGCCCAGTGGGAGACTACGGTCAGAGCCTGGCCTAAAATGGCAGAAATACCCACCGTGAGCCTTGAACCGATCACCAGGGCCGGTGGGCTATAAGCTGGTCCGTGGGGGATTGGGAAAGGGGTACGGGGGCTCTGGCCATAGGAAATATGTGCAGACATTTCGAAGGAACACGTGTGCCCAGTGGGAGGCTATGGTCAGAGGCCTGCCCTAAAATAACCTGAAATATCCGGTGGCCTTGTGAAATAATCCTGGCCGGTGGGCTATAACCTTTGGTCCGTGGGGATTGGGAGGGGTTTGGGGCTCACAGGCGTCGGAAATGGGTACAGTCTTGTCGAGGGTCCTCGTATGCCAAGTGGGAGGCTACGGTCACAGGCCTGCCCTAAAATGGCAAGAAATGCCCTTGGCCTGTGTATGAAATAATCCATTGTGCCCGGTGGGCTATAGCCTTTGGTCCGCGGGGGTTGGGCAGGGGGATTCGGGGGCTCTGGGCATCAGAAATATGTACAGTCATTTCGAAGGTCCTCGTCGTGCCCAGTGGGAGGCTACGGTCAGAGGCCTGCCCTAAAATAGAAAGAAATGCCCCGCGGCGCAGCGCGTTAAATAGTCACCAAGGCCGGTGAGCTATAGCCTTTGGTCGACGGGGGTTGGGGAGGGGGGTTCGGGGCTCTGGGCATGAAATGGGTCAGTCTTTTCGAGACCTCGTGTACCAGTGGGAGGCTCTGATCACAGGCCTGCCCAAAAATGGCAGGAAATGCCCACCGGCGAAGTGCGCGAACCAGTCACCGAGGCCGGTTGGCTATAGTCTTTGGTCCGTGGGGGTTTGGAAGGGGTTCAGGGGCTCTGGGCTTCCGAAATATGTACAGTCATTTGAGGTACTCGTGTGCCCGATGGGAGGCTACGGTCAGGCCTGCCTAAAATAACCTGAAATACCAGTGAGCCTTGAAATAGTCACCAACGCCGGTGGGCTATAGCCTTTCGTCCGCGGGGGTTGGGGAGGGATGTTCGGGGGCTATGGGCCTCGGAAATGGGTCCAGTCTTTTCGAGGTTCCTCGTGTGCCCAGTGGGAGGCTGCGGTCAGAGGCCTGCCCTAAAATGGCAAGAAATACCCCGTGGCGCAGCGCCCGAAATAGTCGCCGATGCCGGTGGACTATAGTCTTTGGTCTGCGGCGGTTGGGGAGGGGCGTTCGGGGGCTCTGGGCGTCGAAAATATGTACAGTCTTTTCTAGGGTTCTCGTGTCACCAGTGGAAGGCTACAGTCAGAGGCCTGCCCTAAAATGGCAAGAAATACCCTGTGTGTGTGAAATAATCGGTAGGGGCTATAGCCTTTGGTACGCGGGGGTTTGGGAGGGGCGTTCGGGGGCTCTGGGCGTCGGAAATGGGTACATTTTTTTTATAGGGTTCTCGTGTGGCCAGTGGGAGGCTACAGTCAGAGGCCTGCCCTAAAATGGCAAGAAATGCCCAGCGGCGCAGCGCGCGAAATTGTTGCCGATGCCGGTGGGCTATAGCCTTTGGTCTGCAGTGGTTGGGGACGGGCGTTCGGGTGCTCTGGGCATCGGATATGGGTACAGTCTTTTCTAGGGTCCTCGTGTGGCCAGTGGGAGGCTACGGTCAGAGGCCTGCCCCAAAATGGCAACAAATACCGAGCGGCGAAGCGCGCGAAATAGTCACCGACGCCGGTGGGCTATAGCCTTTGGTCCGCGGGGGTGGGGGGGGGGGGTTCGGGTACTATGGGTGTCGAAAATGGGTACAGTCTTGTCGAGGGTCCTCACGTGCCCAGTGGGAGACTACGGTCAGAGGCCTGGCCTAAAATGGCAGGAAATGCCCACCGTGACCTTGAACCAGTCACAGGGCGGTGGGCTATAGCTGGTCCGTGGGGGTTTGGGAAAGGGTTGGGGCTCAGCCGCCATCGGAAATATGTGCAGTCATTTCGAGGGTACTCGTGTGCCCAGTGGGAGGCTATGGTCAGAGGCCTGCCCTAAAATAGCACGAAATATCCAGCAGAAATAATCACCAGCCGGTGGGCTATAATAGGTCCGTGGGGATTGGGGAGGGTTTGGGGCTCAGGCGTCGGAAATGGTACAGTCTTGTCGAGGTCCTCGTATGCCAAGTGGGAGGCTACGGTCACAGGGCCTGCCCTAAAATGGCAAGAAATGCCTTGTGTGTATGAAATAATCATATTGCCGGTGGGCTATAGGCTTTGGTCCTTGAGGGTTGGGCGGGGGATTAGGGCTCTGGGCATCAGAAATATGTACAGTCATTTGAAGGTCCTCGTCGTGCCATGGGAGGCTACGGTCGAGGCCTGCCTAAAATAGAAAGAAATGCCCCGCGGCGCATCGCGTTAAATAGTCACCGAGGCCGGTGCGCTATAGCCTTTGGTCGACGGGGGTTGGGGATGGGGGTTCGGGGGCTCTGGGCATCGGAAATGGGTACAGTCATTTTGAGGGACCTCGTGTACCAGTGGGAGGCTCTGATCACAGGCCTGCCCAAAAATGGCGAAATGCCCACCCGTGAAGTCTGTGAACCAGTCATAAGGCGGTTGGCTATAGTCTTTGGTCCGTGGGGGTTTCGGAAGGGGGTTCGGGGGCTCTGGGCTTCCGAAATATGTACAGTCATTTCGAGGGTACTCGTGTGCCCAGTGGGAGGCTACGGTCGAGGCACTGCCTAAAATATACGAAATACCAGTAGTGACCTTGAAATAATCCACCAGCGGTGGGCTATAGCCTTTCGTTCGCGGGGTTGGTGTGGGGTGTTCGGGGGGTATGGTCCTCGGAAATGGGTCCAGTCTTTTCGAGGTTCCTCGTGTGCCCAGTGGGAGGGTGCGGTCAGAGGCCTGCCCTAAAATGGCAAGAAATACCCCGTGGCGCAGCGCCCGAAATAGTCGCCGATGCCGGTGGACTATAGTCTTTGGTCTGCGGCGGTTGGGGAGGGGCGTTCGGGGGCTCTGGGCGTCGAAAATAGGTAGAGTCTTGTCTAGGGTTCTCGTGTCACGGTGGGAAGGCTACGATCAGGCCTGCCCTAAAATGGCAAGAAATACCCTCTGGTAGTGTGAAATAGTCAGCCCAGGCAGGGGCTATAGCCTTTAGTGCAGGGGTTTGGGAGGCGTTCGGGGCTACGGCTGGAATGGGTACATTTTTTATAGGGTTCTCGTGTGGCGGTGGGAGGCTCTGTCAGGGCCTGCCCAAATGGCAAGAAATGCCAGTATGACCTTGTGAGTGTGCCGATGCCGGTGGGCTATAGCCTTTGGTCTGCAGTGGCTGGGGACGGGCGTTCGGGTGCTCTGGGCGTCGGATATGGGTACAGTCTTTTCTAGGGTCCTCGTGTGGCCAGTGGGAGGCTACGGTCAGAGGCCTGCCCAAAAATGGGAACAAATACCGAGCGGCGAAGCGCGCGAAATAGTCACCGACGCCGGTGGGCTATAGCCTTTGGTCCGCGGGGGTTGGGGAGGGGGGTTCGGGGACTATGGGTGTCGAAAATGGGTACAGTCTTGTCGAGGGTCCTCACGTGCCCAGTGGGAGACTACGGTCAGAGGCCTGGCCTAAAATGGCAGGAAATACCCACCGTGACCTTGAACCAGTCACAGGGCGGTGGGCTATAGCTTTGGTCCGTGGGGGTTTGGGAAAGGGTTCGGGGGCTCACGGCCATGCCGGAAATATGCAGTCATTTGAGGGTACTCGTGTGCCCGATGGGAGGCTATGGTGGGCGGCCTAAAATAACCTGAAATATCCGGTGGGACTGAGCCCTTGAAATGATCGACCGGCCTTGGTGGGCTATAGCCTGTACTGGTCCGTGGGGATTGGGGAGGGGTTTGGGAGCTCATTTGGCGAATGGAGTGCATTAGCATCGAGGTCTCATGTATGTGGGTGGACTCAGTCGTAGGCACATATAAAATGTGAGAAATGCCCTTGTGTATGGCAGGAATAATCATTGTTGCCCGGTGGGCTATACCATGCTTTGGTCAGCAGGGGGGTTGGGAGGGGTTCGAGAGGGCTCTGGGCATCGAAATATGATCATTCAAAAGGTCCTCGTGTACCCGGTGGGAGAGGCTGCGGTCAGAGAGGCACGCTAAAATAGAAAGAAATGCTTGTGGCCTTGAGCAGTTAAATAGTCCATAGACAGTGAGCTTCTAGCCTTTGGTCGTGAGGGGTTGGGAGGGATTCAGGGGCTCTGACGGGCATGAAATGGGTCGAGGTCTTTTGAGAGACCTCACATGCCGATGGGAGGCTACGGTCAGGAGCACTTGAGAAAAATGGCGAGAGTAAATGCCCACCGGCTGAAGTCTGTGAACCGATCCAAAGGGCCGGTTGGCTATAGTCTTTCAGTCCGTGGGGGTTTGGGAAGGGGTTGAGAGGCTCTGGGCTTAGAAATATGTACAGTCATTTCGAGGGTACTCGTGTATTGCCCGGTGGGAGGCTACGGTGGAGGCACATACAAATATACCGAAATACCAATGACTTGAAATAGTCACCAAGCCGGTGGGCTATGGCCTTTGGTTCAGCGGGGTTGGGAGGGGATGTTCGGAGGCTATGGGCCTCGGAAATGAGTCTAGTCTTTTAGGAGTTCCTCGTGTGCTTGATGGGAGGCCTGCGGTCGAGGCTGCCACAAATGGCAAGAAATACCCGTGGTAGCAGCGCAAAATAGTCATGGAGTGCCGGTGGACTATAGCCTTTGGTCTGCGACGGTTGGGGAGGGGCGTTCGGGGGCTCTGGGCGTCGGAAATATGTACAGTCTTTTCTAGGGTTCTCGTGTCACCAGTGGAAGGCTACAGTCAGAGGCCTGCCCAAAAATGGCAACAAATACCCTACTGTTGTGTGTGAAATAATCGGCCCAGGCCGGGGGCTATATGTGCTTTAGTGCAGGGGTTTGGGAGGCGTTAAGTGGGCTCTGGGCGTGAAATGGGTACATTTTTTATAGGGTTCGTGTGGCCAGTGGGAGGCTACAGGTCAGGAGCCTGCCTAAAATGGCAAGAAATACCAGTAGCGTGTGAAGTGTGTGTCGATGCCGGTGGGCTATAGCCTTTGGTCTGCAGTGGTTGGGGACGGGCGTTCGGGTGCTCTGGGCATCGGATATGGGTACAGTCTTTTCTAGGGTCCTCGTGTGGCCAGTGGGAGGCTACGGTCAGAGGCCTGTCCCAAAATGGCAACAAATACCCGGCGGCCTTGAGAAATAGTCCTGGTGGGCTGGCTATAATAACTGGGTCATGAGGGGTTGGGGAGGGTTGGGGACTATGGGTGTCGAAAATGGGTACAGTCTTGTCGAGGGTTCTCACACGTGCAGTGGGAGACTACGGTCGAGGCACAGCCTAAAATGGCAGGAAATACCCACCGTGAGCCTTGCAGGAACCGATCAAGGGCGGTGGGCTACTGTGCCCCTTTGGTCCGTGGGGGTTGGGGAAAGGGGTTCGGGGGCTCTGGCCATCGGAAATATGTGCAGTCATTTCGAGGGTACTCGTGTGCCCAGTGGGAGGCTATGGTCAGAGGCCTGCCCTAAAATAGCACGAAATATCCAGCGGTGAAGCGCGCGAAATAGTCACCGACGCCGGTGGGCTATAGCCTTTGGTCCGTGGGGATTGGGGAGGGGGGTTTGGGGCTCTGGGCGTCGGAAATGGGTGATCTTGTCGAGGTCTCGTATGCCAGAGTGGGGAGGCTACGGTCACAGGCCTGCCCTAAAATGGCAAGAAATGCCCAGTGGCCTTGAAATGAAATAGTCGTTATTGCGGTGGGCTATAGCCTTTGAGTCATGAGGGGTGGGGGAGGGGATTCGAGGGGCTCAGGCATGGAAATATGTCTGCAGTCATTTGAAGGGTCCTCGTGTGCCCGGTGGGAGGCTCTGGTCAGTGCACTGAAATAGAAATAAATACCTTGTGGCCTGCGATCAGAAATAGTCATAGGGCGGTGAGCTATAGCCTGGTCGGCCAGGGGTTGGGAGGGGTTCGGGGCTCTGGGCATCCAGTGGGTCAGATCTTTTCGAGACCTCGTGTGTACCCAGTGGGAGGCTACAGTCCACAGGCACCTGCCCAAAATGGCGAAATGCCCACCGGCGAAGTGCGCGAACCAGTCACCGAGGCCGGTTGGCTATAGTCTTTGGTCCGTGGGGGTTTGGGAAGGGGTTCGGGGGCTCTGGGCTTCCGAAATATGTACAGTCATTTCGAGGGGTACTCGTGTGTGCCCGATGGGAGGCTCTGGGTGAGGCACACACAAATAACCTGAAATACCCAGCCAGCCTTGTGAAATAATCACCACGAAGCCGGTGGGCTATAGCCTTTGGTCCGTGGGGGTTGGGGAGGGTTCGGGAGCTCACAGGCGTGGAAATGGAGTACAGTCTTGTCGAGGGTCTCGTATGCCCGATGGTGAGCTACGGTCACGGGCCTCCCTAAAATGGCAAGAAATGCCCAGGCGCAGCCTGTGAAATAATCATGGAATGCGGTGGGCTATAGCCTTTGGTCATGAGGGGTTGGGGAGGGATTCAGGGGGCTCACAGGCATCGGAAATATGTACAGTCATTTCGAGGTCTTCGTGTGCCCGGTTGGAGGCTACGGTCAGGCACGCCCTAAAATAAAGCAATGCCCAGCAGTGCGCTTGAAATAATCACCGAGGCAGTGAGGTATAGCACTGGTCAGCCAGGGGTTGGGGAGGGTTCGGCGGCTCTGGGCATAGTCTTCTCGAGGGACCTCGTGTGTGCAGTGGGAGGCTGCTTGATCCACAGGTCTGCCCCTAAAATCGCAAAAATACCCATGGCATGGCCTAGAAATAGTTACCCGATGCGGTGGGCTATAGCCTTTGTTCTGCGGGGGTTGGGAGGGGCGTTCGGGGCTCAGGCGTCGGGAAATGGGTACTGAGTCTTTTCTAGGGTACTCGTGTCACCCGGTGGAGGCTACTGAGTCAGGCTACTAAAATGGCAAGAAATACCCTCTGGCCTTGTATGGGAAATAGTCGCTGAGGCCGGGGGGCTATAGCCTTTGGTACGCGGGGGTTTGGGAGGGGCGTTCGTGGGCTCTGGGCGTCGGAAATGGGTACATTTTTTTTATAGGGTTCTCGTGTGGCCAGTGGGAGGCTAAAGTCAGAGGCCTGCCCTAAAATGGCAAGAAATGCCCAATGTTGTGTGAAAGGTATTCTTACCGATCTTAGGTGGGCTATAGTGCTTTGGTCTGCAGTGGTTGGGGGCAGGCGTTCGGTGCTCTGGGCATCGGATATGGGTCTGATCTTTTCTAGGGTCCTCGTGTGGCGGTGGGAGGCTACGGTCAGAGGCACTGCCCAAAAATGGCAACAAATACCGGCCGGTGACTTGAAATAATCACAACGGCCCGGTGGGCTATAACTTTGGTCCCTTGAGGTTGGGAGGGTTGGGGACTATGGGTGTCAATGGGTACAGTCTTGTCGAGGGTCCTCACGTGCCCAGTGGGAGACTACGGTCGAGGCCTGGCCTAAAATGGCAGGAAATGCCCACGGCGGCCAGTGAACCCAGTCAAGGGCCGGTGGGCTATAGCCTTTGGTCCGTGGGGTTGGGGAGAAGGGGTTCGGGGCTCTGGCCGCCAGGAAATATGTGCAGTCATTTGAGGGTACTCGTGTGCTTGATGGGAGGCTATGGTGAGCCACATAAAATAGCCACGAAATATCCAGCGGTGAATCGCGCGAAATAGTCACCGACTCCGGTGGGCTATGTGCTTTAGTCCGTGGGGATTGGGGAGGGGTTTGGGGCTCTGAGGCGTCGGGAAATGGGTACAGTCTGGTCGAGGGTCCTCGTATGCCAAGTGGGAGGCTCTGATCACAGGCCTGCCTAAAATGGCAAGAAATGCTTGTATGGCCTTGAAATAATCGTTGTTGCGGTGGGGTATAGCCTTTGGTCCTTGAGGGGTGGGAGGATTCGGGGCTCTGGTCATCAGAAATATGTACAGTCATTTCGAAGGTCCTCGTGTGCCCAGTGGGAGGCTACGGTCAGAGGCCTGCCCTAAAATAGAAAGAAATGCCCCGCGGCGCAGCGCGTTAAATAGTCACCGAGGCGGTCGCTATGTGCTGATCGGCGGGGTTGGGGAGGGGGGTTCGGGGGCTCTGGGCATCGGAAATGGGTCCAGTCTTTTCGAGAGACCTCGTGTACCCAGTGGGAGGCTACGGTCACAGGCCTGTCCAAAAATGGCAGGAAATGCCCACCGGCGAAGTGCGCGAACCAGTCACCGAGGCCGGTTGGCTATAGTCTTTGGTCCGTGGGGGTTTGGGAAGGGGGTTCGGGGGCTCTGGGCTTCCGAAATATGTACAGTCATTTCGAGGGTACTCGTGTGCCCAGTGGGAGGCTACGATTGAGGCCTGCCTAAATATAACGAAATACCCAGTGGCCAGCGAAATAATCACCGGTGGGCTATAGCCTTTGGTCCGTGGGGGGGGTTGGGAGGGGTTCGGGAGCTCACAGGCGTGGACATGGGTACAGTCTTGTCGAGGGTCCTCGTATGCCCAGTGGTAGGCTACGGTCCCAGGCCTCCCCTAAAATGGCAAGAAATGCCCGGGCAGCCTTGTGAAATAATCATGGATGCGGGTGGGCTATCGCCTTTGGTCCGGGGGGGTTGGGGAGGGGGTTTCGGGGGCTCTGGGCATCGGAAATATGTACAGTCATTTCGAGGGTCCTCGTGTGCCCAGTGGGAGGCTACGGTCAGAGGCCTGCACTAAAATAGCAAGCAATGCCCAGGTGCGCTGAGAAATAATCCAGGCCGGTGAGGTATAGCCTTTGGTCGACGGGGGGTTGGGGGGGGGGGTTCGGGGGCTCTGGGCATAGTCTTCTCGAGGGACCTCGTGTACCCAGTGGGAGGCTGCGGTCACAGGTCTGCCCTAAAATCATAAAGAAATACCCATGTAGCAGAAATAGTTACCCGATGCGGTGGGCTATAGCCTTTGTTCTGCGGGGTTGGGAGGGGCGTTCGGGGCTCACAGGCGTCGGAAATGGTGGATCTTTTCTAGGGTTCTCGTGTCACCCGGTGGAAGGCTACTGATCGAGGCCTGCCCTAAAATGGCAAGAAATATCCTCTGTTGTGGCGCTCGAAATAATCGGTGAGGCAGGGCTATAATGCTGAGTCTGTGGGGGTTTGGGAGGGCGTTAAGTGGGCTCACAGGCGTCGGAAATGGGTACATTTTTATAGGGTTCTCGTGTGGCCCGGTGGGAGGCTAAAGTCAGAGCCTGCCTAAAATGGCAAGAAATGCCAGTGGCCTTGTGTGAGTGTTACCCGATCTTGCGGTGGGCTATAGCCTGATGCTGCGGTGGTTGGGGGCAGGCGTTGGTGCTCTGGGGGCATCGGATATGGAGTCTGATCTTTCTAGGGTCCTCGTGTGGCGGTGGGAGGCTACGGTCGAGAGGCCTGCCCAATGTGCAAAATACCCGGCGGCAGCACATGAAATAGTAACCGACGCCGGTGGGCTATAGCCTTTGGTCCGCGGGGGTTGGGGTGGGGGGTTGGGGGACTATGGGTGTCGAAAATGGGTACAGTCTTGTCGAGGGTCCTCACGTGCCCAGTGGGAGACTACGGTCAGAGGCCTGGCCTAAAATGGCAGGAAATGCCCACCGGCCTTGAACCAGTCACATAGGCGGTGGGCTATAGCCTTTGGTCCGTGGGGGTTGGGGAAGAAAGGGTTGAGGGCTCACAGCCATCGGAAATATGTGCAGTCATTTGAGGGTACTCGTGTGCCAGTGGGAGGCTATGGTGAGGCCTGCCCTAAAATAACCTGAAATATCCAGCAGTGAAGCCTTGAAATAATCACTGACGCGGTGGGCTATAATGCTGGTCCGTGGGGATTGGGAGGGGGTTTGGGGCTCTGGGCGTCGGAAATGGGAGTCTTGTCGAGGGTCTCGTATGCCAAGTGGGAGGCTACGGTCTGAGCACTGCCTAAAATGGCAAGAAATGCCCCAGGCGCTTGGCCTATGAAATAGTCGTTGTTGCCGGTGGGCTATAGCCTTTGGTCCGCGGGGGTGGGGGAGGGGGATTCGGGGGCTCTGGGCATCAGAAATATGTACAGTCATTTCGAAGGTCCTCGTGTGCCCAGTGGGAGGCTACGGTCAGAGGCCTGCCCTAAAATAGAAAGAAATGCCCCGCGGCGCAGCGCGTTAAATAGTCACCGAGGCCGGTGAGCTATAGCCTTTGGTCGACGGGGGTTGGGGAGGGGGGTTCGGGGGCTCTGGGCATCGGAAATGGGTCCAGTCTTTTCGAGAGACCTCGTGTACCCAGTGGGAGGCTACGGTCACAGGCCTGCCCAAAAATGGCAGGAAATGCCCACCGGCGAAGTGCGCGAACCAGTCACCGAGGCCGGTTGGCTATAGTCTTTGGTCCGTGGGGGTTTGGGAAGGGGGTTCGGGGGCTCTGGGCTTCCGAAATATGTACAGTCATTTCGAGGGTACTCGTGTGCCCAGTGGGAGGCTACGGTCAGAGGCCTGCCCTAAAATAGCACGAAATACCAGTGACCTTGAAATAATCCAAAGCGGTGGGCTATGTGCTGGTCCGTGGGGGTTGGGAGGGGTTCGTGAGCTCTGGGCTTCGGAAATGTGTACAGTCTTGTCTAGGGTCCTCATGTGATGGTGAGCTACTGGTCACAGGCCTCCCCTAAAATGGCAAGAAATGCCCAGGCATGGCCTTGAAATAGTCGCCGATGCCGGTGGGCTATAGCCTTTGGTCCGCGGGGGTTGGGGAGGGGGATTCGGGGGCTCTGGGCATCGGAAATATGTACAGTCATTTCGAGGGTCCTCGTGTGCCCAGTGGGAGGCTACGGTCAGAGGCCTGCCCTAAAATAGCAAGCAATGCCCCGCGGGGCAGCGCTTGAAATAGTCACCAAGGCCGGTGAGGTATAGCCTTTGGTCGACGGGGGTTGGGGAGGGGGGTTCGGGGGCTCTGGGCATAGTCTTCTCGAGGGACCTCGTGTACCCAGTGGGAGGCTGCGGTCACAGGTCTGCCCTAAAATCGCAAGAAATACCCCGCGGCGCAGCGCCCGAAATAGTTGCCGATGCCGGTGGGCTATAGCCTTTGTTCTGCGGGGGTTGGGGAGGGGCGTTCGGGGGCTCTGGGCGTCGGAAATGGGTACAGTCTTTTCTAGGGTTCTCGTGTCACCAGTGGAAGGCTACAGTCAGAGGCCTGCCCTAAAATGGCAAGAAATACCTGGCAGTAGCGTGAAATAGTCAGCTGAGGCGGTGGGCTATAATACTGGTCATGGGGGTTGGGTAGGGGGTTGGGGGGCTCTGGGCGTCGAAATGGGTACAGTCTTTTCGAGGGTCCTCGTGCGCCCAGTGGGAGACTACGGTCAGAGGCCTGAACAAAAATGGCTAGAAAAACCCAGCGGCTATAAAATAGTCACCAGCCCGGTGGGCTATAGCCTTTAATCCCATGAGGGTTGGGGAGGATGGTCGAGGGCCTCGGAAATGGGTCCTGCCTTTTCGAGGGTCCTCCTGTGCCCAGTGGGACGCTGCGGTCAGAGGCCTACCCTAAAATGGCAAGAAATACCCCGCGGCGCAGCGCCCGAAATAGTCGCCGATGCCGGTGGGCTATAGTCTTCGGTCTGCGTGGGTTGGGGAGGGGCGTTCGGGGGCTCTGGGCTTCGGAAATATGTACAGTCTTTTCTAGGGTTCTCGTGTGACCAGTGGAAGGCTACAGTCAGAGGCCTGCCCTAAAATGGCAAGAAATACCCTCTGTGTGTAGCCTTGAAATAATCAGCTTGGGCGGTGGGCTGTAACCTTTGTCTGCTGGGGGTTCGGTGGGATGGTTGGGGAGCTCAGGTGTCGGGAAATGGGTCTGATCTTTGAAGGTCCTCGTGTGCCCAGTGGGAGACTACTGTCGGAGGCCTCCCCAAAAGTGGCAAGAAATACCCAGCAGCCAGCCTTGGAATAATCACAGCCTTGAGTGGGCTATACCATTTTGGTCCCTTGAGGGGTTGGGTAGGGGGCTCTGGGGGTCGGAAATGGGTACAGTCTTTTCGAGGGTTCTCGTGTGCCCAATGGGAGACTACGGTCAGAGGCCTGCCCAAAAATGGCTAGAAAAACCAAGCGGCGAAGAGCGCGAAATAGTCACCGACGCCGGTGGGCTATACCATTTGGTCCGCGGGGGTTGGGGAGGGATGGTCGGGGGCTATGGGCATCGGAAATGGGTCCAGTCTTTTTGATGGTCCTCGTGTGCCCAGTGGGAGACTACGGTCCGAGGCCTGCCCAAAAATGGATAGAAATACCCTGCGACGACGCGCGCGAAATAGTCACCGATGCCGGTGGGCTATAGCCTTTGGTCCGCGGCGGTTGGGGAGGGTTGTTCGGGGGCTATGGGCATCGGAAATGGGTCCAGTCTTTTCGAGGGTCCTCGTGTGCCCAGTGGGAGACTACGGTCAGAGGCCTGCCCAAGAATGGCTAGAAATACCCAGCGGCGAGGCTCGCGAAATAGTCACCGGCCTTGGTGGGCTATAACTTTGGTCATGGGGGTTGGGAGGATGTTCGGGGGCTATGGGTGTCGGAAATGAGTCCAGTCCTTTCGAGGTCCTCCACATGTGATGGGAGGCTACTGATCTGAGCCTGCCTAAAATGCAAGAAATGCCACAGGCGCAGGCCTTGAAATAATCGCCGATGCCGGTGGGCTATATAGCCTTTGGTCCTTGAGGTTGGGAGGGTTCAGGGGCTGTGGGCGTCGGAAATGGGTACAGTCTTTTCGAGGGTCCTCCTGTGCCCAGTGGGAGACTACGGTCAGAGGCCTGCCCTAAAATGGCAAGAAATACCCAGCGGCGAAGTGCGCGAAATAGTCACCGACGCCGGTGGGCTATAGCCTTTTGTCCGCGGGGGTTGGGGAGGGGGGCTCGGGGGCTCTGGGCATCGGAAATGGGTCCAGTCTTTTCGAGAGTCCTCGTGTGCCCAGTGGGAGGCTACGGTCACAGGCCTTCGTTAAAATGGCAAGAAATACCCCGCGGCGTAGCCCCCGAAATAGTCACCGATGCCGGTGGGCTATAGCCTTTGGTCTGCGGGGGTTGGGGAGGGGCGTTCGGGGGTTCTGGGTGTCGGAATGGGTACAGTCTTTTCTAGGGTCCTCGTGTGGCCAGTGGGAGGCTACGGTCAGAGGCCTGCCCTAAATGGCAAGAAATACCCAGCGTGAGCCTTGAAATAATCACCGAGGCCGGTGGGCTATAAGCTTTGTCCATGAGGGTTGGGAGGGTTGAGGGCTCTGGGCATCGGAAATGGGTCCAGTCTTTTCGAGGGTCCTTGTGCATCAAGTGGGAGGCGACGGTCAGAGGCCTGCCCTAAAATGGCAAGAAATACTGTGGCAGTCGTGAAATAATCGCTGAGGCGGTGGGCTATACTGGTCCATGAGGGGTTTGGGCGGGGGGTTCGGGGGCTCTGGGCGTCGGAAATGGGTACAGTCTTTTCGAGGGTCCTCGTGTGCCCAGTGGGAGACTACGGTCAGAGGCCTGCCAAAAATAACAAGAAATACCCAGCGGCGAAACGCGTGAAATAGTCACCGACGCCGGTGGGCTATAGCCTTTGGTCCGCGGGGGTTGGGGAGGGATGTTCGGGGACGATGGGCGTCGGAAATGGGTCCAGTCTTTTCGAGAGTCCTCGTGTGCCCAGTGGGAGGCTACGGTCACAGGCCTTCGTTAAGCTTGCAAGAAATGCATGGCGTAGCCCCAGAAATAGTCCTGCGGTGGGCTATGCCCAGTGCTGCGGGGGTTGGGAGGCGTTCGGGGTTACAGGCGTCGGAAATGGGTACAGTCTTTTCTAGGGTCCTCGTGTGGCCAGTGGGAGGCTACGGTCAGAGGCCTGCCCTAAAATGGCAAGAAATACTAGCAATGTGAAATGATCCTTTAGGCGGTGGGCTATAGCTTTGGTCATGAGGGGTTGGGAGAGAGGTTGGGGCTCTGGGTATCGGAAATGGGTCCAGTCTTCTGAGGGGTCTTGTGTGTGATGGGAGGCTCTGGTCGAGGCCTGCACTAAAATGGTGGAAATACCAAGCCAGCCTTGTGAAATAACCCTTAGAAATTTGGTGGGCTATAGCTTTGGTGAGGGTTGGGGGGTTCGGGGGCTCTGGGTCTCGGAAATGGGTACAGCGGTTTCGAGGGTCCTCGTGTGCCCAGTGGGAGGCTACGATCAGAGGCCTTCCATAAAATGGCAAGAAATGCCAATGGCATACGCATGAAATAATCAGCCCAGGCAGTGGGCTATAGTCTTTAGTCCGCTGGGGTTGGGGAGGGAGGTTCGAGGGCTCTGGCCGTCGGAAATGGGTCTAGTCTTTTAGAGGGTCCTCGTGTGCCCGGTGGGAGGCTACGGTCAGAGGGCTGCTATAAAATGGCGGGAAATACACAATGACACAGCAAATTAGTCATGGGGATGGTGGGCTATAGCCTTTGGTCCGCGGGGGTTGGGAAGAGAGGTTCGGGGGCTCTGGCGTCGGAAATTGGTCCAGTCTTTTTGAGGGGCCTCATGTGCGCAGTGGGAGGCTACGGTCAGAGGCATGCAAAAAAATGACAGGAAATGCCCATGGCTGTGCAGCCTTGAAATAGTCATGAGGCACTGTGGGCTATGTGCTTTCATCCACAGGGGTGGGGGCGGGGGTTCGGGGGCTCTGGGCGTCGGAAATGGGTACAGTCTTTTCGAGGGTCCTTGTGTGCCCAGTGGGAGGCTACGGTCAGAAGCCTTCCCTAAAATGTGAAAATGTAGCCAGCCTTGTGAAATCGTCAGCGGGCGGTGGGCTATAATAGTCCTTGAGGGTTGGGGGTTGGGTGCTCCGGGTGTCGGAAATGAGTCTGAGTCTTTTGAGGTCTCGTGTGCCAGTGGGAGGCTAAAGTAATAGGCCTGCCTAAAATGGCAAGCATGTGGCCAGCGTATACCTGTGAAAAAAAGTCGTCGAGGCGGTGGGCTATATGTGCTGGTCGAGGGGTTTGGGGAGGAGGTTAGGGGGCTCTGGGTGTGAAATGGGTCCAGTCATTTGGTGGCCTCATGTGATGTGAGTCTCTGATCAGGCTTGCCCTAAAATGGCAAAAAATGCCTAGCGTAGCCTTGTGAAATCGTCGTTGAGGCCGGTGGTCTATAGCCTTTGGTCAGCGGGGGTTAGGGAGGGGGTTCGGGGGCTCTGGGTGTCGGAAATGGGTACAGTCTTTTTGAGGGCCCTCATGTGCCCAGTGGGAGACTACGGTCAGAGGCCTGCCCTAAAATGGCAAGAAATGACCAGCGAGCGCGGTCATAAAATAGTTCTGCCGATGCCGGTGGGCTATAGCCTTTGGTCATGAGGGTTAGCCAGTGAGGTTAAAGACTCTGGGCGTCGGAAATGGGTCCATTCTTTTAGAGACCTCGTGTCCCAGTGGAAGCTCTGATTTAAAGCCTGCCTAAAATGGCAAAAATGCCCGATTAAGCGCAGCCAATGGCGAAATAATCACCGAGGCCGATGGGCTATAGCCTTTAGTCCTTGAGGGGTTGGGTAAGGGGGTTGAGGGGTTGGGTGTCGAGAAATGGAGTGCAGTCTTTGGGCAGTCCTCGTATACCAGTGGGAGGCTCTGGTCAGGAGCCTGCCTAAAATGGCAAGAAATACCAATGACGCAGTCTGTGAAATAGTCACCGAGGCCGGTGGGCTATAGCCTTTGGTCCGCGGGGGTTGGGGAGGGGGGTTCGGGGGCTCTGGGCATTGGTAATGGGTACAGTCTTTTCAAGGGTCCTCGTGTGCCCAGTGGGAGGCTACAGTCAGAGGCATGCCCTAGAATGGCGAAATGCCAGCTTGTGCCTTGAAATAATCATAGGGCAGTGGGTTATAACCTTTGGTCCATGGGGTTGGGAAGGGTTCGAGGGGCTCAGGGGTGAGTGGTCCATTCTTTTCAAGGGTCTCGTGTGACTAGTGGGACGTTACGGTCAGAGCCTGCCCTAAAATGACAAAATACAGCGCGGTGCGTGAAATAATCGGCTGAGGCCGGTGGGCTATATACTGGTCATGAGGGGTTTGGGAGGGGGGTTCGGGGGCTCTGGGCGTCGGAAATGGGTACAGTCTTTTCGAGGGTCCTCGTGTGCCCAGTGGGAGACTACGGTCAGAGGCCTGCCAAAAATAACAAGAAATACCAATGACAGCGTGAAATAGTCACCGAGCGGTGGGTTATAACTGCTGGTCCTTGAGGTTGGGGAGGGATGTTCGGGAACTATGGGCGTCGGAAATGGGTCCAGTCTTTTCGAGAGTCCTCGTGTGCCCAGTGGGAGGCTACGGTCACAGGCCTTCGTTAAAATGGCAAGAAATGCCCCGCGGCGTTGCCCCCGAAATAGTCACCGATGCCGGTGGGCTATAGCCTTTGGTCTGCGGGGGTTGGGGAGGGGCGTTCGGGGTTACAGGCGTCGGGAAATGGGTGATCTTTTCTAGGGTCCTCGTGTGGCGGTGGGAGGCTACAGTCGAGGCCTGCCTAAAATAGAAATAGCCAGTGGCCTTGAAATAGTCACTAGGCGGTGGGCTATAGCCTTTGGTCATGAGGGTTGGGGGAGAGAGGTTCGGGGGCTCTGGGTGTGGAAATGGGTCCAGTCTTCTGAGGGTCTTGTGTGCCCAGGTGGGAGGCTGATCGAAGCCTGCACTAAAATGGTAGGAAATACCAAGCGGTATGGCCTTGAAATAGCCAGAGGCTGGTGGGCTATAACGCTGGTCAGTGAGGGTTGGGGGGGTTCGGGGGCTCTGGGTCTCGGAAATGGGTACAGCGGTTTCGAGGGTCCTCGTGTGCCCAGTGGGAGGCTACGATCAGAGGCCTTCCATAAAATGGCAGAAATGCCCAGTGGCTGCGCATGAAATAGTCGGCAAGCTATAGTCTTTAGTCCGCTGGGGTTGGGGAGGGAGGTTCGAGGGCTCTGGCCGTCGGAAATGGGTCTAGTCTTTTAGAGGGTCCTCGTGTGCCCGGTGGGAGGCTTCGTCAAGAGGGCTGCTATAAAATGGCGGGGAAATACACAATGACACAATGTAGAATTAGTCATGCCGAGGATGGTGGGCTATAGCCTTTGGTCCATGAGGTTGGGAGAGAGGTTCGGGGGCTCTGGGTATGGAAATGGGTCCAGTCTTTTGAGGGGCCTCATGTGCTGTGATGGGAAGCTCAGTCAGAGGCCTGCAAAAAATGACAGAAATGCCAGCCAGCCATGGAAATAGTCATGAGGCACTGTGGGCTATAGCACTTTCATCCCACAGGGGTTGGGAGGGGGTTGGGGGCTCAGGCGTCGGAAATGGGTACAGTCTTTTCGAAGGTCCTTGTGTGCCGAGTGGTAGGCTTCGGTAAGAAGCCTTCCCTAAAATGTAAGAAATACTTGGCCAGTAGCAGCAGAAATCGTCAGCGAGGCAGTGGGCTATAACTTTGGTCCATGAGGGGTTGGGGGGTTAGGGTGCTCAGGCGTCGAGAAATGGGTACAGTCTTTTTGAGGGTCCTCGTGTGCCCAGTGGGAGGCTAAAGTAATAGGCCTGCCCTAAAATGGCAAGAAAGCATGTGGCGTAGCCTGTGAAAAAAGTCGTCGAGGCCGGTGGGCTATCGCCTTTGGTCCGAGGGGTTTGGGGAGGGCGGTTCGGGGGCTCTGGGTGTCGGAAATGGGTCCAGTCATTTTGAGTGGCCTCATGTGCCCAGTGTGAGTCTACGGTCAGAGGCTTGCCCTAAAATGGCAAGAAATGCCTATAGCCAGTAGCAGAAATAATCGCCGAGGCGGTGGGCTATAAGCTTTGGTCCCATGAGGGTTGGGGTGGGGGTTGAGACTCTGGGTGTCAGAAATGGGTACAGCCTTTTTGAGGGTCCTCATATGCCCAGTGGGAGACTACGGTCGGAGGCCTGCCCTAAAATGGCAAGAAATACCAGTGGCAGTCATAAAATAGTTTCTTAGATGCCGGTGGGCTATAACTGGTCATGAGGTTAGCCAGCGGGGTTGAGAACTCTGGGCGTCGAAATGGGTCCATTCTTTTAGAGCCTCGTGTCCCAGTGGAAGAGCTCTGATTTAAAGGCCTGCTAAAATGGCAAGAAATGCCAGTATTGTGACGAAATAGTCACCGAGGCCAGTGGGCTATAGCCTTTGGTCCGCGGGGGTTAGGCGGGGGGGTTCGGGGGCTCTGGGGGTTGGAAATGGGTACAGTCTTTTCAAGGGTCCTCGTGTGCCCAGTGGGAGGCTACGGTCAGAGGCATGCCCTAAAATGGTAAGAAATGCCCAGCAAGCGCCTTGAAATAATCATGAGGCCGGTGGGTTATAGCCTTTGGTCCGCGGGGGTTGGGGAAGGGGGTTCGGGGGCTCTGGGGGTCGGAATTGGTCCATTCTTTTCAAGGGTCCTCGTGTGACTAGTGGGACGTTACGGTCAGAGGCCTGCCCTAAAATGACAAGAAATGCCTTGGTGGCAGTCTGTGAGAAATAGTCGTTGAGGCCGGTGGGCTATAAGCCTGGTCCATGAGGGGTTGGGAAGGGGTGCGGGGGCTCTGGGTGTCAGAAATGGGTACAGTCTTTTGGACGGTCCTCGTATACCAGTGGGAGGCTACTGATCGAGGCCTGCCTAAAATGGCAAAAATACCAGTGGTGCAGTTAGCGAAATAAGTCAGCAGGCTGGTGGGCTATCTCCTTTGGTCCGCGGGGGTTAGGCGGGGGGGTTCGGGGGCTCTGGGGGTCGGAAATGGGTACAGTCTTTTCCAGGGTCCTCGTGTGCCTAGTGGGAGGCTACGGTTAGAGGCATGCCCTAAAATGGCAAGAAATGCCAGTATGCAGCTGAAATAATCCATGGGGCAGTGGGCTATATAGCTGGTCCATGAGGGGTTGGGAAAGGGGTTCGGGGGCTCTGAGGGGTGGTGGTCCACTCTTTTCGAGGGTCCTCGTGTGACCAGTGGGGCCTTCTGATCAGAGCCTGCCTAAAATAGAAATACCCTTGGCACAACACGCGAAATAGTCTCTGAGCCCGGTGGGCTATAGCCTGTGGTCTGCGGGGGTTGGGGAGGGGCGTTCGGGGGTTCTGGGTATCGAAAATGGGTCCAGTCTTTTCGAGGGGGCTCGTGTGCCCAGTGGGAGGCCGCGGTCAGAGGGCTGCCCTAAAATAGCAAGAAATGCCCTCAGTAGCCTTGAAATAGTCATGAGGCCGGTGGGCTATAAGCGTCTGTTCAGGGGGTTGGGAGAGTTCGGAGACTATGGGCATTGGAAATGGGTCCAGTCTATTCAGCAGGCCTTGTGTGCTAGTGGGAGGCTCTTGTTAGAGCACTGCCCTAAAATATGGAAAATGACCAATGACAGCCTTGAAATAATCGCTGGGCGGTGGGCTATAACTTTGTCCATGAGGGTTGGGAGGGATTCGGGGTTACGGGTGGCGGAAGTGGTCAGTCTTTTCAAGGCGCCTCGTGTGGCAGTGGGAGGCTACTGGTCAGAGGCCTGCCTAAAATGGTAAGAAATGCCAGCGTGGCGCGAAATAGTCACCAAGGCGGTGGGCTATAACCTTTGGTCATGGGGGGTTCGAGAAGGGTTCGGGGCTCAGGGGTCAGGTGTCAGTCTTTTCGAGGGTCCTCGTGTGCCCAGTGGGACTCTACGGTCAGAGGCCTGCCCTAAAATGGCAACAAATGCCGAGTGGCGCAGCGCGCGAAATAGTCGCCGAGGCTGGTGGGCTATAGCCTATGGTCCGGGGGTTTAGGCAGGGGGTTCGGGGGCTATGGGCGTCAGATATGTGCACCGTCTTTTCGAGGGGCCTCATGTGCCCAGTGGGAGGCTACGATCAGAGGCACGCCCTAAAATGGCAAGAAATACACAGCCCTTGAAATGTCGCCTTAAAATGGGTGGGCTATGTGCTTTGGCTGCGAGGTTAGGGGGCAGGGTTGGGGACTCTGGGTATCGGAAATGGGTCCAGTCATTTTGAGGGGCCTCATGTGCCCAGTGCGAGGCTACGGTTAGAGGTCTGCAGTAAAATGGCAAGAAATACCGAGCGGCGTAGCGCGCGAAATATTCTCCGAGCCGGGTGGCCTATAGCCTTTGGTCCGCGGGGGTTGGGGAGGGGGGTTCGGGGGCTCTGGGCGTCGGAAATGGGTACAATCTTTTTGAGAGTCCTCGTGTGCACAGTGGGAGGCTCTGAGTGCAGCCACACCTTAAAATGGCAAAAAATACCCAGTGACCTGAGCGTGAAATAATCCGAGACTGGTCGGCTATAGCCTTTAGTCCATGAGGGTTGGGAGGGTGTTCGGGGGCTCAGGCGTCGGAAATGGGTCTAGTCTTTTGAGGGCCTAGTGTGCCTGTGGGAGGAATACGTTCGAGGCCCCTAAAATGGCATGAAATGCCAATGGCATATGAAAATAATCATGCAAGGACTGGTGTGCTATAGCCTTTGGTCCCTTGAGGGGGTTGGGAGGGGGTTAGGGGCTCTGGGCTTGGAAATGGGTACAGTCTTTCTAGGGTCTCGTGTGCCCAATGGGAAGCTACTGATAACAGGCCTGCCACAAAATGGCAAGAAATACCCAGTGGCAGCCTTGAAATAGTCCCAAGGCGGTGGGCTATAGCCATTAGTCATGAGGTTGGGGAGGGGTGGTTCGGGGCTTTGGGCATTGGAAATGGGTCTAGTCTTTTGAGGGCCTAGTGTGCCCGATGGGAGAATGCAGTCAAGCCTGCCTAAAATGCCAAGAAATTCCGATTAGCATGGCCTTGAAATAATCATGCCAAGGCATTGGGCTATAGGCTTTGGTCAGTGAGGGTTGGGGAGGGTTCAGGGCTCTGGGCGTCGGAAATGGGTGCTGATCTTTTGTTGGTCCTCATGTTCCCGTGGGAGGCTACGGTCAGAGGCACATAAAATGGCAAAATTCCCAGTGTAGCAGCCTTGAGATAATCATGGAGGCAGTGGGCTATAGCCTGGTCAGTGTGGTTGGGAGGGGGTCCGAGGGGCTTTGGGCGTCAGGAAATGGGTCTAGTCTTTTGAGGGGCCTAGTGTGCCCGATGGGAGGAATACGGTCGAGCCTGCCTAAAATGCCAAGAAATTCCAGTGGCCTTGAAATAATCGCCAATGCCGGTGGGCTATAGGCTTTAGTCAGTGAGGGTTGGGGAGGGGTTCAGGGCTCTGGGCGTCGGAAATGGGTCTGATCTTTGTTGGTCCTCATGTTCCCGATTGGGAGGCTGATCAGAGCCTGCCTAAAATGTAAGAAATTCAAAGCGGGCTTGTGAGATAATCAGCGGGCAGTGGGCTTTAGCCTTTGGGCCGCGGTGGCTGGGGAGGGGGGTCCGAGGGCTTTGGGCGTCGGAAATGGGTCTAGTCTTTTTGAGGGGCCTAGTGTGCCCAGTGGGATGGAATCGGTCAGAACCCTGCCCTAAAATGGCAAGAAATGCCCAGCGGCGAGCGTGCAAAATAGTCGCCAAGGCCGGCCGAGAGCCTGTGGTCAGCGGGGGTGGGGGCGGGGAGTTCAGGGGATACAGGCATCGGAAATGGGAGGGGTTCAGGCTGGGTGTCGAAATCAGTCTGATCTTTGTGGGTCCTCATGTTCCCAATGGGAGGCTACGGTCAGGATGCACTACAAAGGCAAATACCCATGGCAGCGCCTTGAAATAGTCTCAGGTCAGGTTGGGCTAAGCGTCTGTCTCTGGGGGTTGGGAGGGGGTTCGGGGACTTTGGGTGTGAGAAATGGGTCAGTCTTTGGCCAGTCCTCGTGTGCCCAATGGGGAGGCTCTGGTCAGGAAGCCTGCTAAAATGGCAAGAAATGCCAGTGACGCTGACCTTGAAATAGTCACCAAGGCGGTGGGCTCTAGCCTGTTCAGCATGAGGGTTGGGGAGGGGTTCGGGGATTACAGGGGTGAAATGGTCTAGTCTTTTGGAGGGCCTCGTGTGCCCAGTGGGGAGGCCTCGGTGAGGCACACCCTAAAATGGCAAGAAATGCCCAGCGGCACAGTGCGCGAAATACTCGCCGAGGCCGGTGGGCTATAAACTTTGGTCCGCGGGGGTTGGGGAGGGGGGTTCGGGGGCTCTGGGCATCAGAAATGGGTCCAGTCTTTTTGAGGGCCCTCGTGTACGCAGTGGGAGACTACGGTCAAATGCCTGCCCTAAAAAGGCATGAAATACCCATGTGGTATTGCGAGAAATGATCATCGAGTCAGTGGGCTATAAGCGTCACATTCCGCAGGGTTGGGGTGGTGGGTTCGGGGACTATGGGTGTCAGAAATGGGTCCAGACGTTTTGTGGGGCCTCGTGTGCCCAGTGAGAGGCTACGGTCAGAGGCCTGCCCTAAAATGGAAAGAAATGCCAAGCCAGTATGGCATGTGAAATAATCAGCCTTGAGGCAGTGGGTTATAACGCTTTGAGTGCAGGGTGGGGAGGAGGTTCGGGGACTATGGGGGATGGAAATGGGTCCAGTCTTTTCAAGGGGCCTCGTGTGCCCAGTGCGAGACTATGGTCAGATGCCTGACTAAAGGCAAAATACCACGGTGCATCGTGCGAAATAGTCACAGTGCGGTGGTCTATGTGCTGGCCCAGGAGTTGGGGAGGGTGTTCGGGGACTATGGGCGGCAGGTCAATCTTTTCAATCTCAACGGGCCTCGTGTGCCCAGTCTGAAACCTCTGAGGCAGATGCCTGCCTAAAGGCAAGAAATACCCAGTAGCAGCAAATAGTCTCAGGAGTCCGATTGGGCAATAGCGTCATTCTGCGGGGTTGGCGAAGGGTTCGAGGGACTTTGGGTGTGAAATGGGTCCATTCTTTTGGCGGTCCTCGTGTGCCCGTGGGAGGCTACGGTCGAGCCTGCCTAAAATGGTAACAAATGCCAGTGACACGGTATGAAATAATCATGGGGCCGGTGGGCTATAGCCTTTGGTCCGCGGGGGTGGGAGGGGGGTTCGGGGGCTCTGGGCATCGGAAATGGGTCTAGTCTTTTGGAGGGGCCTCGTGTGCCCAGTTGGAGGCTACGGTCAGAAGCCTACCCTAAAATGGCAAGAAATGCCAGTGCAGTCTGTGAGGTTGTCAGGGTCCGTGAGCCTATAAGCGTCATTCAGCGGGGGTTGGGGAGGGTTCGAGGGAATCTGGGTGTGAAATGGGTCAGACATTTTGTGGGACCTCGTGTGCAGTGATGAGAGGCTCAGTCAGGCGCCTACCTTAAAATGGCAAGAAATACCTATGGCCAGTATGAAATAATCCTGAGGCGGTGGTCTATAGCATTTGGTCCGCGGGGGTTGGAGAGGGGTGTTCGGGGACTATAGGCGACGGAAATGGGTCCAGTCTTTTTGAGGGGCCCCGTGTGCCCAGTGGGAGGCTACGGTCAGATGCATACAAAAGCATAAGAAATACCTTGCAGACAGCAAAAAATGGTGAGGATGGTGGGCTATAGCCTTTAGATCCAGGGGGTTGGGAAAAGGGGTTCGGGGCTCTGGGCGTTGGAAATGTGTCTAGTCTTTTTGAGGGGCCTGGTGTGCCCAGTTGGAGGCTTCTGATCAGAGGATACCTAAAATGGCAAGAAATGCCAATGGCCTTGTGAGCAATAATCGCCAGGGCAGTGGGCTAAAGCGTCTGTTCAGCGTGGGTTGGGAGGGGTTCGTAGCCTCTGGGTGTCGAAATGGGTCCGAGTCATTTTGGCGGTCTCTCGTGTGCCTAGTGGGAGGCTACGGTCGAGCACTGCCCTAAAATGGTAAGAAATGCCATGACACAGTATGAAATACTCTCATGAGGCAGTGGGCTATAACCTGGTCATGAGGGGTTGGGGAGGGGTTCGGGGCTCTGGGCATGAAATGGGTCGATCTTTTGAGAGCCCTCGTGTGCATGATGGGAGACTACTGGTCAGATGCACTGCCCTAAAGGCATGAAATACCCCTCGGCGCGGTCAGAAATAGTCTCCGAGTCAGTGGGCTATAAGCCTTTGGTCAGCGGGGTTGGGAGGGTTGGTGTTCTGGGCATGAAATGGGTACAATCTTTTGAGGGTCCTCGTGTGATGGGAGGCTACTGTTAGAGTGCCTAAATATGGCAAGAAATGCTTTCAGTAGTGAGCCTTGTGTGAGTAAATGTGTCGGGTCGGGCTATAGCCTTTGGTCCGCGGGGGTTGGGGAGGGGGGTTCGGGTGATCTGGGCATAGGAAATGGGTACAGTCTTTTCGAGGGTCCTCGTGTGCCCAGTGGGAGGCTCTGATTAGAGGCACTGCCTAAAATGCCAAGAAATGCCAGTGAGCGGAAATAATCGCCAGGCCGGTGGTCTATAGCCTTTGGTCCGCGCGGGGGTCCGGGGACTATGGGCGTCGGAAATGGGTCCAGACGTTTTGTGGGGCCTCGTGTGCCCAGTGAGAGGCTACGGTCAGAGGCCTGCCCTAAAATGGAAAGAAATGCCAAGCGGTATGCCAGGAAATAATCCTTGAGGCGGTGGGCAATAAGCGTTTGGTCATGAGGTTGGGAGGGGTTCGGGGACTCAGGCGTCGGAAATGGGTCCAGTCTTTGTGAGAGCCTCGTGTGCCGGTGGGAGGCTCTGATCGAGCCACCCTAATATGGCAAGAAATTCAGTATGTGACACACAGGAAATAGTCGCCGAGGCCGGTGGGCTATAGCCTTTGGTCCGCGGGGGTTGGGGAGGGGGGTTCTGGGTCTCTGGGTGTAGGAAATGGGTACAATCTTTTCGAGGGTCCTCGTGTGCCCAGTGGGAGGCTACGGTCAGAGGCCTGCCCTAAAATGGCAAGAAATGCCCAGCGACGCAGGGCGGGAAATAGTCGCCCAGGCCGGTGGTCTATAGCCTTTGGTCCGCGCGGGTGTCCGGGGACTATGGGCGTCGGAAATGGGTCCAGTCTTTTTGAGGGGCCTCGTGTGCCCAGTGGGAGACTACGGTCAGATGCCTGCCCTAAAAAGGCAAGAAATACCCATGGGCGGCAGCGAAATAGTCTCAGAGTCCGGTGGGCTATATTATACATTCATGGGGGGTTGGGGGGGGGGGTTCGGGGACTCTGGTGTCGGAAATGGGTCCAGTCTTTTTGAGGGGACTCGTGTGCCCAGTGGGAGGCTACGGTCAGAGGCCTGCCCTAAAATGACCAGAAATGCCAGTGACACAGTATGAAATAATCATGGGGACCCGGTGGGCTATATATGGTCCCATGAGGGTTGGGGAGGGGGCGTCGTGGGCTCTGGGCATAGGAAATGGGTACAATCTTTTTGAGGGTCCTCGTGTGCCCAGTGGGAGGCTACGGTTAGAGGCATGCCCTAAAATGGCAAGAAATGCCAGTATGTGTGAAATAATCATGGGGTTGGTGGGCTATAGCCTTTGGTCCGCGGGGGTTGGGGAGGAGGGTTCGGGTGTTCTGGGCATAGGAAATGGGTACAATCTTTTCGAGGGTCCTCGTGTGCCCAGTGGGAGGCTACGGTTAGAGGCCTGCCGTAAAATGCCAAGAAATGCCCAGCGGCGCAGGGCGGGAAATAGTCGCCCAGGCCGGTGGTCTATAGCCTTTGGTCCGCGCGGGTGTCCGGGGACTATGGGCGTCGGAAATGGGTCCAGTCTTTTTGAGGGGCCTCGTGTGCCCAGTGGGAGACTACGGTCAGATGCCTGCCCTAAAAAGGCAAGAAATACCCCGCGGAGCAGCGCGCGAAATAGTCTCCGAGTCCGGTGGGCTATATTATACATTCCTTGGGGGTTGGGAGGGTTGAGGACTCTGGTGTCGGAAATGGGTCCAGTCTTTTTGAGGGGACTCGTGTGCCCAGTGGGAGGCTACGGTCAGAGGCCTGCCCTAAAATGACCAGAAATGCCCAGCGGCGCAGCGCGCGAAATAGTCGCCGAGGACCGGTGGGCTATAGCCTTTGGTCCGCGGGGGTTGGGGAGGGGGGTTCGTGGGCTCTGGGCATAGGAAATGGGTACAATCTTTTTGAGGGTCCTCGTGTGCCCAGTGGGAGGCTACGGTTAGAGGCCTGCCCTAAAATGGCAAGAAATGCCAATGACGCAGGCGCGAAATAATCCAAGGCCGGTGGTCTATATCCTTTGGTCCGTGGGGGTTGGGGAGGAAGGTTCGGGGGCTCTGGGCGTAGGAAATGGGTATAATCTTTTCGAGGGTCCTCGTGTGCCCAGTGGGAGACTACGGTCAGATGCCTGCCCTAAAAAGGCAAGAAATACCCATGAGCGGCCATAAAATAGTCTCAGGAGTCAGTGGGCTATAGCATCTGTTCCATGAGGTTGGGAGGGTTGGGGACTACGGTGTGAAATGGGTCCACTCTTTTTGAGGGGCCTCGTGTGCCCAGTGGAAGGCTACGGTCAGAGGCCTGCCCTAAAATGACCAGAAATGCCAATGACAGCCTTGTGAAATAATCATGCCGAGGCAGTGGGCTATAACCTTTGTCCATGAGGGTTGGGAGGGGTTCGGGGATCAGGCGTAGGAAGTGGGTACAATCTTTTCGAGGGTCCACTTGTGCAGTGGGAGACTCAGTCGAGCACACTAAAATGGCAAGAAATGCCAGTGACACAGTCTGTGAAATACTCATGAGGCAGTGGGCTATAAACTTTGGTCCGCGGGGGTTGGGGTGGTGGGTTCGGGGACTCTGGGCATCAGAAATGGGTCCAGTCTTTTTGAGGGCCCTCGTGTACGCAGTGGGAGACTACGGTCAAATGCCTGCCCTAAAAAGGCATGAAATACCCCGCGGCGCAGCGCGAGAAATAGTCATCGAGTCCGGTGGGCTATAGCGTCTGTTCCGCTGGGGGTTGGGGTGGTGGGTTCGGGGACTATGGGTGTCAGAAATGGGTCCAGACGTTTTGTGGGGCCTCGTGTGCTTGATGAGAGCTACGGTCAGGCCTGCTAAAATGGAAAGAAATGCCAAGCCAGCCTTGTGAAATAATCATGAGGCGGTGGGCTATAAACTTTGGTCCGCGGGGGTTGGGGTGGTGGGTTCGGGGACTATGGGTGTCATAAATGGGTCCAGTCTTTTCAAGGGGCCTCGTGTGCCCAGTGCGAGACTATGGTCAGATGCCTGACCTAAAAAGGCAAGAAATACCACACGGGGCATCAGCGAAATAGTCAAGGCGGTGGTCTATAGCCTTTGGCAGGAGTTGGGGAGGGTGTTCGGGGACTATGGGCGTGAGCAGGTCAATCTTTCAGCAGACCTCGTGTGCCCAGTGCGAAACTACGGGCAGATGCCTGCCCTAAAAAGGCAAGAAATACCCCGCGGCGCAGCGCTTGAAATAGTCTCCGAGTCCGGTGGGCAATAGCGTCTATTCTGCGGGGGTTGGCGAGGGGGGTTCGGGGACTTTGGGTGACAGAAATGGGTCCATTCTTTTTGACGGTCCTCGTGTGCCCAGTGGGAGGCTACGGTCTGAGCCCTGCCTTAAAATGGCAAGAAATACCAGTGTACAGTAGCGTGAAATAATCAGAGGCCCAGTCGGCTATCGCCTTGGGTCCGCGGGGGTTGGGGCGGGGTGTTCGGGGGCTCTGGGCGTCGGAAATGGGTCTAGTCTTTTTGAGGGGCCTAGTGTGCCCTGTGGGAGGGTACGTTCAGAGGCCTGCCCGAAAATGGCATGAAATGCCATGGCGCAACCCAGAAATAATCATGAGGCGGTGTGCTATAGCCTTTGGTCCCATGAGGGTTGGGAGGGGTGGGGGGGCTCTGGGCTTCGGAAATGGGTACAGTCTTTTCTAGGGCCCTCGTGTGCCCAATGGGAAGCTACGGTAACAGGCCTGCCCTAAAATGGCAAGAAATGCCAATGACGCTATGAAATAGTCCCAAGGCCGGTGGGCTATAGCCATTAGTTGGGAGGGTGGTTCGGGGGCTTTGGGCATTGGAAATGGGTCTAGTCTTTTTGAGGGGCCTAGTGTGCCCAGTGGGAGAATGCAGTCAAGCCACTAAAATGCCAAGAAATTCCATGGTAGCTTGAAATAATCGCCAAGGCGGTGGGCTATAGGCTTTGGTCGTGAGGGTTGGGAGGGGTTCGGGGCTCTGGGCGTCGGGAAATGGGTCTGATCTTTGTTGGTCCTCATGTTCCCGTGGGAGGCTACGGTCAGCCTGCCCTAAAATAAGAAATTCCAATGCCTTGCTTGAAATAATCATGAGGCGGTGGGCTATAGGCTTTGGTCGGCGGGGTTGGGAGGGGTTCCGGGGCTCTGGGCGTCGGAAATGGGTCTGATCTTTTGTTGGTCCTCATGTTCCCGATTGGGAGGCTCTGATCAGTCACCTAAAATGGCAAGAAATTCAAGCGGTATTGTGAGATAATCATGGAGGCGGTGGGCTATAAGCCTTTGGGCGCGGTGGGTGGGAGGGTCGAGGGCTTTGGGCGTCAGAAATGGGTCTAGTCTTTGAGGGCCTAGTGTGCCCGGTGGGATGGAATCGGTCAGAACCACCTGCCTAAAATGGCAAGAAATGCCAGTGGCGAAAATAATCATGAGGCAGCCTATAGCCTTTGGTCAGCGGGGGTTGGGGAGGGGAGTTGGGGGTATCTGGGCGTCGGAAATGGGGAGGGAGTTCCGGGGCGCTGGGTGTCGGAAATCGGTACAGTCTTTTTGTGGGTCCTCATGTTCCCAATGGGAGGCTACGGTCAGATGCCTGCCCTAAAATGGCAAGAAATACCCAGTATGGCAGAAATAGTCTCAGGAGTCCGTTGGGCTATAAGCGTCATTCTCTGAGGGGTTGGGGAGGGGGGTTCGGGGACTTTGGGTGACGGAAATGGGTCCAGTCTTTTTGACGGTCCTCGTGTGCCCAATGGGAGGCTACGGTCAGAAGCACACACAAATAACAAGAAATGCCAATGACAGCCAGAAATAGTCACAGGCAGTGGGCTATAGCCTTTGTTCCGCGGGGGTTGGGGAGGGGGGTTCGGGGATTCTGGGGGTCAGAAATGGGTCTAGTCTTTTGGAGGGGCCTCGTGTGCCCAGTGGGAGGCTACGGTCAGAAGCCTGCCCTAAAATGGCAAGAAATGCCAGACAGTCTGTGAAATACTCATGGGGCGGTGGGCTATAAACTTTCAGTCATGAGGGTTGGGGAGGGTTGGGGCTCAGGCATCAGAAATGGGTCCAGTCTTTTTGAGGGCCCTCGTGTACGCAGTGGGAGACTACGGTCAAATGCCTGCCCTAAAAAGGCATGAAATACCCCGCGGCGCAGCGCGAGAAATAGTCATCGAGTCCGGTGGGCTATAGCGTCTGTTCCGCTGGGGGTTGGGGTGGTGGGTTCGGGGACTATGGGTGTCAGAAATGGGTCCAGACGTTTTGTGGGGCCTCGTGTGCCCAGTGAGAGGCTACGGTCAGAGGCCTGCCCTAAAATGGAAAGAAATGCCAAGCGGCAGCCATGAAATAATCGCCATGGGCAGGTGGGTTATAGCCTTTGAGTGCAGCGGGGTGGGGGTGGGGGGCCCGGGGACTATGGGGGACGGAAATGGGTCCAGTCTTTTCAAGGGGCCTCGTGTGCCCAGTGCGAGACTATGGTCAGATGCCTGACCTAAAAAGGCAAGAAATACCACACGGTGCATCGCGCGAAATAGTCACCGAGGCCGGTGGTCTATAGCCTTTGGCCCACGGGAGTTGGGGAGGGGTGTTCGGGGACTATGGGCGGCAGCAGGTCAATCTTTTCAACGGGCCTCGTGTGCCCAGTGCGAAACTACGGGCAGATGCCTGCCCTAAAAAGGCAAGAAATACCCCGCGGCGCAGCGCTTGAAATAGTCTCCGAGTCCGGTGGGCAATAGCGTCTGTTCTGCGGGGGTTGGCGAGGGGGGTTCGGGGACTTTGGGTGACAGAAATGGGTCCATTCTTTTTGACGGTCCTCGTGTGCCCAGTGGGAGGCTACGGTCAGAGGCCTGCCCTAAAATGGTAACAAATGCCAATGACACAGTATGATGAAATAATCATGAGGCGGTGGGCTATAACTAGTCCTTGAGGGGTGGGAGGGTTGGGGCTCTGGGCATCGGAAATGGGTCTAGTCTTTTGGAGGGGCCTCGTGTGCCCAGTTGGAGGCTACGGTCAGAAGCCTACCCTAAAATGGCAAGAAATGCCAAGACACAGTCTGTGAGTGTCATGAGTCCGTGAACTATAGCGTCTGTTCATGAGGGGTTGGGAAGGGTTGGGGGAATCTGGGTGTCGGAAATGGGTCCAGACATTTTGTGGGACCTCGTGTGCCCAGTGAGAGGCTACGGTCAGACGCATACCCTAAAATGGCAAGAAATACCTAGCGTAGCGCCTTGTGCAGAAATAATCACCGAGGCGGTGGTCTATAGCATTTAGTCCATGAGGTTGGAGAGGGGTGTTCGGGGACTATAGGCGACGGAAATGGGTCCCGTCATTTTGAGGGGCCACGTGTGCCCAGTGGGAGGCTACGGTCAGATGCACCTGCCTAAGCATAAGAAATACCTGCAGCAGCGCAAAATAGTGGGGATGGTGGGCTATAGCCTTTCGTCCACGGGGGTTGGGAAGGGGGGTTCGGGGGCTCTGGGCGTTGGAAATGTGTCTAGTCTTTTTGAGGGGCCTGGTGTGCCCAGTTGGAGGCTACGGTCAGAGGGATACCCTAAAATGGCAAGAAATGCCCGGCGGCGCAGCGCGGGCAATAGTCGCCGAGGCCGGTGGGCTAAAGCGTCTGTTCCGCGTGGGTTGGGGAGGGGGGTTCGTAGCCTCTGGGTGTCGGAAATGGGTCCAGTCATTTTGACGGTCCTCGTGTGCCTAGTGGGAGGCTACGGTCAGAAGCCTGCCCTAAAATGGTAAGAAATGCCAGCACGTATGTGAAATACTCGCCGAGGCAGTGGGCTATAACCTGGTCAGCGGGGTTGGGAGGGGTTCGGGGGCCTCTGGGCATTAGAAATGGGTCCAGTCTTTTTGAGGGCCCTCGTGTGCGCAGTGGGAGACTACGGTCAGATGCCTGCCCTAAAAAGGCATGAAATACCCCTCGGCGCAGTGCGAGAAATAGTCTCCGAGTCCGGTGGGCTATAGCCTTTGGTCCATGAGGGGTTGGGAGGGGTTGGGTGTTACAGGCATAGGAAATGGGTACAATCTTTTCGAGGTCCTCGTGTGCCCAGATGGGAGGCTCTGATTAGAGGCCACTAAAATGGCAAGAAATGCTCGGTGTGCCTTGAAATAATCGCCAGTCGGTGGGCTATAACCTTTGGTCCATGAGGGGTTGGGGAGGGTTGGTGTTCAGGCATAGGAAATGGGTACAATCTTTTGAGGGTCCTCGTGTGCCCGATGGGAGGCTACTGATTAGAGGCCTGCCCTAAAATGCCAAGAAATGCCAATGACAGGCGGGAAATAGTCGCCCAGGCCGGTGGTCTATAGCGTTTGGTCCTTGGTGTCCAGGGACTATGGGCGTCAGGAAATGGGTCAGGACGTTTGTGGGGCCTCGTGTGCCCAGTGAGAGGCTCTGATCAGGCCTGCCTAAAATGGAAAGAAATGCCAGCAGTAGCTTGAAATAGTCATGAGGCGGTGGGCAATAAGCGTTTAGTCATGAGGGTTGGGAGGGGTTCGGGGACTCTGGGCGTCGGAAATGGGTCCAGTCTTTGTGAGGAGCCTCGTGTGCCCGGTGGGAGGCTACGATCAGAGCCCTGCCCTAATATGGCAAGAAATTCCAATGAACACCTGTGAAATAGTCGCCGAGGCCGGTGGGCTATAGCCTTTGGTCCGAGGGGGTTTGGGAGGGGGATTCAGGGGATCTGGGTGTCGGAAATGGGTACAGTCTTTTCGAGGCTCCTCGTGTGCCCAGTGGGAGGCTACGGTCAGGGGCCTGCCCTAAAATGGTAAGAAATACCCTGACAGGCGGGAAATAATCGCCAGGCGGTGGTCTATAAGCCTTTGGTCCTGTGGTGTCCAAGGGACTATGGGCGTCGGAAATGGGTCAGTCTTTTGAGGCCTCGTGTGTGATGGGAGACTACGGTCAGATGCACCTAAAGGCAAGAAATACCCATGGGACAGCGAAATAGTCTCCGAGTCCGGTGGGCTATATTGTCTGTTCCGCGGGGGGGTTGGGGAGGGGGGTTCGGGGACTCTGGTATCGGAAATGGGTCCAGTCTTTTTGAGGGGACTCGTGTGCCCAATGGGAGGCTACGGTCAGAGGCCTGCCCTAAAATGACCAGAAATGCCAGTGACCAGTATGAAATAGTCATGGGGACCCGGTGGGCTATAATAGTCCATGAGGGTTGGGGAGGGCGGCTCGTGGGCTCTGGGCATAGGAAATGGGTACAATCTTTTTGAGGGTCCTCGTGTGCCCGGTGGGAGGCTCTGATTAGAGGCACATACTAAAATGGCAAGAAATGCCAATGGCTGTGTGAAATAGTCGCCGAGGTTGGTGGGCTATAGCCTTTGGTCCGCGGGGGTTGGGGAGGAGGGTTCGGGTGTTCTGGGCATAGGAAATGGGTACAATCTTTTCGAGGGTCCTCGTGTGCCCAGTGGGAGGCTACGGTTAGAGGCCTGCCGTAAAATGCCAAGAAATGCCCAGCGGCGCAGGGCGGGAAATAGTCGCCCAGGCCGGTGGTCTATGCTGGTCCCTTGTGGTGTCCGGGGACTATGGGCGTCGGAAATGGGTCCAGTCTTTTTGAGGGGCCTCGTGTGCCCATTGGGAGACTACGGTCAGATGCCTGCCCTAAAAAGGCAAGAAATACCCCGCGGAGCAGCGCGCGAAATAGTCTCCGAGTCCGGTGGGCTATATTGTCTGTTCCGCGGGGGTTGGGGAGGGGGGTTCGGGGACTCTGGTGTCGGAAATGGGTCCAGTCTTTTTTAGGGGACTCGTGTGCCCAGTGGGAGACTACGGTCAGAGGCCTGCCCTAAAATGACCAGAAATGCCAATGTGTATGAAATAATCATCAGCCGGGCAGTGGGCTCTGACTTTGGTCCATGAGGGTTGGGGAGGGGGGTTCGTGGGCTCTGGGCATAGGAAATGGGTACAATTTTTTTGAGGGTCCTCGTGTGCCCAGTGGGAGGCTACTGATTAGAGCACACTAAAATGCCAAGAAATGCCAGTGGCCGTAGCGAATGAAAATATCCTTTGGTCCGTGGGGGTTGGGGAGGAAGGTTCGGGGGCTCTGGGCGTAGGAAATGGGTATAATCTTTTCGAGGGTCCTCGTGTGCCCAGTGGGAGACTACGGTCAGATGCCTGCCCTAAAAAGGCAAGAAATACCCCGCGGAGCAGCACGCAAAATAGTCTCCGAGTCCGGTGGGCTATAGCATCTGTTCCGCGGGGGTTGGGGAGGGGGGTTCGGGGACTCTGGTGTCGGAAATGGGTCCAGTCTTTTTGAGGGGCCTCGTGTGCCCAGTGGAAGGCTACGGTCAGAGGCCTGCCCTAAAATGACCAGAAATGCCAATGACCTTGTGTATGAAATAGTCATGAGGCGGTGGGCTATAGCCTTTGTCCATGAGGTTGGGAGGGGTTCGAGGATCTGACCGTAGGAAGTGGGTACAATCTTTTCGAGGGTCCACTTGTGCGATGGGAGACTACGGTTAGAGGCACTAAAATGGCAAGAAATGCCGGGCGCCTGCATGAAATAGTCAAGGCAGTGGTCTATAACATTTAGTCATGAGGTTGGAGAGGGTGTTAGGGACTATGGGCGGAAATGGGTCCAGTCTTTTGAGGGCCCGTGTGCCCGATGGGAGACTCTGATCAGATGCACCTAAGCAAGAAATACCCAGCGGGCCAGCAAAATGGTCGCTGAGGCCGGTGGGCTATAGCCTTTGGTCCACGGGGGTTGGGAAGGGGGGTTCGGGGGCTCTGGGCGTTGGAAATGTGTCTAGTCTTTTTGAGGGGCCTGGTGTGCCCAGTTGGAGCTCTGATCAGGAGGATACCTAAAATGGCAAGAAATGCCAATGACATGGCCTTGTGTATGTGCCATGAGGCAGTGGGCTATAAGCGTCATTCATGAGGGTTGGGAGGGTTCGTGGCCTCTGGTGTTGGAAATGGGTCCAGTCTTTTTGAGGGGACTCGTGTGCCCAGTGGGAGACTACGGTCAGAGGCCTGCCCTAAAATGACCAGAAATGCCAATGGCCTTGTATGAAATAATCATGGTGGGCTATAGGCTTTGGTCCGCGGGGGGTGGGGAGGGGGGTTCGTGGGCTCTGGGCATAGGAAATGGGTACAATCTTTTTGAGGGTCCTCGTGTGCCCAGTGGGAGGCTACTGATTAGAGGCACGCCTAAAATGCCAAGAAATGCCAGTAGTGAGGCGAAAATAAGTCACAAGGGCCGGTGGTCTATATCCTTTGGTACGTGGGGGTTGGGGAGGAAGGTTATGGGGCTCTGGGCGTAGGAAATGGTTAAAATATTTTCGAGGGACCTCGTGTGCCCAGTGGTAGGCTAAGTTCAGATGCACATACTAAAAGGCAAGAAATACCCAGCACTGCATAAAATAGTCTCCGAGTCCGGTGGGCTATAGCATCATTCCATGAGGGGTTGGGAGGGGTTGAGGCTCTGGTGTCGGAAATGGGTCAAGTCTTTTTGAGGGGCCTCGTGTGCCCAGTGGAAGGCTACGGTCAGAGGCTGCCTAAAATGACCAAATGCCAATGAGCCTTGAAATAATCATGGCAGTGGGCTATAACCTTTGTTAAGTGGGGTTGGGGAGGGGGGTTCGGGGGCTCTGGGCATTGGAAATGTGTCTAGTCTTTTTGAGGGTCCTGGTGTGCCCAGTTGGAGGCTACGGTCAGAGGGATACCCTAAAATGGCAAGAAATGCCATGTGCTGTGTATAAAACCATGAGGTGGGCTATAGTGTCTGTTCCATGAGGGTTGGGAGGGGTTCGTGGCCTCACTGGGTGTCGAAATGGGTCAGTCATTTTGGCGGTCCTCGTGTGATGGGAGGCTCTGATCGAGGCCTGCCCTAAAATGGCATGAAATGCCAGCCGCCTGTGTGAAATAATCCAAGGCGGTGGGCTATAGCCTGGTCCATGAGGGTTGAGGAGGGTTCAGGGGCTCACAGGTGTCGGAAATGGGTCAGTCTTTTTGAGGGGCCTCGTGTGCCCAGTTGGAGGCTACGTTCAAAGGCCTGTCCTAAAATGGCAAGAAATGCCAGTGAGTCGTGAAAAAAGTCAGGCCGATGGGCTATAACTGATCCAGGGGTTGGGGAGGGGGGTTCGGGGGCTCTGGGCGTCGGAAATGGGTCTAGTCTTTTTGAGGGGGCTCGTGTGCCCAGTTGGAGGCTACGGTCAGAAGCCTCCAACTAAAATGGCAAGAAATGCCAGCGGGGCAGATCGTGAAATAGTCGCCATGGCCGGTGGGCTATAGCCTTTGGTCCGCGGGGGTTGGGGAGGCGGGTTCGGGTGCTCTGGGCGTCGGAAATAGGTCCAGTCTTTTCGAGGGGCCTCGTGTGCTCAGTGGAAACCTACGGTCAGAGGCCTGCCCTAAAATGGCAATAAATTCCAGTATGAATCAGCGAAATAGTCGTGAGGGGTTGACGGTCGGGCTGTCGGAAAGGGTCCAGTGTCTTGAGGGCCCTCGGGGGGCCTGTGGGAGGCTCTGACAGGCTTGCCCTAAAATAGTGCCAGCCCAGTGCGCAAAGTATGAAAGATGGGGCGAGGCGGTGTGCTATAGGCTTGGGCCCGTGGGGGTGGGGAGGGGGGTTTAGCCAGTCGGGCTGTCGGAAAGGGGTCCAGTCTTTTCGAGGGCCCTCGAGAACTGTGGAGGCCCTTGACAGGCTACCCTAAAATAGTGCTTGGCCCAGTGGCGCGAGAGGGGACGGGGGTGGTGTGCTATAACCTTGGGCCCGTGGGGGGTGGGGAGGGCGGTTCGGCTAGTCGGGCTGTCGGAAGGGGTCAGTCTTCGAGGCCCTCGGGCGTCTGTGGGAGGCAGTGACACTGCCCTAAAATAGACCAGCCCAGCGTATGCAAGCCTTGAAAAAGAAGGCAGGCGGTGTGCTATAAGCTTGGGCCCATGGGGGGTGAGGAGGGGGGTTCGGCCAGTCGGGCTGTCGGAAAGGGGTCCAGCCTTTTCGAGGGCCGTCGGGGGGCCTGTGGGAGGCCGCAGCAAGAGGCTTGCCCTAAAATAGTGCTTCTGACCCAGCGGCGTAAGGCGTGAAAGAGCGAGCGGGGGCGGTGTGCTATAGGCTTGGGCCCATGGGGGGTGGGGAGGGGGGTTCGGCCAGTCCAGCTGTCGGAAAGGGGTCCAGTCTTTTCGAGGCCCGTCGGGGGGCCTGTGGGATGCCGCGGGCAGAGGCTTGCCCTAAAATAGTGCCTCTGACCCAGCGGCGCAAAAAGAGGCGGGCGGTGTGCTATAGCCTTGGGCCCTTGGGGGGTGGGGAGGGGGGTTCGGCCAGTCAGGCTGTCGGAAACGGGTCCAGTCTTTTCGAGGGCCCTCGGGGGGCCTGTGGGAGGCCGTCGTCAGAGGCTTTCCCTAAAATAGTGCTTCTGGCGTGCTCGGTGAGCGCAGGCGTGGGCGGTGTGCTATGGCCTTGGCCCATGAGGTGGGAGGGGTTTAGCCAGTCGGGCTGTCGGAAAGGGTCCAGTCTTTTCGAGGGCCCTCGGGGGAACTGTGGGAGGCAGCCAAAACTACCTAAAATAGTGCTTGGCCTGTGACCCAGTATGAAAGAGGCGGGGGCGGTGTGCTATAGCCTTGGGCCCGTGGGGGTGCGGAGGAGGTTGACCGGTCGGGCCATGGAAAGTTCAGTCTTTTCGAGGGGCCCTCAGGAAACCTGTGGGAGGCCGTGGTCGAGGCTTGCCACAAAATAGTGCTTCAGGCGTGCTCAGGCGCAAAGCAGCAGGCGTGGGCGGTGTGCTATGTGCCGGCCCGTGGGGGGGTGGGAGGGTTTAGCCGGTCAGACTGCGGAAGGGTCCAGTCTTTTCGAGGGCCCTCGGGGGCGCTATAACCTTGGGCCCGTGGGGGTGGGGAGGGATTAAGCAAGTCCGGCTGTCGGAAGAGGTCCAGTCTTTTCGAGGGCCCTCGGGGAATCTGTGGGAGGCAGAGGCTTAAATAGAACCAGCCCATGGCGCAAGTAGCGAAAAGAAGGCGGGGCGGTGTGCTATAAGCTTGGGCCCGTGGGGGTGGGGAGGGGTTGGCCAGTCGGGCTGTCGGAAATGGGTCCCGTCCTTTAGAGGGCCCTCGGGGGACCTGGGAGCCAGACAGCACTAAAAATAGTGCTTGGCCCAGTGAGCAAGAAGAGGCGGGCGGTGTGCTATGCCTTGGGCCCGTGGGGATGTGAATAGGGGTTCGGCCGGTCGGGCTGTCGGAAGAGCCAGTCATTTGAGGGCCCTCGGGGCTGTTGGAGGCCCAGAGCTTGCCTAAAATAGTGCTTGGCCCATCGGCATGGCGCGAAAGAGGGGGCGGAGCGGTGTGCTATAGCCTTGGGCCCGTGGGGGGTGGGGAGGGGGGTTCGGCCAGTCGGGCTGTCGGAAAGGGGTTCAGTCTTATCGAGGGCCCTCGGGGGCCTGTGGGAGGCCGACGGAGCTTTCCTAAAATATCTCTTGGCCAGTGGCCGGGGTGCGAAGAGGCGGGGGGTGTGTTATAGCTTTGGGCCGGTGGGGGTAGGGAGGGGGGTTCAGCCACTCATTGTCGAAACAGGTCAGTCTTTCGAGGGCCCTTGCAGGGGCACTGAGAAGCCCAGTGGGTGGCTTAAAATAGTGCTCTGGCCCAGCTGTGCGAACAGGCGGGGCGGTGGGCTATAGCCTTGGGCCCGTGGGGGTGGGGGATGGGGGTTCAGCCACTCGGGCTGTCAGGCTAGTCAGGTCTTTTGGAGGGCCCTCATGAGGGCAGTGGGAGGCCTGACAGGAGGCTTGCCCACAAATAGTGCTTGGCCCGGCGTAGCGAAACAAGGCGGCGAGGCGTGTGCTATGTGCTGGCCCGTGGGGGGTGGGGATAGGGGTTCAGCCACTCGGGCTGTCGGAAACGGGTCCAGTCTTTTCTAGGGCCCTTGCAGGTCTGTAAGGGCCTGACCAGAGCTTGCCTAAAATAGTGCTCTGGCCCAATGAGGCGAAACAAAGGCGGGGCGTTGTGCTATAGCCTTGGGCCGTGGGGGTTCAGCCTCAATTTGTCAGCAGTCAGTCTTCGAGAGCTCTCGCGTGGCCTGTAGGAGTCCACAGCCAGAGGTTTGCCCTAAAATAGTGCTTCTGGCCCAGCAGCACAAGGCGCAAAACAGGGGGCGGGGGAGGTGTGCTATAGCCTTGGGCCCGTGGGGGGTGGGGAGGGTAGTTCAGCCACTCCGACTATCGGAAACAGGTCAAGTCATTTCGAGGGCCCTCGCGGTGCGGTGGAGTACCCGGTGGGTGCATGACAAAACTTACTTAAAATAGTGCTTCTGGCCCAGCGGCGTAAGGCGCAAAACACGGGGCGGGGGCGGTGTGCAATAGCCTTGGGCCCGTGGGGGGTGGGGAGGGGGGTTCAGCCATTCCGGTTGTCGGAAATGGGTCCAGTCATTTCAAGGGCCCTCGCGGGGCCTGTAGGAGGCCACAGCCAGAGGCTTTCCATAAAATAGTGCTTCTGGCCCAGTGTATGGTATGGCTCTGAGGCGGTGTGCTATAGCCTTGGGCCCGTGGGGGTGGGGGTTCAGCCACTCCGGCTGTCAGAAATGGGTCCAGTCATTTCGAGGGCCCTCATGAGAGTGTGGGAGCCAGGAGGTTTGCCATAAAATAGTGCCAGCCCAGTATGAGGAGGAAAACAAGGGGCGGGGGCGGCGTGCTATAGCCTTGGGCCCGTGGGGGGTGGGGACAGGGGTTCAGCTACTCGGGGTGTCGGAAATGGGTCCAGTCATTTCGAGGTCCCTCGCGGGGCCTGTAGGAGGCCACAGCCAGAGGCTTGCCATAAAATAGTGCTTCTGGCCCAGCGCATGAAACAAGCAATGAGGCGGTATGCTATAGCCTTGGGCCCGTGGGGGTGGGAGGGTTCAGCTCAGGCTGTCGAAATGGGTCAGTCATTTGAGGGCCTTGTGAGAACTGTGGGAGCCGAGGCTGCCCTAAAATAGTGATTCTGGCCCAGGTAGCAAGGCAGCAAGCGAGGCGGTGTGCTATAGGATTGGGCCCGTGGGGTGTGGGGAGGGGGGTTCAGCCACTCGGGCTACCAGAAACGGGTCCAGTCTTTTGAGGCCTCATGAGTGTGGGAGCCATGAGGCTGCCTAAAAATAGACCCACTGGGGAGGGTTCAGCCACTCGGGCTGTTGGAAACGGGTCCACTCATTTCGAGGCGCTCATGAGGCCACATGGAGGCCAGGCCAGAGGCTTTCTAAAATAGTACCTCTGGCCCAGTGTAGCGTGAAAGCAGGCGGGGTGGTGTGCTATAGCCTTGGGCCCGTGGGGTGTGGGAGAGGTTCACTCAGGGCTGTGAAATGGGTCAGTCATTTGAGGCCTTGTGAGAGCCTGTGGGAGGCCACGGAGGCTGCCCTAAAATAGTGATTCTGGCCCGGTGAGCGCTGAGCGAAGCAGGCGGGGCGGTGTGCTATGGGATTGGGCCCGTGGGGTGTGGGAGAGGTTCAGCCACTCGGGCTACAAGCAGGTCAGGTCTTTTTGAGGCCCTCCGAGACATTTTATGGGAGAACCGCCGCCATGAGGAGCCCTAAAATAGTGCTTGAGGCCCGGCGCAGCGCAGTAGCAAGCAGGCGGGAGGCGGTGTGCTATAAGCCCATGTGGGGTGGGGAGGGTTGACCACTCGGGGCTGTTGGAAGCAGGTCCCTCATTTCGAGGGCCGCTCATGAGCCACATGGGAGGCCGGCAGAAGGCTTACAAATAGTACCTCTGGCCCAGTAGTGCGCAAGCAGAAAGCAGTGAGGGGTGGTGTGCTAGTATGGGCCCGTGGGGTGTGGGAGAGGGTTCGGCCAATTTCAGACTGCTCGAAATGGGTCAGTCATTTCGAGGCCCTCGCATGGAGACTATGAGGAAGCCGGCAGGCACCTAAGTCGAGTGATTCAGCCCAGATTCATTATGGCACAAGGAAACAAGGGCGGGTGTGTGTGCTGTGCTATAGCGTTGGGCCGTGGGGGTGAGGAGGTGGTTCGACCATTGGGCTGTCGGAAATGGGTCCAGTCATTTGAGGACCCTCATGAGAACATGTGGGAGGCCAGAGGCTTGCCCTAAAATAGTGATTCTGGCCCAGCGGCACAAGGCGCGAAACAAGGAGCGGGGCCGGTGTGCTATAGCGTTGGGCCCGTGGGGGGTGAGGAGGGTGGTTCAGCCATTCGGGCTGTCGGAAATGGGTCCAGTCATTTCGAGGACCCTCGAGCTGTGGAGTACCAGCCGAGGCTTGCCAAAAGCAGTGCCTCACAGGGTTGGGGAGAGGTACATCCACTCGGGCTATCCAGGAGAGGTCCAGTCATTTCAAGGCCCTCAGTGAAAACCTGACAGGAGGCTTGCCATAAAATAGTGTTTGGCCCGGTAGCGCGCAGGAGGCGAGGGGCTGTGTGCTATTTCCTTGGGCTCGTGGGGGGTGGGGAGAGAGGTTCGGCTACTCGGGCTGTCGGAAACGGGTTTGGTCATTTCAAGGCCCTCATGAGACTGTGGGAGAACCTGACGGAGGCTTCCGTAAAATAGTGCTTGGCCCAGTGAGCGCAGGCAGAAACAAGGACGGGGGCGGTGTGCTATAGCCTTGGGGCCGTGGAGGGTGGGGAGAGGGGTTCAGCTACTCGGGCTGTCGGAAATGGGTCCGGTCATTTCAAGGGCCCTCGCGGGGCCTGTAGGAGGCCACGGCCAGAGGCTTTCCGTAAAATAGAGCTTCTGGCCTAGCAGCGCAAGGCGCGAAACAAGGGGCGGGGGCTGTGTGCTATGGCCTTGGGCCCGTGGGGGGTGGGCAGAGGGGTTCAGCTACTCGGCTGTGGAAAACGGGTCCAGTCTTTTCGAGGGCCCTCGCGGGTCCTGTAGGAGGCCACGGCCAGAGGCTTGCTCTAAAATAGTGCTTCTGGCCCAGCGGCGCAAGGCGCGAAACAAGGGGCGGGGGAGGTGTGCTATAGACTTGGGCCCGTGGCGGCTGGGGAGCGGGGTTCAGCTACTCGGGCTGTCGAAAATGGGTCCGGTCATTTCGAGGGCCCTCATGAGCTGTGGGAGGCCACTGACAGGAGGCTTGCCCAAGATAGTGCTTACAGCCCAGTGAGCGCAAGGCCTGAAACAAGTGAGGCGGGTGCTATAGGATTGGGCCCGTGGGGGGTGGGGAGAGGGGTTCAGCTACTCGGGCTGTCAGAAACAGGTCCGGTCATTTCGAGGGCCCTCGCGGGGTCTGTAGGAGGCCACGGCCAGAGGATTTCATTAAAATAGTGCTTGGCCCGGTAGCGCAGGCGCAAAAGCAGGGCAGGGCGGTGTGCTGTGCCTTGGGCCGTGGGGGTGAGGAGGGGTTCCCATTCGGCCTGTCGAAATGGGTCCAGTCATTTGAGGGGCCCTCATGGAGACTGTAGGAGCCAGCCAGGCTTGCCTAAGATAGTGCTTGGCCCCGGTGGCGCGAGAAACAAAGGCGGTGTGCTATGCCTTGGGCCCGTGGGGGTGGGAGAGGTTCAGCTACTCGGGCTGTCGGAATGGGTCCGGTCATTTCGAGGGGCCCTCATGAGAGGCCAGGAGGCCAGCTGGTGGCTTACTAAAATAGTGCTTGGCCCAGGTAGGCGCAAGGCAGGCAGTGGGGCGGTGTGCTATTGCCTTGGGCCCGTGGGGGTGAGGAGGGGTTCAGCCATTGACCTGTCGGAAATGGGTCAGTGTCATTTCGAGGAGCCCTCGTGAGGAACCTTAGGAGGCCCAGCCAGAGACTTGCACACTAAATAGTGCTTGGCCCAGTGAGCATGGTAGCAAGCAGGGATTGAGGTGTGCTATAGCCTTGGGCCCATGGGGGTGGGGAGGGGGGATCAGCCAAACCGGCTGTCGGAAACGGGTCCGGTCCTTTCGAGGGCCCTCAAGGGGCCTATAGGAGGCCACGGGCAGAGGCTTGCCCTAAAATAGTACTTCTGGCCCAGTAGCTGTGTGGCAGCAGTAGGAGGCGGTGTCTATAGTGGGCCCGTGGGGGTGGTAAGGAGTTCGAGCACTCGGGCTGTCGAAGCAGGTCAGTCATTTCAAGCGCCCTCATGGTGCCAGGAGGCCGCGGCCAGAGGCTTGCCCTAAAATAGTGCTTCTGGCCCAGCGGCGCAAGGCGCAAAACAAGGGGCGGGGGCGGTGTGCTATAGCCTTGGGCCCGCGGGGGGTGGGGAGGGGGGTTCAGCCAGTCCGGCTGTCGGAAATGGGTCCGGTCACTTCGAGGGCCCTCGGGGGGCCTGTACGAGGCCGCGGCCAGAGGCTTGCCCTAAAATAGTGCTTCACGCCCCGGTAGTATGAATGAATGTTGAGGCGGTGTCATGTATGGGCCCGTGGGGGGTGGGGAGAGGGGTTCAGCTACTCGGGGTGTCGAGCAGGTCAGTCATTTCAAGCAGCCCTCACAGGGCTGTGGAGCCACAGCGGAGGCTTGCCCTAAAATTGTGCTTGTGCCATGAGTGCAAGCAGAGGAGGCGGTGTGCTATAGCCATGGGCCCACAGAAGTGGGAGAGGGTTCGGCTACTCGTCTTTGTCGGAAGCAGGTCCGGTCATTTCAAAGGGCCCTCATGAGCCTGTGGGAGGCACGACCATGAAACTTGCCTAAAATAGTGCTTACGGACCAGCGGCGCAGGCGGAAAATGGCGGTGTGTTATTGGCATGGGCCCGTGGGGGGTGAGGAGGGGGGTTCAACCACTCGGGCTGTCGGAAATGGGCCCAGTCATGTCGAGGGCCCTCGCGGGACCTGTACGAGGCCGCGACCAGAGGCTTGCCCTAAAATAGTGCTTCTCGCCGAGCGGCGCAGGGCGTGAAACAGGGGGCGGGGGTGGTGTGCTATAGCCTTGGGCCCGTGAGGTGTGGGGTGGGGGGTTCAGCCACTCGGGCTATCAGAAACGGGTCCAGTCTTTTCGAGGGCCCTCGTGGGGCCTGTAGGAGGCCGTTGCCAGAGGCTTGCCCTAAAATAGTGCTTCTGGCCCAGCGGCGCACGGCGTGAAACACGGGCTGGGGGCGGTGTGCTATAGCCTTGGGCCCGTGGGGGGTGGGGAGAGGGGTTCAGCTACTCGGGCTGTCGGAAATGGGACCAGTCATTTCGAGGCCCTCGCGGGGCCTGTAGGAGGCCACGACCATAGGCGTGCCCTAAAATAGTGCTTTTGGACCAGCGGCGCAAGGCGCAAAAAAGGGGGCGAGGCCGGTGTGCTATTGCCTTGGGCCCGCGGGGGGTGAGGAGGGGGGTTCAGCCACTCGGGCTGTCGGAAATGGGTCCCGTCATTTTGAGGGCCCTAGCGGGGCCTGTACGAGGCCGCGGCCAGAGGCTTGCCCTAAAATAGTGCTTCTCGCCAAGCGGCGCAGGGCGCGAAACAGGGGGCGGGGGCGGTGTGCTATAGCCTTGGGCCCGTGGGGGGTGGGGAGGGGGGTTCAGCCACTCGGGCTGTCGGAAATGGGTCCAGTCATTTCGAGGGCCCTCGCGGGGCCTGTAGGAGGCCACGGCCAGAGGCTTGCCCTAAAATAGTGCTTCTGGCCCAGCGGCGCAAGGCGCGAAACAAGGGGCGGGGGCGGTGTGCTATAGCCTTGGGCCCGTGGGGGGTGGGGAGTGGGGTTCAGCCACTCGGGCTGTCGGAAATGGGTCCAGTCATTTCGAGGGCCCTCGCGGGGCCTGTAGGAGGCCACGGCCAGAGGCTTGCCCTAAAATAGTGCGTTTGGCCCAGGTAGCAGAAGCAGGCGAGGCGGTGTGCTATCGCCTTGGGCCCGTGGGGGGTGGTAAAGGGGGTTCAGGCACTCGGGCTGCAGCAGGTCAGTCATTTGCGCCCTCATGGTAGAGGCCATGGCCAGAGGCTTGCCTAATATAGTGATTCTGGCCCAGCGGCGCAGGCATGAAAACAAAGGCGAGGCGGTGTGCTATAGCCTTAGGGCCGTGGGGGTGGGAGGGATTCAGCCACTCACGGCTGTGAAATAGGTCAGTCATTTTCGAGGCCCTCCACCGGGGCCTGTGGGAGGCCTGACAGCTTGCCATAAAATAGTGCTTCACTGGCATGAGGATAAAAAACAAAAGCGCAGAGGCGGTGTGCTGTGGGGCGTGGGGGTGGGAGAGTTTCAGCCACTCCGGCTGTCGAATGAGTCAGTCATTTCGAGGCCCTCCAGAGGGCCCTGTAGGAGGCCACGGCCAGAGCTTTGCCATAAAATAGTGCTTCTGGCCCAGCGGCGCAAGGCGCAAAACAAGGGGCGGGGGCGGTGTGCTATAGCCTTGGGGCCGTGGGGGGTGGGGAGAGGGGTTCAGCTACTCGCGCATTCGGAAATGGGTCCGGTTATTTCAAGGGCCCTCGCGGGGCCTGTAGGAGGCCTCGGCGAGAGGCTTGGCATAAAATGGTGCTTCTGGCCCAGGCATGCGCAAGTCATGAGAGCTTGAAGGAGTGACGGTGTCTATAGCCTTGGGCGCGCGGCGGTGGGGCGGGGGGTTCAGCCACTCCGGCTATCGTAAACGAGTCTAGTCTTCTCGAGGGCCCTCGCGGGGTCTGTAGGAGGTTGCAGCCAAAGGCACCCAAAATGGTGCTTACAGGCCAGTGGGTGAGCAAGCAGGCGGGCGTTGTGCTATAGCTTTGGGCCCGTGGGGGCGGGGAGGGGGGTTCAGCCACTCCGGCTGTCGGAAATGGGTCCAGTCATTTCAAAGTCCGTCCCGGGGCCTGTAGGAGGCCGCGGCCAGAGGCTTGCCCAAAAATAGTGCTTCCGGCCCAGTGGCGCACGGCCGAAACAGTGAGGCGGTGTGCTCTGACCTTGGGCCCGTGGGGGTGGGGAGGGTTGATTACTCGACCGTGAAATGGGTCCCGTCAATTCAAGGGCCTCAGGCCTATGGGGCAGCGGTGAGAACTTGCACTAAAATAGTGCTTATGGCCCGGCGGTGTGAGGCGAAACGAGGCGGGGGCGGTGTGTTATAGGATTGGGCCGTGGGGGTGAGAGGGTTCGGCTCGGGCTGTCAGAAATGGTCCGGTCACTTCGAGGGCCCTGTGAGACCTGTGAGACCTGACCAGGCTTGCCTAAAATATGCTTCAGCCCTTGGTAGGCAGCAGGCAAGAAAGGCGAAGTGCTGTGCTAGCCTTGGGCCCGTGGGGGGTGGGGAGGGGGATTCAGCCACTCCAGTTGTCAGAAATGGTCCAAGAAATTTCGATTGCCCTCGCGGGGCCTGTAGGAGGCCTCGGTCAGAGGCTTGGCATAAAATGGTGCTTACAGCGGTAGTCGCAAGCAGTGGCGGTCTCCTATGTGGGCTCGTGGGCGGTGGGGAGGGTTCAGCCCTCCATTGCTCGAAGCAGGTCCCAGTCTTTTCAAGGGCCTGAGACCTGTAGTGGGCCTGACAGGAGGCTTGCCCCAAAATAAATGCTCTGCCCAGTGACGCGAGTGCAAACAAGGGGCTGAGGCGGTGTGCTATAACCTTAGGCCCGTGGGGGTGGTGATGGGGGTTGGGTCACTCGGGCTGCCGTCATGGCGAGTCTAATAGTCTTCTCGAGGGCCCTCATGGAGAATGGGAGTTAAAGCCAAAAGGCTTGCACAAAATAGTCTTACAGCCTGTAGTGGCCTTGGTGCAGGCAGGCGGGCGGTGTCTGTAGCCTTGGGCCGTGGGGGGTTCAGCCACTCAGGTATCGCTCAAATAGGTCCAGTCATTCTGAGGGGCCCTCCTGGGGCTGTGGGAAGGCATGACGGAGGTTGCCTAAAGTGGTTCTTGGCCCGGTGGTGAGTAAGTGGCAAAGCAGTGAGGCGGTGTCCTGAGCTTTGGGCCCATGAGGTTGGGGAGGGTTCAGCCACTCAGTCTTGTGAGCCAGGTCCGGTCTTTTCGAGGGGCCTAAGCAGAAGGATAGGCCGCAGCGGAGGCTTGCCTAAAATAGTGTACAGTCCAGCCCAGCTATGGCGCAGCAAGCAGGCGGGGGCGGTGTGCTATGGCCATGGCCCCGTGGGTGGTGGGGATGGGGGTTCAGCCACTCGGGCTGTCGGAAACGGGTCCAGTCTTTTCGAGGTCCCTCGTGGGGCCCGTAGGAGGCCGCAGCCAGAGGCTTGACATAAAATAGTGGTTCTAGCCTAGCGCCATGAGGCCTGCCAGAAGCAGTGGGAGGCGGTGTGCTATAGCCTTGGGCCCGTGGGGGGTGGGGAGGGGGATTCAGCCACTCCAGTTGTCAGAAATGGTCCAAGAAATTTCGATTGCCCTCGCGGGGCCTGTAGGAGGCCTCGGTCAGGAGCATAAAATGGTGCTTATTGGCCCAGTATGGTCGTGAGCAACGGCGATACTATCGCTATCTCCTCGTGGCGTTGGGGAGGGGGGTTCAGCCACTCCCGCTATCGAGCAGGTCAGGTCTTTCAAGAGGCCCAGCAGGTGGTAGTGGGCCAGCGACAGGGCTTGCCCTAAAATGGTACTTACCGGCCCGGTAGCCTGAGGTGCGAACAGGGGCGGGGGCGGTGTGCTATAGCCTTGGGCCCGTGGGGGGTGGTGATGGGGGTTCAGTCACTCGGGCTATCGTAAACGAGTCTAGTCTTCTCGAGGGCCCTCCTTGGAGAACCTAGGAGGTTGTAGCCAAAACTTGCCTTAAATAGTGCTTGGCCCGGTGTGAGGCGAAAGCGAGGCGAGGCGGTGTGCTATAGCCTTAGGCCCGTGGGAGGGGGGGTTCAGCCACTCCGACTGTCGCAAATAGGTCCAGTCATTACGAGGGCCCTCACAGGGCCTGTAGGAGGCCGCGACCAGAGGTTTGCCCTAAAGTAGTTCTTCTGGCCCAGCGGTGGTAGGCGCAGCAGGCGGTGTCACAACTTTGGGCCCGGGGGTTGGGAGGGGTTCGGCCTCCTTTGTCGAAGCAGGTCAGTCTTTTGAGGCCTAGCGGGGGCACATGTGGGAGAACAGCCAGAGGCTTGCCTAAAATAGTGCTTACAGTCAGCCCAGCCTTGAGGCAGCAAGCAGTGAGGCGGTGTGCTATAGCCATGGCCCGTGGAGTGGGTGAGGATAGGGGTTCGACCACTCGGAGCTATCGGAAAGCAGGTCAGTCTTTTCGAGGGTCCTCGTGAGGGCCCGTGGGAGGCATGACGGAGGAGCTTGACATAAAATAGTGGTTCTAGCCTAGCATGTGAGGCAAGCAGTGGTGGGGGCGGTGTGCTATAGCCTTGGGCCCGTGGGGGTGGGAGGGTTCACCACTTGGCTGTCAGAATGGGTCCAGTCATTTCAAAGAGGCCTGTGAGCAGAGACTGTAGGAGGCCATGACAGGAACACTAAAATAGTATAGGCCCAGTGGCGGGCGACAAGGGGCGGGGCGGTGTGCTATGGCCTTGGGCCATGCAGGGGTGGTGATGGGGGTTGATCCTCGGGCTGTCATAAAACAAGTCTAGTCTTCTAGGGGGCCCTCATGAGTGCCTGTGGGAGGCTGCAATGAAACTTGCCTTAAAATAGTATACAGGCATGTGACGCATGAGGCCAACAGGCGGGAGGAGGTTGACCACACTGTGGAAATACAGGTCAAGACATTTGAGGGCCCTCATGAGACTGGTGGGAGGCGAGCGAGGCTTGTAAAATAGTGCTTCAGCCCTGTGCGGCGCAAAGGCGGGTGGGTGGCGAGGGCGGTGAGCTATAGCCTTTGGCCCGTGGGGGTGGGGAGGGGGGTTCAGCCACTCCCGCTGTCGGAAACAGGTCCAGTCATTTCGAGGGGCCCTCATGAAGACTAGTGGGACACCCATGACGACTTGCTGTAAAATAGTGCTTCTGGCCTAAGCGGCCTGGTGGCAGATCAGTGCGGCGGGGCGGTGAGCTATAGCCTTTGGCCCGTGGGGGGTGGAGAGGGGGGTTCAGCCACTCCTGCTGTCGAAAATGGGTCCGGCTATTTCGAGGGTCCTCGCGGGGACTGTAGGAGGCTGCGGCCAGAGGCTTGCCCTAAAATAGTGTACAGCCCAGTGAGCGCATGAGCCTGAGAAACAAGGAGACAGAGGCGGTGTGTTATAGCCTTGGGCCCCTGGGGTGTGGGGAGGGGGGTTCAGCCAGTCCGGCTGTCGGAAATGGGTCCAGTCATTTCAAGGGCCCTCCAGGGGCCTGTAGGAGGCCGTGACTAGAGGCTTGGATAGTCCCGGCCCATTAGTGGTAGCAGCAGGGGCGGTGGGAGGCGGTGTCTTTGGGGGTGGGAGGGTTCAGCCCCTCCATTATCGGAAAATAAGTGCAGTCATTCTGAGGACCTCATGGGGGCCTGTAGGAGGCATGACCAGAGGTTTTCTAAAGTAGTGCTTTTGGCCCAGTGATCGTGAGGCGCAAAAGCTGAGGCGGGGCGGTGTCCTTTGGCTTTGGGCCCGTGGGGGGTGGGGAGGGTTCAGCCACTCAGCTGAAGCAGGTCCAATCTTTGAGGGCCCTCAGCGGGACAGGAGACCGCAGCAGGCTTGCCTAAAATAGTGCTTCTGGTCCATGCATGAGGCAGCCAAGCAAGGTGAGGCGGTGTGCTGTACTGGCCCGTGGGGGTGGGGAGGGGTTCAGCCACTCGGCTGTCGGAAAAGCAGGTCAGGTCATTTCGAGGGCCCTCGGGGTCTTGTAGGAGGCCATGACGGAGGCAGCATAAAATAGTGCTTCTGGCCCAGCGGCGCAAGTCGCGAAACAAAGGGCGGGGGCGGTGTGCTATAGCCTTGGGCCCGTGGGGGTGGGCTGGGGGGTTCAGCCACTCGGGCTATCGAGAAACGGGTCCCGTCTTTTCGAGGGTCCTCATGAAGGGCTGTTGGAGGCCAGCCAGGCAGTTACCTAAAATAGTGCATCAGGCCAAGTATGGCGCAGGGGCGCAAGCAGAGGCGGTGGCGATGTGCTGTAGCCTTGGGCCCGTGGGGGTGGGAGGGTTCAGCCACTCGTCTGCAGGCTGGTCAGATCATTTGAGGGCTCATGGGGCCTGTAGGAGGCCCGACAGAGCTTACCTAAATAGTGCCTCTGGCCCAGTGTATGAGGCGAAGCAGTAGAGGCGGTGTGCTATAGCCTTGGGCCCCGTGGGGGCTGGGGGGTTCAGCCACTCGGGCTGTCGGAAACAGGTCTAGTCATTTCAAGGGCCCTCAGCTTGGTGTGGGGCTGACGGCCAGAGGCTTACCACAAATAGTGCTTACGGCCCGGTGATTTGTATGAGGCCTTGAATTGGCGAGGCGATGTACTCTAGCCATGGGCCCGTGGGGGGTGGGGAGAGGGGTTCAGCCACTCGGGCTGTCGGAAATAGGTCCAATCATTTGAGGGGCCCTCATGGACCTGTAGGAGCCTGACCATACACCCTAAAATAGTGCTTACCTTGTTGGCGTAGTAGGCCTTGAAAACAAAAGGCGGGGCGGTGTGCTATAATCTGGCCCGTGGGGGTGTGGGAGGCAGGTTTGCTTCTCGGTCTGTCGGAAACGGGTCCGGTCATTTCAAAAGACCCTCGCGGAGACTGTCAGGGGCCTGACCCAGAGCTGCCCTAAAATAGTGCTTACAGCCCCAGCAGTATGGCAAGCAGTGAAACAAAGGCGGGGCGGTGTGCTGTGCCCGGCCCGTGGGGGTGGGGAGGAGTTCAGCTACTCGGGCTGTCGAAATGGGTCCAGTCATTCGAGATTTTGAGGGCCCTCAGGGAGGCTGTGACCAGAGCTTGCCTAAAATAGTGCCTCTGGCCCAGTAGCATGAAGCAGTGAGGCGGTGTGCTGTATGGCCGTGGGCCCGTGGGGGTGGGAGGGGTTTAGCCACTCGGGCTATGAACAGTGCAGTCATTTTCAAGGGCCCTCATGAGTTACAGGAGGCAATGAGAGGCTTGAAATAGTGCTTTCAGCCCGGTAGCAGTATGAGCAAGGCTCAAAGGCGGGCGTGTGCTTGTATGGGCAGGTGGGAGAAGGTTCACCTACTCAGGCTGTCAGAAGCAGGTCGGTCATTTCGAGGGAGCCCTCGCAGAGACTGTGGGGAGCCTGAAGGCTTGCCACAAATAGTGCTTTCTGCTTGGCCCAGTAGCAAGGTATGGCAGGGGCGGTGTGCTGTCATGGGCCCCCGTGGGGGTGGGTGGGGTTGAGCCACTCAGGCTGCTCAGGAAGCAGGTCCGTCTTTTGAGGGCCCTCATGGGGGCATGTGGGAGGCATGCGGCCAGAGGCATGCCTAAAATAGTCTTCTGTCCCAGCGGCCAAGTGACGAAGAAGGCGGGGCGGTGTGCAATATAGCCGCGGGCCCGGTGGGGGTGGGGAGGGTTCGGCAGTGGGATGTCAGGAAAGTGGTCCAATCTTTTGAGGGTCCCTCGGGGGCACTGTGGGAGGCATGACAGAGGCTTGCCCTAAAATAGTGCCACAGCCCCGTGGCCAAGGCGCAGCAGTCGGGGTGGTGTACTATAGCCTTGGGCCCGTGGGGGGTGGGGAGGGGGGTTCGGCCAGTCGGGATGTCAGAAAGTGGTCCAGTCTTTTCGAGGTCCCTCGGGGGGATGTGGGAAGCGCGACGAGCTTGCCCTAAAATAGTACATCCCAGTCGCGAAGCCTGAAGCAGGCGGGGCGGTGTGCTGTAACCTTGGGCCCGTGGGGGTGGGAGGGTTGACGGTCGGGCGGTCGGAAAGGGGTTCAGGCTTTTCGAGGGCCCTCGGGGGGCCTGTGGGAGGCCGTCGCCAGTGCACTAAATAATATACAGCCCAGTGCAAGGCGAAGCAGGCGCGGTGGCCATGCTATGGGGGTGGGAGGGTTGTCGATTGAGGCGGTGGGAAGGGTCAAGACTTTTCGAGGCCCTCGGGGGGCTGTGGGAGGCAGGAGGCTTGCCCTAAATAGTGCTTGTGGCGCCAAAGCGGGGTCGGGGGGTGGTGTATACCTAGCCTGGGCCCGTGGGGGTGGGAGAGGGTTCGGCCAGTCGGGATGTCAGAAAGTGGTCCAGTCTTTTCGAGGTCCCTCGGGGGGATGTGGGAAGCCGCGGCCAGAGGCTTGCCCTAAAATAGTGCTTCTGTCCGAGCGTCGCGAAGCGCGAAACAGGGGGCGGGGGCGGTGTGCTATAGCCTTGGGCCCGTGGGGGGTGGGGAGGGGGTTCGGCCAGTCGGGCTGTCGGAAAGGGGTTCAGGCTTTTCGAGGGCCCTCGGGGGGCCTGTGGGAGGCCGTCGCCAGCGGGCTTGCCCTAAAATAGTGCTTGTGTCCGAGCGTCGCAGTGAAAGCGAGGCGGGCGGTGTGCTATGTAGCCCAGGCCCGTGGGGGTGGGGAGGGTTGACGGTCGGGCTGTCGGAAAGGGTTCAGGCTTTCGAGGGCCCTCGGGGGCTGTGGGAGGCCGTCGCCAGTGAGACACCTAAAATAGTGCTTGGCCCAGCTTCATGAGGCCTGAAAGCAGTGAGGCGGTGTGCTATAGCCTTGGGCCGTGGGGGGTGGGAGGGTTCGTCAGTCAGGCGGTCGGAAGGGTCAGGGCTTTTGAGGGCCTCGGGGAACCTGTGGGAGGCAAGCCAGAAACACTAAATAATGCTTCTCCAGCGTTGATCAGCCTTACGTTGTCTATATAGCCTTGGGCCCGTGGGGGGTGGGGAGGAGTTCGGCCGGTCAGGCGGTCGGAAGGGTCAGGTCTTCGAGGGCCTCGAGGTGGGTGGGAGGCCCAAGCCAGAAGGATTGCTAAATGGTGCTTGGCCCATCGAGCGCAGGCGCTGAAATAGGGGCGAGGCGGTTGCTATATGGCCAAGTGGGGTGGGGCTGAGTTCAGACCCCGGTCGGGCTGTCGGAAAAGGGTCAGTCTTTTAGAAGGCCCTCAGGGGGGCTATGGGCCCAGCCAGGCGTGCCTAAATAGTGCTTGGCCCAGTGACAAAGTGCAAGCAGTGATGGCGGTGTGCTATATTGTGGGCCCGTGGGGGTGGGAGGAGGAGCCAGTCAGAGCTGTCGGAAAGGTTCAGTCTTTTGAGGGGCCCTCGGGGGGGCTGTGGGCGCGTGACGAGCACTCTAAAATAGTGCTTCTGGCTCGTGTAGCCGATGGCAAAGAGGCGGGAGTGAGGTGTGCTAGCCATGGGCCGTGTGGGGTGGGGTGGGGTTTAGCCAGTCGGGCTGTCGGAAAAAGGGGTCAGATCTCTTGAGGCCCTCGGGCCCTCGGGAGGCGCATGGGGCTGCTTGCCTAAAATAGTACTCCAGCGGCCTTGCAGAGGGGCACAGAAAGAGGGAAGAGGCTGGGGGTGGGGAGGGTTCGGCCCGGTCAGGATGTCTGAAAGTGATCAGTCTTTTGAGGTCCCTCGGGGGCTTGTGGGAGGCCATGACGAGGCTTGCCACTAAAATAGTGCTTGGCCCAGCGTAAAGGCGCAGTAGGCGGGCGGAGTGCTATCGGCTTGGGCCCGTGGGGGGTCGGGAGAGGGTTGACGGTCGGGCTGTCGGAAGGGTCCAGTCTTTCGAGGGCCCTAGGGAGACTGTGGGAGACCGCCATGAGGCTTGCCTAAAATAGTGCCACAGCCATGGCGCTGAAAGAGGGGGAGGCGGTGTGCTATATGGGCCCGTGGGGGTGGGGAGGGGTTCGGCCGGTCGGGCTGTCGGAAAGGGTTCAGGCTTTTAGGGCCCTCGGGGAGACTATGGGAGGCCGCCAGGCTTGCCCTAAAATAGTGCTTGGCCCAGTGCAAGGCGGGGAAGCAGGCGGGGGCATGCTATATGGGCCCGTGGTGGGTGGGGAGGGAGGTTCGTCGGTCAGGCGGTCGGAAAGGGTCAGGCTTTTCGAGGGGCCCTCAGAGGGCCTGTGGGGGCCGTGGCCAGTGACTTCTAAATAGTGCTTGGCCCAGTGCAAGGCCTGAAGCAGTGAGGGCGGTGTGCTATGTGGGCCCGTGGGGGTAGGGAGGGTTCGGCCGGTCGGGCTGTCGGAAGGGTCAGTCTTTTGAGAGGCTCGGGGGCACTGTGGGAGGCCATGACGGAGGCTTGTCTAAAATAGTTCTTAGCGGCAGCGTAAAGCAGTCTGTGAGGCTGTGTGCTATTATGGGCCGTGGCGGGGTGGGGAGGGGTTCGGCGGTCGGGCTGTGGAAAGAGTCCAGGTCTTTTCGAGGGCCCTCGGGGGGCCTGTGGGAGGCATGACCCGGAGGCTTGCCTAAAATGGTGCTTGCTCAGTTGCAAAGCGCGAAGCAGGGGCAGGCGGTGTGCTATAGCCTTGGGCCATTGGGGGTGGGGAGGCGGGGTTGACCGGTCAGGCGGTCGGAAGGGTCAGTCTTTTGAGGCCCCTTGGAACTGTGGGAGGCATGACCCGGAGGCTTGCCACAAATAGTGCTCAGCCCAGTGGTATGAGCCTGAAATAGAAGGCGAGGCGGTGTGCTATATAGCCTTGGGCCCGTGGGGGGGGGGGCGGGGTCACGGCCGGTCGGGCTGTCGGAAAGGGTCAGTCTTTTGAGGGCCCTCGGAGAACTGTGGGAGGCAGCGCCCAGGCGTGCCTAAAATTGTGCTTGGCCCAGTGGCGCAAAGGCGCAAGCGAAGCAGTGAGGCGGTGTGTGCTATGGGCCCGTGGGGGTGGGAGGGTTTGGCCGGTCGGGCTGTCGGAAGGGTCCAGTCTCTTGAGGGCCCTCGGGGCCTGTGGGAGGCCGCCATGAGCAGGCCACTAAATAGTGCCAGCCAGTAGCCGCACGAAAAGAGTGAGGCGGTGTGCTACTGTTGGGCCCGTGGGGGTGGGAGGGTTCGGCGGTCAGGATGTCAGAAAGTGATCCAGTCTTCGAGGTCCCTCAGGGGGCTTGTGGGAGGCCTTGGCGAGGCTTGCCCCCAAAATAGTGCTTGGCCCAGGCGTAAGCGCCAAGCAGTCGGGGCGGTGTGCTATAGCCTTGGGCCCGTTGGGCCAGTGGAGGGTGGGAGGGTTCAGCGGTCGGGCTATCGGAAGGGTCAGTCTGTTCGAGGGGCCCTCGGGGGGGCTGTGGTAGGCCGGGGCAGGCTTGCCTAAATAGTGCTTGTCCCAGTAGCGCAAGGCGCGAAGAGAAGCGCGGTGTGCTATATGGGCCCGTGGGGGTGGGAGGGTTAGGCCCGGTCGGAAGGGTCCAGACTTTTGAGGGCCCTCAGAAACTGTTGGAGGCCTTGGCCAGAGGTTGTCCTAAAATAGTGCTTGGCCCCGGTGAGCGCAAGGGCAACCTGAGGCGGCTGCGGTGTGCTATAGCCTTGGGCCCGTGGGGGGTTGGGAGGGGGGTTCGGCCAGTCGGGCTGTCGGAATGGGGTCCAGTCTTTTAGAGGGCCCTCGGGGGGCCTGTGGGAGGCATGACGGAGAGGGCTAATAGCGGGCGTAACGCAAAAAGCGTGAGGCGGTGTGCTATACCCTTGGGCCCGTGGCGGGTGGGGAGGGGGGTTCGGCCAGTCGGGCTGTCGGAAAGGGGTCCAGTCTTTTCGAGGGCCCTCGGGGGGCCTGTGGGAGGCAGCGGCCAGAGGCTTGCCCTAAAATAGTGCTACATCCCAGCATCGTGGCCAGCGAGGCAGGCGGTGTGCTATAGCCTTGGGCCCGTGGTGGGTGAGGAGGGGGGTTCGGCCATTCGGGCTGTCGGAAAGGGGTCCAGTATTTTCGAGGGCCCTAGGGGGGCATGTGGGAGGCTGCGGCCAAAGGCTTGCTCTAAAATAGTGCTTCTGGCCCAGCGGCGCAAGCGAGCAGTGAGGCGGTGTGCTATGTATGGGCCCGTGGGGGTGGGAGGGTTCAGCCATTGGACTGTCGGAAGGGTCAGTCTTTTCGAGGCCTAGGAGGAACTGTGGGAGGTGGGGCTAGAGGCTTGCTCTAAAATAGTGCTTGGCCCAGTGCGCAAAGCTCAAGCAGGCGTGGGCGGTGTGCTATGTGTGGGCCCACAGGGGGTGGGGAGGGGTTTGGCCGGTCGGGCTGTCGAAAAGGGTCAGTCTTTTCAAGGGCCGTCGAGAACTGTGGGAGGCAGCGGCCAGGCTGCCTAAAATAGTGCTTGACCAGTGGCGCAAGGCCTTGAAATAGAGGCGGGGCGGTGTGCTATAGCCTTGGGCCCGTGGGGGGTGGGGAGGGTTGCCAGTCGGGCTGTCGGAAAGGGTCAGTCTTTTGAGGACCCTAGGGGACTATGGGAGGCCGCCCTTGGAGCTGCCTAAAATAGTGCTTACAGCCCGGTAGCAGAGGCGGGGCGGTGTGCTATAGCCTTGGGCCCGTGGTGGGTGGGGAGGGGGGTTCGGATAGTCGGGATGTCAGAAAGTGGTCCAGTCTTTTCGAGGGCCCTCGGGGGGCCAGTGGGAGGCCGCAGCCAGAGGCTTGCCCTAAAATAGTGCTTGGCCCGGTGAGCGTGAAAAGAGGCGGGACTGTGAACTATAGCCTTGGGCCCGTGGGGGGTGGGGAGGGGGATTCGGCCAGTCGGGCTATCGGAAAAGGCTCCAGTCTTTTCGAGGGCCCTCGGGGGGCCTGTGGGAGGCTGGAGAGCTTAGCCTAAAATAGTGCTTGGCCCATCAGTATGAGGCATAAAAGCAGGCGAGGCGGTAAGCTTTAGCCTTGGGCCCGTGGGGGTGGGGATGGAGTTCACCAGTCGGGCTGTCGGAAAGGGTCCAGTCTTTTGAGGCCCTCGGGGGGGCTTGTGGAGGCAGCGGCCAGACTGCCTAAAATAGTGCTTCTGGCCCAGCGGCGCATGGCGCGAAAGAGGGGGCTGGGGCGGGGGCGGTGTGCTATAACCTTGGGCCCGTGGGGGGTGGGGAGGAGGGTTCGGCCTGTCGGGCTGTCGGAAAGGGGTCCAGTATTTTCGAGGCCCCTCGGGGGGCCTGTGGGAGGCCACGGCCAGAGGGTTGCTCTTAAATAGTGCTTCCGGCCCATCGGCGCAAGGCGCGAAACAGAGGGTGGGGGCGGTGTGCTATATCCTTGGGCCCGTGGGGGGTGGGGAGGGTGGTTCAGCCAGTCGGGCTGTCAGAAAGGGGTCCAGTCTTTTCAAGGGCCCTCAGGGGGCCTGTGGGAGGCCGCGACCAGAGGCTTGCGCTAAAATAGTGCGCCCCAGGCATGTATAAAGAGGCGGGGCGGTATGCTATAGCCTTGCTCCCGTGGGGGTTGGGAAGGGGTTCGGCCAGTCGGGCTGTCGGAAAGGGGTCCAGTCGTTTCGAGGGCCCTCGGGGGGCCTGTGGGAGGCCGCGGCCAGAGGCTTGCCCTAAAATAGTGCTTCTGGCCCAGCGGCGCAAGGCTCGAAATAGGGGGCGGGGGAGGGTGCTATAGCCTTGGGCCCGTAGGGGGTGGGAGGGTTGACCGGTCGGGCTGTCGGAAAGGGTCCAGTCTTTCAAGCGCCCTCGGGGGGCCTGTGGGAGGCATGACGGAGGCTTGCCCTAAAATAGTGCTTGGCCCAGGCGCAAGCAGTGAGGCGGTGTGCTAGAGCCTTGGGCCCGTGGGGGTGGGGAGGGTTCGGCGGTCGGGCTGTCGGAAGGGTCCAGTCTTTTCGAGGGCCCTCGGGGCTGTTGGAGGCCAGCAGATGTTGCCACTAAAATAGTGCTTGGCCCAGCGCCACAGGCAGAAAAGAAGCGTGAGGGAGGTGTGCTATCGCCTTGGGCCCGTGGGGGGTGGGGAGGGGGGTTCTGCCAGTCCGGCTGTCAGAAAGGGGTCCTGTCTTGTCGAGGGCCCTCGGGGGGCCTGTGGGAGGCCGCGACCAGAGGTTTGCCCTAAAATAGTGCTTCTAGCCCAGCGGCGCAAGCCGCGAAAGGGGCGGTGGGGGCGGTGTGCTATAGCCTTGGGGCCGTGGGGGATGGGGAGGGGGGTTCGGCCAGCCGGGCTGTCAGAAAGGGGTCCAGTCTTTTCGAGGGCCCTCGGGGGGCCTGTGGGAGGCCACGGCCGGAGGCTTGCTCTAAAATAGTGCTTACAGCCCATGACAAGCGCAGCAGCAGGCGGCGGTGTCTTTGTAGGCTTGGGCCGGTGGGGGTGGGGGCGGGGTGTTCGGCCAGTCGGGGTGTCGAAAAGCGGTCCAGTCTTTTCGAGAGCCCTCGGGGGGCCTGTGGGAGGCCGCGGCCAGAGGCTTGCCCTAAAATAGTGCTTCTGGCCCAGCTGCATGGTAGCGAAAAGAGGCGGGGCGGGCGGTGTCTATAGCCTTGGGCACGTGGCGGGTGGGGAGGGTTCGGCGGTCGGGCTGTGGAAGGGTCAGTCTTTTGAGGGGCCCTCGGGGGCTAATGGGAGGCCAGCGGCCAGAGCTTGCCTAAAATAGTGCTTCAGCCCATCGGCGCAAAAGCGCAGCAGGCGGGGCGGTGTGCTATAGCCTTGGGCCGTGGGGGGGGGGTGGGGGGGTTCGGCCAGTCGGGCTGTCGGAAAGGGGTCCAGTCTTTTTGAGGGCCCTTGGGGGGCCTTTGGGAGGCCGCGGCCTGGGGCTTGCCCTAAAATAGTGCTTCTGGCCCATCGGCGTAAGGCGTGAAACAGAGGGCAGGGGCGGTGTGCTATAACCTTGGGCCCGTGGGGGGTGGGGATGGGGGGTTCAGCCAGTCGGGCTGTCGTAAAGGTGTCCAGTCTTTTCGAGGACCCTCGGGGGGCTTGTGGGAGGCCGCGGCCAGAGGCTTGTCCTAAAATAGTGCTTCTGGCCCAGCGGCGCAAGGCGAGAAAGAGGGGGCGGGGGCGGTGTGCTATAGCCTTGGGCCCGTAGGGGGTGGGGGCGGGGGTTCGGCCAGTTGGGCTGTCGGAAAGGGGTCCAGTCTTTTCGAGGGCCCTCAGGGGGCCTGTGGGAGGTCTTGGCCAGAGGCTTGCCCTAAAATAGTGCTTCTGTCCCAGCGGCGCAAGGCGTGAAAGGAGGGTGGGGGCGGTGTGCTATAGCCTTGGGCCCGTGGGGGGTGGGGAGGGGGGTTCGGCCAGTCGGGCTGTCGGAAAGGGGTCCAGTCTTTTCGAGGGCCCTCTGGGGGCTGTTGAGTGTTAGAAAGTGTATATTTATAAAGGAGAAAATCGTCATTTTACACTTCAAGTCTCACTAACATTGCTATTTTTATTTATTTAAGTATTTTGTTATTTAATTACATGTGTTTCATTATAATTAGTTATTTTATATATTTTAGGGGTATCACGATCATTTCTGATGAGCGGGTGATCAGACAAAAACGGACGTCACGTTTGAACTCGGGACGATCGAAAACCTTGGAAGGGACATAAAAGGAAAATGTCGCTGTTCACGTATCTGGACTATTCATACGTTGTAGTCTTTGTTCATGATCTTGTACAAATGGTATTCTTGTGCAAAACCGGTTTCTTTGTGTAAATAGTGGTCAAATGGTGTGAGCTGTGCAAATAGTGTTCTTTGTTCAAATAGTGGCTGTTGTTGTTGATGAGTGGGTGATCTTGAGCGTCATCAGGATCTTTTTTTTTTAATTCACTCAATGTACCTATAAAGGGGCTTCCCCTAATTTGATATCCACAGATTCATTTCTAAACTTAGATTTTTGTAATTCCTTCTCTTTCTTGTATTTTCTCGTATTTTAATAAATTCCCATTTTACCCCTAGTTCAAATATGGTGGTAATTTACTTTTAAGCTTGGGTTGAAGGTGGAAGTCTCAGCATGTTCCATGGGCTTTATTTGGTAAATTTATTTTCTTTTCCCCTCTAATATTTGTGGTTGTTTTGACTTTTTCGACAAATAATAATAGTCTTGTCTAGATCATACAGTTAAAGGCACACTAAGTACAAGGTTATTATTATTTGTACGATAATATAGCACCATACTTATTTGGGCGTGGTTCATGAGGTGTGGAATCCCCTCATGTTTAATTGGTATTAATATGGAATATTTGGCCCATGGAGCATGTTGATCTGATCCAGGATATCAGTGCTTTATTTGATATGGTTTCCAGTTTAAGTTATTCCTGCCATTTCAATTTAAATTCTAGCATAGTTTAAATCAATTTCATCACAAATCCAACAAACCCAATTAAAGAAAATTAATTCTGCACACAATTAAAATCAACCTCCTCGTGGGATCGACACTCGTCACCATAAATCTATTCTACAATAGATTCGTGCGCTTGCGAGTTCAATAAAATTTGCACAACAAGTTTTTGGCGCCGTTGCCGGGGAGGTAAGTATTTTAATTCATAGAATTAATTTTTTTTAGTTATTTTCTTGTAATTTTATTTTTCTCCTTTTCTCATTTAAACAAAAAAAAATTTTTAAATTAAGTTTAGAATTTCATTTTTTTTTTCTCTTCTTTAAATTTGTGTAATTTAACTTTCCTATTATTTTTCTTTGTAATTTAATTTTGTTTATCTTGTTATCTTTCTTTGTAATTTATTTTAATTTTAGTTAATATTTGTTTCACGTAATTTCTTTTTCTTATAGCAATTGAGTGTATTTTCATATTAAGATTGTAACAACGTCACAAGGTTAGTATCGTAATTTCTCCTTCTTCTTTATTTTTTGTTTTGCTTTTATTTATTTTATTCTTTGCATGCATGGTCGAAGGTCATTATCACCTAATCTTGAGCCTTTAGACCTTGAATTAGAAAAAACATACTTGCACACAAAATACATTCTTAAAAATAAAATTGACATGGATTTGCGAAATCAACAACGAAACCACGGAGAGGCCATTTAAGGACTATTTTAGTCCACTTAGAATTTGAGCACGTCGTCGCATGGATGCAGAATGTGGTACTAGGGTTTTGAATTAAAACCTGGTGTGCTAAATTGTCTCCACATTTATGGCCTAGAAAATGAGGACCCATATAATCATCTGAATGATTTAATGCTATCATCGGACTTTTAAATATGAGAATTTTTAGGATGATGATGTTAAACAGATTATTCCATTTCTTTAAAGGATGAGCTAGTTCATGGTTTAATACATTGCACTAATAGCATTACATCATAGGAACAAATGGTAACAAATTTTTAAATAATATTTCCCGATTCATAAAACCAATGCTATTCGCGGAAATTTCAGAATTTACCCAAAGGCAACGAGAAATTTTGAGCATGGGAGGCGATTCAATGGGCTACTCTTGAAGTGTCCACATCATGGAGTGCAGTGGCACCAATGCCAATACTTTTGGAGGATTATTGCCATGTGCAGAATGGCTAATGGCGACCGGTGGAGGAGAGTTAATGTCAAAAGCGCATCGATTTGGGAATTCTTCCAGGCCAATCGGATAATTCCAACAGAGTCGATCACTCGAAACACCGGGAGAATTAAGGAGTTAATGAGGTTCACGTTGGCGAGTCAAGCTCGAGAATTAAAGAAGTCAAAGAGATGGTTGAAGGCCTTTCTCGTGAATAGCATCGTGTGACGACCAACTCAGCAGAACCACATGACCATGACTCGTGGGATCAAGTCAATGCCATAGGAGTCATGAGAAAACCATCAATTACAACCCGTACTCAACACATACAACCACGGATGGAGAGATCACCCCAATTTTCATGGTCTCAAGGATTCCGACAAAATGAACCAACAACTCCACCTCACTTATTCCTCAATTTCTCGAGCCTCTCGTACCATTTAGACCATCTGATCGAAACCCAAACCACTCTCAGCCCGGACCATGGGAGGATATGTTCAAAATATGAAAATCTCACTAATTCCGGAATCGATCAAGCGAACCGCACCGTTGATGAGCTGCGAAATGAGATGAGGCGGGCTTGACTCATGAGCCAATCAATTTCAAATCTCGAGAAAATGGTGGGACAACTTGAGTTCAAACTTTGGCCATGACCGTTGAAAAGGTAAATTCCAAGTCAACGATTGCACACAATCCTAAAGCGGTGCATGAAGCAAGTACCAGTTCACCCGACATCATGGAAGGTCAAGCTATCATGACCTTACGAAGGAAGAAATCGATAACAAAGTGGAATGCCAAAATCAGCTCAGTTGTACTGTGAATGTTGAGGATTCATCACCGAAGGAAAGAGGAAACCAACCGAGAATATGTTCCTAAAGCCCGTTTCCTCGGAGGTTAGCTAAAGGGAACAAAGGAAAATCCACAGGTGAGATTTTGAAATCTTGAAACAGTGTATTAACATCCTCTGGCTTGAAGCTATAAAACAAGTGCCATCGTATGCCAAGTTTCTTAAAGATCTATGCACTAAAAGAAATATTCATGTTCGGAAAAGGCTTTTAACGAAAATGTTAGTTCTATACTCAACATAAAATGCCTCTAAAATTCAAAGATCCAGGCTCCCCCACTATCTCATGTAGAATAGGGAACCACACAATTGAGAATGCTTTGTTGGATTTAGGAGCTAGTGTAAATCTGTTGCCTTACTCTGTATTTATGAAACTTGGACTGGGAGAATTACACCGACTCAGGTTGTTATTCTGACTATGATCGGTCCACGAAAATCCTCGTGGTATTGTGGAGGCGTGCTTATTCAGGTAGACAAGTTTTATTTTCATGTTGATTTCTTTGTAATTGACACTCGACGAGTACATGATTCGAAAAGCACATCCCGTTATCCTGGGCCAGCCTTTCTTGGCAGCTTGATGCTCGCATTCAATGCGGAGATTTGGAAATATCTGATTGTCCTTTGGCAATATGACCATGGAACTCAACATCTTCAACGTTGCCAAACAACCTCTAATCAGATGATGAAATTGTTGATGTGGATTTAATAGAAACATTAGTTGATAATAATCACGTTAGTGATGATCCTTTACAAACATGTTTAACTCACTTTGATTTGGATTTTGACATTGTGGATCAATCGATGAGTCAATGCACTACTTATTCGGCACCATCCATGGACCTGAATAAATGGAAGTCGAGTTGAACAACTAGTGCCGTAAAAGAAACTCAGCCCGTGGTGAGAATCACTGCAGAAACTCGACATCGTGCGTCTTTGGGCCATCGAAATTCAATTATGACATGCGTGGTGGCTCATAAAGAAGATTACAATGGCGGGAACTTGAAGAAATTCGTAATGGCCAGCGTGAAAATGCCAAGATTTACAAACAGCAGATGAAAGTCTTTCACGACAAACAAATTATGAGAAAATCTTTCCTCTGGGTCGGAAAGTGCTTTTATTCAATTCTAGCTTTTATTTCAGGTAAGTTCGTTCTCGATGGTGCAGCCCGTTTATTATTCACCTGTTTTTTTCACGTGGGGCGATTAAAATTAAGGATCAAGCGGGCGTCACTTTTAAAGTTAATGGTCAAAGATTAAAGCCATATTTAGGTACCGACCACATGGAAGGATAGCGAAATAAATCTGGTGACCACTAAGTTTAAATTAAGGCTTTTCTTTTCTTTTCGGTGATTTGATTTGATTTATTTCTTTTCATTATTCTTTTGCTCATTGAAATTATTTTTTTTTGTGTAAGTGTGCTTGTTCACCATTCTGATTCTCTTTTATCATTTTAATCATGAGACAATACCTCTTGTACATGCTTAGAACATTTCAACCTATCCGAGACTCATCTTAGAAAAGCAGATACAATTTTGTAAAACATCTAAGTATTTGGGTTACGCAACCACGAGTTAGTATTACGTTGAGGATTTAGAAAGACAACTCGGAGATATTGATAAGTATCTACACCAGGTTGGAGCTTGAGGTAAATTCAATAAGAGACGATTTTAATTTGTTTTGTGTGTTTTAATTTATTTTTCTGTTTGTGTTTTAGTTTGCTTTGTGTGTTTAAGTTTGTCACCCGGTGAAGAGGCGGATATGACGGTACTCCGTGACAATCAGTCAGTTACTTGATTTCCCAATAGCGATATTAAGACGAAGGCATGGGCGGAGATGAGATTTTAGCAAAAGCTTCTGCGATTCCTTAACTTCCTCGAGAATGCACTCCTTTCGATCTATAAAGCCCGATCAGAGCATCGATTGCTTATGAAGAATGGCATACTGCGACATCCATTTGGTTAATCGAGGCCAAAAATGCGCGGTGAGTTGCCTCCTAAATTTATTGCATACATGCCTGGTTGTGGTAAAGGAAATTATGCGAGAAAAGCAACGAGCTAAAGACTTTCATTGCTTGTCATAAGTGTGCGCGATGTCTGATAAAAACCATATTCTTTAGGAATGGTGTCGATAACGGGAAGATAAGATTAAATTCATTAGGGATGGCTTGAATAAAGAGTCATTGGATAATATCCTTTTGTCTTTTGAAGCGCATCCCGGTGGATCGTCTGAAGCGATTCTCGAGGTTATGGCCATTATTCGAGAAAGAGCGTGCAATCTGATCTCGGGAATCGACTATAAACGACCACATTTGCGGTTTGTAAGAAAGCTGGATGGGAAATATCCTCGACCCATAGAGGGCGTTCAAGCTGTTTCTGGACGTAAAACCAGAGGAAGATGTGAGCCATAGTCACAACTACCTGTGAATATCCTTTTACTTTACTGTTGTTTTATTTCACTGTTGTTTTACCATTCGCATTATTGCTTGTAATAATTTTTTTCTTGTTATCATTTTTTTGCTTTTCCTTTTTACTGTTTTCTTTTTGACTCTCGAGCCATGTGCCTTAGTGTTAATTGACATTGACATAATGCCTCATACACAGCTGTGACCCATTGTCACCAAGGTTCTTAAATATAATTTTTTGTTGTTGCGCACTCACAAGTTGTTTTTTTAAGCGATATCTAATGGCATTACTCAGTGAAACAATTCAAGAACATTTATGTGCTCTCTGGATTTAATTATGGCAAACATAAAGAGTTAGATTGAGCGACCATAGATCTTGGTGAAGAATAGCGGAGAAAACTGCACTTGGTGTATGGAGGAGGTGAGGGTTATCCAAAATGGTCTCGGCTGCTTATGTCGGAGGAGCCAAGTGTTGGGCATCATCCAACAATCCTAAAACCTTTGGGCATTTGTCTAACTCATCAGCTGGAGAAGAGTTAGTTGTCTCGGGGTATGCAGAGCGAATAAGCGTGATGCTAAATCATCTTGATGCTTTTATTTTCCTTCAGGAGATCTTGCAACTCTAGAGGCACTAATCACATTTAACATCTTGGGCCCGTCAGACATCCACGAAACCCAGGTTTGTTAAATGTCAATAATTTTATGATGGCTTCTCGCATTTCTTAACCATCTGATAAAAACTATTTCATTCCTTCCTCGATTAAAAATCTTTATTTGTGCACATCACGCTAATGAGCTACTTGATCATTACAAACATCGATCGAAAGCGGATCCAGGGGCTGTGTTGGAATGTTCAAATAATGATGGTAACGATGGCCATGATGAAGTACAAATTAGATTTAACTCTCCGTTTGTAAATATTTTCTTACATGTTGCACTACCGGTGATGTCTTAAACTCTACTTCTTTCCTTTCAAACATTGAGGACAATGTTTCATTCGGAGTTGGGGAGGGAATAGTTGACAATTGTGGAATATTGGTTAAGTTTTTACTAATTTTTTGTTGTAGAACTAACCATTTTGAGTAGAAGATGGCTGAATATGGAGTGTAGTTACTCTAGAAACGCATCTTCTTAGTAAAAAAAACGGACGATTTAAAAAAAATTGTTTTTCTTAACTTTTCTTTTTGACTTCTCCTTTATAAATATACATTTTCACGTTTTTGAGTCGAAGATGGCTGAATATGGAGTGTAGTTACTCTAGAAACGCATCTTTTTTTTAAAAAAAAAAAAAAAAAAAATTCAGACATTTTTCTTTAATTTTTCTACATGTATGTTTTCTTTTTATGTTTAGAATAGGTTGGGGGGTAGAATTTCGTAAAAAAAAAAATAAAAAAATAAAATAAAATATTTGGTAATTTTGTGTGAGTTTTTGATATTGGATGATATGATGACTTTTGAATTTTAGTATTTGTATTATCTTTGGTCTTGAGTGATGTTACACCATGTTTACTATTCTACATGTTGATGTTGGGGACAAATATGAGTTGCTTGAAGGAATGCACATGTCATAATAAATTCCAAGTGAGTTTTTTAGCCTATTAATTTTTCTTGGAGAGTAACCCTTTTTGCCCATTATTAAATGCGACAAGCGGTTTATTATTTATACATGATCTCTAGATTTCCTTTAAGTCAATGGCTTTAAAAAAAAGTGTGTTCTTTGCATCTAAAGGCCAGCTAACTAGTAGATATGGAAGATTATTTGGAGCTCTAAGAGGCGATGGAAGGCCATCTTTGATCCGTTTGAGCCTTTCAAGCCATCCTGTTGTAAAATATCCATAGTTAGCCATTTTGAGCCTAAATAAATAAATTAAAAAAAAACTTTTTCTTTGTTAACTTCATCACGACTCTCGATTTGGAGTATTACCGATATAATACAAGTTCCATCACTATTCATGTTTGAGAAAAAGGATAAATAATTATTTTGTTCAATAAAGTTGTGCCATATAAAAAAATGAAAAAGAAAAAAAAAAAAAAAAAAGGGATATACAATGATAAATAATGACAAGCATCTTGTAATTTTCAAAGTTCTTGAAATTTTCTCAAACATATATATTTTTTTCCTATTTTCCTTTCCTTGTTAAGCCATGTCACTGGCCTCGTTCGTCCAATAAAGTCCTTCTTGATTTTGGGGAACTATAGTCAGTAAAGCTAGTTATATGGGCTTTAAGATGTAGTGATGCATTAAAAAAAAAAAAGGAAAGAATAATTTGGGTTGACTGGTAATTTATTTGAGGTCGTATTATTATTTCTAAGTGTGGGCATATTTTTTTCATCTTGGTGAGGTGTGTGGTATTTCAATATTATTTTCTCTCGATTCACCATTCATTGTAGTGACAATTTTTATTGGGTTTAATTTCTTTGTGAGAGTGTCACTACGGTGAGATTTTGGGGTTTGACATGTTATTCTTGAAAGTGGCACTGATTACTATAGTCTCTTGGACTAATGCATGTGGATTGTTGATGTGGTTGTGATGATATTTCTTTGTTTGGAGATAATACTTGTACTTTTCTTTGATTCTTATCATTAATCGATTGAATAAACCGTGTGTTTAAAAAAAAAAAAATTGGTTTTAGATTTTATCTTGACTTTATTGCTAGGGACTAGCAATAAGGTGGATTGAAGTGTGTTGGTGTTAGAAGTGTATATTTATAGGAGAAAATCGATCGTTTTACTTCAGGTCTCATAACATTGCTATTTTGTTTATTTAAGTATTTTGTTGTTTAATTCGTGTGTTTCATTATAATTGGTTATTTTATGTATTTTAGGGGTATCACGATCATTTCACAATGACGGGTGATCAGACAGACAAAAGCAGACGTCACATTTTGAACTCGGGACGATCGAAAACCTTAGAAGGGCATAAAAGGAAAAATGTCACTTTATTCGCAAAAACCGGTTCTTGTGCAAATGGTGGTCAAAGCCGTGTGTATGCAAATAGTATTCTTGTGCAAAATCGGTTCTTTGTGCAAATGGTGGTCAAATTAGTGTGAAGCGTGCAAATGGTATTCTTGTTCAAATAGTGGGCGTTGTTGTTATTGGTGATGGCGTGGCCTGATCACAGGCGTCCAGCTTTTAATCAGATGGTCATGATTCACTCGATGTACCTATAAAGGGGCTTCCCACAATTTGATATCCACTGAATTCATTTCTAAAGCTTAGATTTTTATAATTCCTTCTCTTTCTTGTATTTTCTACATATTTTAATAAATTCCCATTTACCCTGGAGTTCGAATATGAGTAGCTAATTTACTTTTAAGCTTGGGTTGAAGGTGAAGTCTCAACATGTTCCATGGGCTTTATTTGGTAAATTTATTTTCTTTCCCCTCTAATATTTGTGGTTGTTTTGACTTTTAGTGACAAATAATAATAGTCTTGTCTAGATACATACAGTTAGGCGGCGCACTGGTACAAGGTTATTATTATTTGGCACGATAAACCCTTAACACCATACTTGTTTGGCGTGGTTCATGAGGTGTGGAATCCCCCTCATGATTTAATTGGTATTAATATAGAATATTTAGCCCATGGAGCATGTTGATGCAGATCCAGGATATCCAGTGCTTTATTTGATAGTTTCAGTTTAAGTTATTCAGCCATTTCAATTTAAATTCTAGCATAGTTTAAATCAATTTCATCACAAATCCAACAAACCCAATTAAGAAAATTAATTACTGCACACAATTAAAATCAGCCTCCTTGGGATCGACACTCGTCAAATCTATTCTACAATAGATTAGTGCTATAACACTTGGGCCGTGGGGGTGGGAGGGTTGACCAATCGAGGCTATGGGAAAGGGTCCAGTCTTTTCGAGGGCCCTCGGGGGCACATGTGGAGGCATGACGGAGGATTACCCTAGAATAGTGTTTACGGCCCGGTGAGCGCAGGCGCGAAGAGATTGTGTGCTATAGCCTTGGGCCGTGGGGATGGGAGGGGTTCGGCCGGTCTGTCGGAAGAGGTCCGGTCTTTTGAGGGCCCTCAGACTGTATGAGGAGCCAGCGATCAGGGGTTTGCCACTAAAATGATGCTTACAGCCCCGTATGGGCATGAAAAATGTGCTGCTGTAGCCCGTGGGGGGGGGTGGGAGGCGGTTCGGCCAGTCAGGGCTCGGAAGAGGTCGATCTTTTCGAGGTCCCTCGGGGGCTGTGGGAGGGCATGACGGGCTTGCCTAAAATAGTGCTTCCAGCCTATGGCGCAAGTCTCGAAACAAGGGGCGGGGGCGATGTGCTATAGCCTTGGGCCCGTGGGGGTGGGGGCGAGGTTGACCGGTCGGACTGTCGGAAGGTTCAGTCTTTTGAGGCCCCTCGGGGGTGTGGGAGGCAGCGGCGGAGGCTTGCCCTAAAATAGTGCTTGGCCCCCGTAGCGCATGGGCGCGAAGAGTAGGGGCGGTGTGCTATCGCCGTGGGCCGGGTGGGGGTGGGGCGGGGGGTTCGGCCGGTCGGGTTGTCGGAAAGGTCCAGCCACCGAGGGCACTAGAGACTGTGGGAGGCATGACGGAGGCTTACCTAAAATAGTGCTTACAGCCCAGTAGGCAGTGAAAGAGGGTGGGGGCGGTGTGCTATAGCCTTGGGCCCGTGGGGGGTGGGGATGGGGGGTTCGGCCAGTCGGGCTGTCGGAAAGGGTCCGAGTCTTCGGCAGCCCTAGAAACTGTCTGAGGCTGACGAGGCTTGCCTAAAATAGTGCTTCTGGCCCGGGCGCAAAGCGAAAGTCGGGCCGGTGTGCTAGTGCCTTGGGCCCGTGGGGGATGGGGAGGGTTCGGCCGGTCGGGTTGTCGGAAGAGGTCCAGTCTTTGAGGGCCCTCAGGGGGCTGTGGGAGGCATGACAGGAGGCTTACCTAAAATAATGCTTGGCCCCGGTGACATGGTGAGCAGTGAGGCGGTGTGCTATTGGGCCCGTGGGGGGTGGGGAGGCGGGTTGGCCGGTCTGGGCTGTCGGAAGAGTCCAGTCCATTCAAGAGGCCCTCGGGGAGACTGTGGGAGGCCGTGGCCAGGCATGCCTAAAATAGTGCTACTTGGCCCATCAGTGCAATCTGTGAAAAGCGGTGAGCGGTGTGCTATAGCCATGGGCCCGTAGGGGAGGTGGAGAGGGGTTGACCAGTCGGGCTGTCGGAAAGGGTCAGCCTTTTGAGGCCCTCAGGGGAGCCTGTGGGAGGCCCGTGTGAAGGGTTGCCTAAAATAGGCCGGGCGCAAGGCGTGAAATAGGGGGCGGGGTCGGTGTGCTATGGCCTTGGGCCCGTAGGGGATAGGGAGGGGGGTTCGGCCAGTCGGGGTGTCGGAAAGGGGTCCAGTATTTTTGAGGGCCCTCGGGGGGCCTGTGGGAGGCCGCAGCCAGAGGCTTGCCCTAAAATAGTGCTTCTGGCCCAGCGGCGCAAGGCGCAACAGGCGAGGCGGTGTGTTATAGGCTTGGGCCCGTGGGGGTGGGAGAGTGGTTCGGCCGGTCGGGCTGTCGGAAGGGTCAGTCCTTCGAGGGTCCTCGGGGGCTGTGGGAGGCGCAGCCAGGCTTGCCTAAAATAGTGCTTACAGCCCCAGGCGCAGTATGACAGGCGGCAATGGTGTGCTATAGCCTTGGGCCCGTGGGGGGTGGGGAGGGTAGTTCAGCGGTCAGGGCTGTCGGAAAGGTCAGTCTTTTGAAGGCCCTCACAGGGACACTGTGGAGATTCTGACGGAGCTTGCCTAAATAGTGCTTGGCCCAGCGCTAGGCAGAAAGCAGTGAGGCGGTGTGCTATAGCCTTGGGCCCGTGGGGGTGGGGGCAGGTTGGCCAGTCGGGCTATCGGAAGGGTCAGTCCATTCGAGGGCCTCAGGGGCCTGTGGGAGGCCGTGGCAGGCATGCCCTAAAATGGTGCTTGGCCCATCAGGCGCAATCACTGTGCTATAGCCTCGGGCCGTGGGGGGTGGGGAGGGGGATTCTGCCAGTCGGGCTGTGGAAGGGTCCAGTCTTTTCGAGGCCCTAGGGGAACCTCTGGGAGGCCCGCGGCCAGAGCTTGCCCTAAAATAGTGTACAGCCCATGGCTCAAGGCGCGAAATAGGGTGCAGGGGCGGTGTGCTATAGCCTTGGGCCCGTAGGGGGTGGGGAGGAGGGTTCGGCCTGTCGGGCTGTCGGAAAGGGGTCCAGTCTTTTCGAGGGCCCTCGGGGGGCCTGTTGGAGGCCGCGACCAGAGGTTTGCCCTAAAATAGTGCTTCTGGCCCATGGCGCGAAAAGCCAGCGGAGGCGGTGTGCTATAGCCTTGGGCCCGTGGGGATGGGGAGGGGGGTTCGGCCAGTCCGGCTGTCAGAAACGGGTCTAGTCTTTTCGAGGGCCCTCGCAGGGGCTGTAGGAGGCATGACCAGGCTTGCCTAAAATAGTGCTTCTGGCCCAGGCGCAAGGCGCGAAAAGAGGCGGGGCGGTGTGCTATATATGGGCCCGTGGGGGATGGGAGGGTTCGGCCGGTCGGGCTGTCGGAAGGGGTCAGTCTTTCGAGGCCCTCGGGGTGCCTGTATGAGGCCGCGAACAGAGGTTTGCGCTAAAATAGTGCTTCTAGCAGGCGCAAGTAGCGAAAGAGGCGGGGCGGTGTGCTATGTAGGCCCGTGGGGGGTGGGAGGGTTCGGCCCGGCTGTCCGAAACGGGTCCATTCATTTTGAGGACCCTCGCGGGGCCTGTATGAGGCCCAGCGATCAGAGGTTCGCTAAAATAGTGCTTCGGCCCATGAGCGCGCGAAAGAGGCATGAGGCGGTGTGCTATATGGGCCCGTGGGGGTGGGAGGGTTCGGCCAGTCGGGCTGCAGAATGGGGTCCAGTCTTTCAGGGTCCCTCAGGGGGCCTGTGGGAGGCCTTGCGAGCCTTGCCCTAAAATAGTGCTTCTGGCCTAACGGCGCAAGGTTCGAAACAGGGGCGGGGGCTGTGTGCTATAGCCTTGGGCCCGTAGGGGGTGGGGCGCGGGGTTCGGCCAGTCGGGCTGTCGGAAAGGGTTCCATTCTTTTCGAGGACCCTCGGGGGGGCTGTGGGAGGCTGCGGCCAGAGGCTTGCCCTAAAATAGTGCTTCTGGCCCAGCGGCGCATCGCGCGAAAGAGGGGGCGGGGGCGGTGTGCTATAGCCTTGGGCCCGTGGGGGTGGGGATGGGGGTTCGGCCGGTCGGACTGTCGGAAGGGTCAGTATTTTCGGGGGCCCTAGGAGACTGTGGGAGGCGGCCAGGCTTGCCCTAAAATAGTGTACATTATGGCGCGAAAGAGGCGAGGCGGCGGTGAGCTATGTGTGCCCGTGGGGGTGGGAGGCGGGTTCTTCCAGTCAGCTGTCGGAAGGGTCAGTCTTTTCGAGGGCCCTCAGGGGCCTGTATGAGGCCATGATCAGAGGTTTGCTAAAATAGTGCTTCAGCCAGCGCGTAAAGTAGCGAAAAAGCCAGCGGTGTGCTATAATATGGCCCGTGGGGGTGGGGGGTTCGGCCAGTCGGGCTGTCAGGAAGCAGGTCTAGTCTTTCGAGGACCCTCGGGGGCACTGTATGAGGCCAGCGATCAGAGGTTTGCTAAAATAGTGCTTGCAGCCCAGTAGCGCAAAAAAAAAAGGAGTGTGCTAATGCCTTGGGCCCGTGGGGGGTGGGGCGGGGGGTTCGGCCTGTCGGGCTGCCGGAATGGGGTCCAGTCCTTTCGAGGACCCTCGGGGGGGCTGTGGGAGGCAGCGGCCAGAGCCTTGCCCTAAAATAGTGCTTCAGCCCCTAGCAGGCGCAAGGTTGAAAGCAGTGAGGCTGTGTGCTATGTATGGGCCCGTGAGGGGTGGGCGCAGGAGTTGACCAGTCGGGCTGTCGGAAAAGGGTTCCATTCTTTTGAGGACCCTCGGGGGCTGTGGGAGGCTGCGGCCAGGCTTGCCCTAAATAGTGCCCAGCCAGTGCGCCTTGAAAGAGGCGGGGGCGGTGTGCTTAGGCCGATGGGGGGTGGGGATGGGGGGTACGGCCCGGCGGGCTGTCGGAAGGGTCAGTCTTTTGAGGGCCCTAGAGACCTGTGGGAGGCCTCGGCAAGAGGCTTACACTAAAATAGTGATTCTGGCCCAGGCAAAGTAGCGAAAAGAGGGAGGGGCGGTGTGCTATAGCCTTGGGCCCGTGGGGGGTGGGGAGGCGGGTTCTTCCAGTCGCGCTGTCGGAAAGGGGTCCAGTCTTTTCGAGGGCCCTCGGGGGGCCTGTATGAGGCCGCGATCAGAGGTTTGCCCTAAAATAGTGCTTCTGGCCCAGTATGCGCAGTATGAAAGAGGTCAGAGGTGTGCTATAGCCTTGGGCCGTGGGGGTGGGGGCGGGGGTTCGGCCAGTCGGGCTGTCGGAAACGGGTCCGGTCTTTTCGAGGGCCCTGAGACCTCTTGGGATCTGTGACGGAGGCTTACCTAAAATAGTGCCACAGCCCAACAGGCGCAAAGAGGCGCGAAAAGAGGCTATGCCTTGTGCCCGTGGGGGATGGGGATGGGGGTTTCGGCCAGTCGGGCTGTCAGGCAGGTCCAGTCTTCGAGGGACCTCGGGGGCCTGTATGACGCGATCAGAGGTTCTTGGCTAAAATAGTGCTTGGCCCAGGCGCAAAGTAGCGAAAAAGAGGCGGTGTGCTATAGCCTTGGGCCCGTGGGGGGTGGGGAGGGGGGTTCGGCCAGTCGGGCTGCCGGAATGGGGTCCAGTCTTTCCGAGGTCCCTCGGGGGGCCTGTAGGAGGCCGCGGCCAGAGCCTTGCCCTAAAATAGTGCTTCTGGCCTAACGGCGCAAGGTTCGAAACAGGGGCGGGGGCTGTGTGCTATAGCCTTGGGCCCGTAAGGGGTGGGGAGCGGGGTTCGGCCAGTCGGGCTGTCGGAAAGGGTTCCATTCTTTTTGAGGACCCTCGGGGGGGCTGTGGGAGGCCGCGGCCAGAGGCTTGCCCTAAAATAGTGCTTCTGGCCTAGCGCATGAAAGAGGCGAGGCGGTGTGCTATAGCCCAGGCGGTGGGGGTGGGATGGGGGTTCGGCCGGTCAGGCTGTGGGAAGGGTCCGGTATTTTGAGGGGCCCTAGGGGGAACCTGTGGGATGACAGGCTTGCCCTAAAATAGTGCCAGCCCAGCGCAATGGTAGCGAAGAGGAGGCGGTGTGCTATATTGTGGGCCCGTGGGGGTGGGAGGCGGGTTCTTCAGTCAGCGCTGTCGGAAGGGTCCAGTCTTTTCGAGGGCCTCAGGGGAACTGTATGGGGCAGCGATCAGAGGTTTGCCTAAAATAGTGCTTCTAGCCAAGCGTAAAGCGCGAAAAAAGCGAGGCGGTGTGCTGCCTTGGGCCCGTGGGGGTGGGTGGGAGGGTTCGGCCAGTCGGGCGGTCGGAAACGGGTCTAGTCTTTTCGAGGACCCTCGGGGGGCCTGTATGAGGCCGCGATCAGAGGTTTGCGCTAAAATAGTGCTTGGCCCAGGCGCAGCGCGAAAAAACTAATGCCTTGGGCCCGTGGGGGGGGGGAGGAGTTGACCTGTCGGGCTGCGGAATGGGGTCAGTCCTTCGAGGTCCCTCGGGGGCCTGTAGAGGCATGACAGAGCCTTGCCTAAAATAGTGCTTACAGCCCCTAGCAGGCGCAAGGTTGAAGCAGTGAGGCTGTGCTATCGCCTTGGGCCCGTCGGGGGTGGGGCGCGGGGTTCGGCCAGTCGGGCTGTCGGAAAGGGTTCCATTCTTTTCGAGGACCCTCGGGGGGGCTGTGGGAGGCTGCGGCCAGAGGCTTGCCCTAAAATAGTGCTTCTGGCCCAGCGCATCATGTGAAAAAAGAGGCCGAGGCGGTGTGCTATAGCCAGTGGGGTGGGGTAGGGATGGGGGTTCGGCGGTCGGGCTGTCGGAAGGGGTCAGTCTTTTCGAGGGGCCCTAGAACCTGTGGGAGGCAGCCAGGGCTTACACTAAAATAGTGCTTACAGCCCAAGCGCAAGCGCGAAAGAGGAAGGCGGTGTGCTATGTATGGGCCCGTGGGGGGGGGAGGCGGGTTGGCCGGTCGGGCTGTCGGAAGGGGTCAGGTCTTTTCGAGGGGCCCTAGAGAACCTGTCTGAGGCCATGACCAGAACACTAAAATAGTGCTTCTGGCCCAGTAGCGCAAAGGCGCGAAGAGGGTCAGAGGTGTGCTATAGCCTTGGGCCCGTGGGGGTGGGGAGGGGGGTTCGGCCGGTCGGGCTGTCGGAGAGGGTCAGTCTTTTCGAGGGCCTAGGGGGAACCTGCGGGATGCGGCCAGAGGCTTACCCTAAAATGGTGCTTACAGCCCAACAGCGCAAGTGAAAAAAGAGGCGGTGTGCTATAGCCTTGTGCCCGTGGGGATGGGGATGGGGTTTCGGCCAGTCGGGCTGTCGGAAAGGGTCAGTCTTTTGAGGGCCCTAGGGGAACTGTCTGAGGCCATGACCAGAGCTTGACCTAAAATAGTGCTTCAGCCCAGTGGCGCAAGGCGCGAAGAGGTCGGGGCGGTGTGCTATAGCCTTGGGCCCGTGGGGGATGGGTGAGGGTTGACCAGTCGGGATGTCGGATAGTTGTCCAGTCTTTTCGAAGGTCCTCGGGGGGCCTGTGGGAGGCCGCAGCCAGGCTTGCCCTAAAATAATGTACAGCCCAGTGGCGCAGGCCGAAACAAAGAGGCGAGGCGGTGTTCTATAGCCTTGGGCCCGTGGGCGGTGGGGTGTGGGGTTGACCAGTCGGGCTGTCGGAAGGGTCAGTCCATTCGAGGGCCTCAGGGGGCCTTTGGGAGGCCATGACCTGGGGCTTGCCTAAAATAGTGCTCAGCCCATGCGTGAAGGCGTGAAAGCAGGCGGGGCGGTGTGCTATAGACTTGGGCCCGTGGGGGTGGGAGGGTTGACGGTCGGGCTGTCGGAAGGGTCCAGTCTTTTGAGGGGCCCTCAGGGGCTGTTGGAGGCAGCGACCAGAGGTTTGCCTAAAATAGTGCTTGGCCCGGTGGCGCAAAGCCGAATGAGTGCCAGGGGTGGTGTGCTATAGCCTTGGGCCCGTGGGGGTGGGAGGGTTGACCAATCAGGCTATCGGAAGGGTCCAGTCTTTCGAGGGCCCTCGGGGGCCTGTGGTGGGCAGCCAGATTACCCTAGAATAGTGTTTACGGCCCGGTAGCGAAGTATGAAGAGGCGGGGGCGGTCGCTATATGTATGGGCCCGTGGGGGATGGGAGGGTTAGGCAGTCGGGCTGTCGGAAGGGTCAGTCTTTCGAGGGCCCTCGGGGGGAACTGTGGAACCCGCGATGGGTTTGCCCTAAAATAGTGCTTCTGTTGTGAGTATGGTAGCGAAATGACCCAGGAGGCGGGGCCTGTATGGGACCCGTGGGGGTGGGGAGGGTTCGGCGGTCGGGCTGTCGGAAAAGGCCCAGATCTTTGAGGTCCCCTCAGGGGCTGTGGGAGGCCGCATGACCAGAGCTTGCCTAAATAGTGCTTGGCCAGTGAGGCGCATAGGCTCGAAAGCAGTGAGGCGGTTTGCTATAACAGGGCACAATGTGGGGAATTGGGGAGGGTTCGGCCCGTCGGTCTGTCGAAGAGATCCAACAGGTCATTCCGAGGGCCCTCGGAGGCTGTGGAGGAGGCTCGTGCAGTGGCTACCTAAAATAGTGCTATGGGCCCAGCCCAGTGGCTGGGCGCTGGGGGTCAGAAAGCAGTGAGGCGGTTGCTATGTGGGCCTGTGGGGGGTGGGGAGGGGGGTTCGGCCCGTCGGTCTGTCAGAAAGGGGTCCAGTCATTCCGAGGGCCCTCGGAGGCCCTGTGGGAGGCTGCGTCCAGAGGCTTGCCCTAAAATGGTGCTTCTGGCCCAGTGAGCGCAGAAGCCTTGAAAGAGGCGAGGCGGTGTGCTATATCCTTGGGCCCGTGGGGGTGGGGAGGAGTTCAGCCGGTCGGGCTGTCAGGAAATGGGTCCAGTCTTTGAGGGCCTCGGGGGGCCTATGGAGGCTGTGACCAGACACCCTAAAATAGATATACCTTTAGTAGTGGGAAGCAGGCGGAGCGGTGTCTTGCCTGTGGGCTGTGGTGGGTCGGAAGGGGGTTCGGCCAGTCGGAGACTGTCGGGAAAAGGTTCCAGTCTTTCCAAGGCCCTCAGGAGGCCTGGAACTCGTCGAGGCTAAATAGTGCTCCAGTGGCTGGGCGGGGGTGGGGAGGGGTTGACCAGTCCGGACTGTCCAGCGGTCCAGTCCTTCCGAGACCCTCGGGAGAGCCTGTGGGAGGCCATGAGAGGCTTACCAAAATAGTGCTTGACCCAGTAGGCGCAGTGCGAAGCAGGGCGAGGCGGTGTGCCTATAATGGGCACATGGGGGGTGGGGAGGGTTAAACGCCCGGTGCTGTCGGATAGGGTCCAGGTCTTTTGAGGGCCCTCGGGACCTGTGGGAGCGACAGCGAAGGACTAAAAATAGTGCCAGCCAGTGGCGCAAGGTCTGGCGGGGGCGGGGGCAGTTTCTCATGGGTCCGTGGGTGGTGGGGAGGGTTCGGGCAGTGGGCTGTCGGAAGGGTCAAGTCCTTTCGAGGGCGTCGTCAGAGGGCCTGTCGGAGGCTTGTGAGAGCTTGCCTAAATAGTTCTTCTGCCCAGCGGCCTCAAAGTAGCGAAGAGGCGAGGCGGTGTGCTCTATTATGGGCCCGTGGGTGGTGGGATTGTGGGTTCGGCCGGTCGGGCTGTCGGAAAGATCGTCTTGTCGAGGCCCTCAGGGGCCCTGTGGGGCAGGCCAGAGCTTGCCCTAAAATAGTGTACATTGTGACGCAAAAGGAAAAGAGGGGTAGAGGGTGTGCTATGTAGGCCCGTGGGGGTGGGAGGGGGTTCGAGCGGTCGGGCTGTCGGAAGGGTCCAGTCTTGAGGGGGCCCTCGGGGGCCTGTGGGAGGCAGAGGCTTGCCTAAAATGAATTATACATGGCTGACTCAGTGCGCGAAAAGAAGCGGGGGCGGTGTGCTGCCTTGCCAGGCCCGTGGGTGGTGGGATTTGTGGGTTCGCTCGGGCTGTCGGAAAGGGTCCAGTCTTGTCGAGGGCCCCTCGGAGACTGTGGGAGGCCAGCGACAGAGGCTTACCCGAAAATAGTGCTTATGCCCAACATAGTAGCGAAGAGGGCGGGGGATGTGTGCTATAGGCTTGGGCCCGTGGGGGTGGGGAGGGGGGTTCAACCAGTCAACTGTCGGAAAGGGGTCCGGTCACTTCGAGGGCCCTCGGAGGGCCTGTGCGAGGCTGCGGCAGTGGCTACCCTAAAATAGTGCTTACGGCCCAGCTGCTGAGGCTCAGAAACAGTGAGGCGGTTTGCTATATATGGGCCTGTGGGGGGTGGGGCGGGGGGTTCGGCCCGTCGGTCTGTCAGAAAGGGGTCCAGTCATTCCGAGGGCCCTCGGAGGCCCTGTGGGAGGCTCGTCAGCTGAACACCTAAAATGGTGCTTTCTCGGCCCGGCGCAAGGCGAAAGAGGGGCGGTGTGTATATCTTTGGGGCTCGTGGGGGTGGGGAGGGCAGTTCAGCCAGTCAGACTGCGATGGGTCCAGTCTTTCGAGGGCCCTCAGGGAGACCTGTGGGAGGCCCTGGCAGGCCAGAGCTTGCCCTTCGCCAGCGCAATGAGGCCCAGCGAGGCGGAGGCGGTGTGCAGCTCTTGGGCACTGTGGTGGGTCGGAAGGGGGTTCGGCCAGCTGTCGGAAAGGGTCAGTCTTTCCAGGGGCCTCCTGGAGGCCTGTGGGAGGCTCGCGTCCGTCAGGCTTGCCCTAAAATAGTGCTTCGGCCCAGTAGGTGGCGAGCAGTGAGGCGGTTCGCCTGTGGGCCCAGTGGGGGTGGGAGGGGTTAAGCAGTCAGGGCTGTCGGAGATAGGGTCCAGTCTTTTGAGGGCCCTCGGGGGCCTGTGGGAGGCCATGGAGGACTTCCCCTAAAATAGTGCTTGGCCCAGGCGCAAGGTCGAAGCGGGGCGGGCGATCTCTATAACCATGGGTCAGGTGGGTGGTGGGAGGGTTCGGGCAGTCGGGCTGTCGGAAAGGGGTCAAGTCCTTTCGAGGGCCGTCGGGGGGCCTGTGGGAGGCCTTGACAGAGGCTTGCCAAAAATAGTGACCAGTGACTCAAAGTGGCAGAAAAGGCGAGGCGGTTCGCTGTATGGGCCCTGTGGGGGTGGGAGGGTTCAGTCAGGCTGTCGGAATGGGGTCCAGTCTTTTGAGGCCCTCAGGGGGCTGTGGGAGGCCGAGGCCAGGACTTCCTAAAATAGTGCTCTGGCCCAGTGTGAGCAGGCGGGCAGTGTTCTATAACCATGGGTCCGTGGGTGGTGGGGCGGGGGGTTCGGGCAGTCGGGCTGTCGGAAAGGGGTCAAGTCCTTTCGAGGGCCGTCGGGGGGCCTGTCGGAGGCCGGCAGCCGGAGCTTGCCTAAAATAGTGCCGCCCAGTGACTCAAGGCGCGAAAGAGGGGCGAGGCGGTGAATATAACATGGGCCCGTGGGTGGTGGGATTTGTGGGTTCGGCCAGTCGGGCTGTCGGAAAGGGGTCCAGTCTTGTCGAGGGCCCTCGGGGGGCCTGTGGGAGGCCGCGGCCAGAGGCTTGCCCTAAAATAGTGGCCAACGCGCAAGTGAAAGAGTGGGCGAGGCGGTGCAATAGGCTTGGGCCCGTAGGGGGTGGGAGGGTTCACCGGTCGGCCTGTCGGAAGGGTCAGTCTTCGAGGGCCCTCGAGGCCCTAATGAGGCTTCGTCGATGGCTAAAATAGTGCTTACAGCTGGCTCAACAGTGAGGCGGGGCGGTGTGCTATATGGGCCCGTGGGGGTGGGAGGGTTGTAGCCCGGTCAGGGCTGTCCAAAGGGGTCCAGATCTTTTAGAGACCTCGGGGGCCTTTGGGAGGCCTGTGACAGAGCTTACCTAAAATAGTGCTTCTTCAGTGCGCAAGGTAGCGGAAGAGGGATGAGGCGGTGTGCTATAGCCTTGGGCCTGTGGGGGGTGGGGAGGGGGGTTCGGCCCGTCGGTCTGTCAGAAAGGGGTCCAGTCATTCCGAGGGGCCTCGGAGGCCCTGTGGGAGGCTGCGTCCAGAGGCTTGCCCTAAAATAGTGCTTCTGCTCAGCCAGTGCCGAAAGCAAGCAGGCGGTGATCTATCTTGGGCCTGTGGTGGGCCAGAGGCTTGCCCTAAAATAGTGCTTCTGGCCCAGCGGCGCAAGGCGCGAAAGAGGGGGTGGGGGCGGTGTGCTATAGCCTTGGGCCCGTGGGTGGCGGTGAGGGGGGTTCGGCCAGTCGGGCGGTCTGAAAGGGGTCCAGTCCTTTCGAGAGCCCTCGGGGGGCCTGTGGGAGGCCGCGGCCAGAGGCCTGCCCTAAAATAGTGCTTCTTGAGCCAGGCGCGCAAAGTAGCGGTCTGTGGGAACAGTGAGGCGGTGTGCTATAATATGGGCCCAGTGGGTGGAGTGGGATTAGTGGGTTCGGACGGTCGGGCTGTCGGAAGGGTCAGGTCTTGTCCGAGGGGCCCTCGGGGAGACTGTGGGAGGCCCAGCGGCCCAGAGCTTGCCCTAAAATAGTGTCATTTCCCAGCCCATGAAGTGGCCGAAGAGAAGTGAGGGACGGTGTGCTATGGGCTTGGGCCGTGTAGGGAGTGGGGAGGGAGTTCGACCGGTCGGGCCTGTGGAAGGGGTCGAGTCTTTTAGAGACCTCAGGCTGTGGGAGGCCCATGACGAGCTTGCCAAAATAGTGCTACGGTGCAGTGACTCAGTATGAAGGAGAGGCAGGCGGTGTGCTATAATTGGTAGACGGGTAGGGGTGGGAGGGTTGACCCGGTCGGGCTGTCGGAAGGGGTCAGTCTGTTGAGGCCCTCGAGGGGCCTGTGGGAGGCCACGACAGAGGCTAACTCCCTAAAATGTGTGCTTGGCCCAGTGACTCAGCCCAGCGAAAAGAGAGCCCAGAGGCGGTGTGCTATATGGGCCCGTGGGTTGTGGGGAGGGGGTTCGGCCAGGTCGGGCTGTCGGAAGGGTCAGTCTTTCAGGGGCCCTCGGAGGGGACTGTGGGAGGCCATGACGAGGTTGCCTAAATTAGTGCCAGCCCAGTAGTGAGCGCAAAGTAGCAACATGAGGCGGTGTGCTATCGCCTTGGGCCCGTGGGGTGGGGTGGGGAGTTCAGATCGGGCTATCGGAAGGGTCGAGTCTTTCGAGGCCTCGGGGGGCCTGTGGGAGGCCTGACCAGAGCCTTCCCTAAATAGTGCTCCCAGCCCAGCGCAAAAGTAGCAGAGGGGCAGGCGGGTGTCTATAACCATTAGTCCGTGGGTGGTGGGGATAGGGGTTGAGCGGTCGGGCTGTCGGAAGGGTCAGTCTTTTAGAGGGCCCTCGGGGGGAACCTGGTGAGGCAGCCAGAGGCTTGCCACTAAAATAGTGCTTACAGCGCCGCGGCGCAAACCCCGAGAAGAGGCTGAGAGGCGTGCTACTACCATGGGCCCGTGGGGTGGGTTGTGGGTTAGGCCAGTCGGGCTGTCGGAAGATCAGGTCTTGTCAAGGGCCCTCAGGGGCCTGTAGGGAGGCAGGACAGGAAACACTGCCTAAAATAGTGCCAGCCCAGTGAGCGCAAGGCTCAGCAGTGAGGCGGTGTGCTATAGCCAGGCACATGTGGGGGTGGGGAGGGATTCGACCAGTCGGGTTGTCCGAAAGGGGTCCAGTCTTTTAGAGGGCCCTCAGGGCGCTTTTGGGAGGCCATGACAGAACTTACCTAAAATAGTGCTCTGCCCAGTAGTGAGGCGCGGAAGAGGTGGGGGCGGTGTGCTATGTGGGCTTGTGGGGGGTGGGAGGGTTCGGCGGTCGGTCTGTCGGAAGGGGTCAGGTCATTCGAGGGCCTCGGAGGCCTGTGGGAGGCTCGTCGAAGGCTTGCCTAAAATAGTGCTCCAGGCAGGTATGAGGCGGGCGGTGTCTTCTTATGCTTGGGCTGTGGTGGGCAGGCTTGCCACAAATAGTGCTTACGGCCCGGTGAGTAGCGAGAAGAGGAGATGAGGCGGTGTGCTATATGTGGGCCCGATGGGTGTGGCGGTGAGGGGTTCGACCCGGTCAGGAGGCGGTCTGAAGGGTCAGGTCCTTTCGAGGAACCCTCGGGGGACCTGGGAGGCTTGACAGGCTACCTACAAATAGTCTTGCGCCCAGTGTGTAGCTGAGGCTGAGGGGCGGTGAGCTATAGCCTTGGGCCCGTGGGTGGTGGGATTTGTGGGTTCGGCCAGTCGGGCTGTCGGAAAGGGGTCCAGTCTTGTCGAGGGCCCTCAGGGGGCCGGAAGGAGGCCGCGGCCAGAGGCTTGCACTAAAATAGTGATTCTGGCCCAATGGCGAAGAAAGAGGCGAGGACGGTGTGCTATGGGCTTGGGCCCGTGGGGGGTGGGGAGGGGGTTCGACCAGTCGGCCTGTCGGAAAGGGGTCCAGTCTTTTCGAGGGCCCTCAGGAGACTGTGGGAGGCCATGCCAGGCTTGCCAAAATAGTGCTCTGGTGCAAGCTCAAAGTAGCATGAAAGAGGCAGGCGGTGTGCTATAGCCAGACGTGGGGGTGGGGAGGGTTCGGCCCGTCGGTCTGTCGAGGAAGAGGGTCAGTCATTCAGGGAGACCTCAGGAGGCCTGTGGGAGGGCCTCGTCAGGCTTGCCCTAAAATAGTGCTTACACTTGATGGCCAGCCTTGCAGCGAGGCGGGGCAGTGTGCTAGCAGGTCCTGTGGTGGGCAAGGCTTGCCTATAAATAGTGCTTGCCGTGGGTAGTAGCAGCGGGAGTGGGGCGGTGTGCTATAATATGGGCTTGTGGGTGGCGGTGAGGGGGGTTCCGCCAGTCAGGCGGTCTGAAAGGGTCAGTCCTTCGAGAGCCCTCAGAGGCCTGGGGCCAGGCCTACAAATAGTGTACACTTGATGGAAAACAAGTGAGGCGATTAATGTCTATATGTGGGCCCGTGGATGGTGGGATTGTGGGTTCGGCGGTCGGGCTGTCGGAAGGGTCCGATCTTGTCGAGGGCCCTCAGGGGCCTGTGGGAGGCCTTGACCAGAAGCTGCCCAAATAGTGCCACAGCCCATGGCGCATAAAGCCTTGAAGAGAGCGAGGGACGGTGTGCTATAAGGGCTTGGGCCCGTGGGGGGTGGGGAGGGTTGACCCGGTCGGGTTGTCAGAGGGTCAGGTCTTTTAGAGACCCTCGGGGGCCTTTGGGAGGCTGTGACAGAGGCTTGCCCTAAAATAGTGCTTCTGCCCAGTGACGCAAGGCGGAAGAGAGGTAGAGGCGGTGTGCTTATGCCTTGGGCTTGTGGGGGGGGGGAGGGGGTTGAGCCCGTCGGTCTGTCGAAGGGTCAGGTCATTCTGAGGGGGCCTGGGAGGCCAATGGGAGGCTAGATCAGGCTTGCCAAATAGTCATGCATGTGGGGGCGAGCCAGTGAGGCGGTGTTCTGTGTAGCGGGGCCGTGTGGTGGGCACGGTGGGTATGCCCGCTTACAGTCGGAGCTGCTCGAAGGCGAAAGGAGGGTGGGAGCGTGGGTGGCGGTGAGGGTTCGGCCGGTCAGGCGGTCTGAAAGGTCCAGTCCTTTCGAGCCCTCAGGGAGAACTGTGGGAGCCAGACACCTAAAATAGTGTACAGTGGCGCAGTGAGGTGTGTGCTATATTATGGGCCCGTGGATGGTGGGATTTGTGGGTTCGGCCGGTCAGGGCTGTCGGGAAAGGGTCAGTCATATCGAGGGCCCTCGCGGAGACTGTGGGAGGCCATGACCAGGAGGCTTGCTCCTAAAATAGATGCTTCTGACCCATGACGCAAGGCCGAAAAGAGGCAGGAGACAGTGTGCTATAGGCTTGGGCCCGTGGGGGGTGGGAGGGTTCGACCGGTCGGCCTGTCGGAAGGGGTCCAGTCTTCGAGGGCCCTCGAGGGGCTGTGAGCCAGCGGCCAGGCTTCTTAAAATAGTGCCACAGTGCAGTGACTCAGAGCGAAGAGGCGGGGCGGTGTCACTAGCCTTGGGCCCGTGGGGTTGGGGAGGGGGGTTCGGCCAGTCGGGCTGTCGGAAAGGGGTCCAGTCTGTTCGAGGGCCCTCGAGGGGCCTGTGGGAGGCCACGACCAGAGGCTAACCTAAAATAGTGCTTCATGGCCCAGCAGCTCAGGCGACAGAAGCGGCGGTGTGCTATTGGGCCCGTGGGTTGTGGGAGGGTTCAGTGGGCTGTCGGAACGGGGTCCAGTCTTTTCGAGGGCCCTCGGAGGGCCTGTTGGAGGCCGCGGCCAGAGGTTGCCCTAAATTAGTGCTTCTGGCCCAGCGCCAGTATGGTAGCCAAACAGGGGGCGACGGCGGTGTGCTATTGCCTTGGCCCCGTGGGGGTGGGGTGGGGGGTTCGACCAGTCCGGCTGTCGGAAGAGTCAGTCTTTTCGAGACCCTCGGGGGCTAATGGGAGGCCACAGCCAGGCCTTCCCAAAATAGTGCCAGCCCAGCTGAGCGCAAGTAGCAGCAGGGGCAGGCGGTGTCTTATAACCATTGGTCCGTGGGTGGTGGGATAGGGGTTCGGAACAATCGAACTGTCGGAAGGGGTCAGTCTTTTGAGGGCCCTCAGAGCTGTGGTGAGGCAGTGACCAGAAACACCTTAAATAGTGCTTCTGGCCCAGCGCAGTAGCGAAAGAAGAGGCGGGGAGGTGTGCTATAGCCATGGGCCCGTGGGGGGTGGGATTTGTGGGTTAGGCCAGTCGGGCTGTCGGAAAGGGGTCCAGTCTTGTCGAGGGCCCGCGGGGCCTACAATGGGAGGCATGACCAGAGCTTGCCTAAAATAGTGCTTCAGCCCATGACGCAAAGCAGCGAAAGGGGAGGCGGGGGCGGTGCTGCTATACTTGGGCCCGTGGGGGTGGGGAGGGGGTTCGACCAGTCGGCATGTCGGAAAGGTCGATCTTTTCGGGGCCCCTCAGGGGCTGGAAGGCAGAGGCACCTGCCAAAAAGTGCTCCCGGTGCAGTGGCCATGCTTGCATGAAGGCGAGGCGGTGTGCTATAGCCTTGGATCACGTGGGGAGTGGGGAGGGTTGACGGTCGGGCTGTCGGAAGGGTCAGTCTTTCGAGGGGCCCTCAGCGGGGAGTGGGAGGCCATGACCAGGAACACACTAAAATAGTGCTCGGCCCAGTGAGCGCAAGGCGCGAAGAGGTGAGGCGGTGTGCTATAGGCTTGGGCCCGTGGGTGGTGGTGAGGGGGGTTCAGCCAGTCGGGCGGTCTGAAAGGGGTCCAGTCCTTTCGAGAGCCCTCGGGGGGCCTGTGGGAGGCCTGTGACAGAAGCTTGCCACAAATAGTGCTTCGCCCAGCTGACTCAGCCCAGCGAAGAGGCGGGAAGGCGGTGTCTCTGATGGTCCCGTGGGTGAGTGGGGAGGGTTCGGGAGGTCGGACTGTCGGAAGGGGTCAGTCTTCGAGGGCCCTCAGGGGGAAACCTGTGGGGGCAGGCCAGAGCTTATAAAATAGTCTTCGCCCGGTGACTCAGCCAGTGAGAAGAGGCGAGGCGGTGTCTCTATATGGGCCCGTGGGGGGTGGGGAGGGTTGACCAGTCGGGCTGTCGGAAGGGTTCCAGTCTTTCGAGGGGCCGTCAGGGGAACTGTGGGTCGCCATGACGGAGGCTTACTAAATGGTGCTCAGCCCAAGCGCATGGCGCTGAAACAGAGGCGAGGCGGTGTGCTATATGGGCCGGTGGGGGGTGGGGATGGGGGTTCATGGTCGGGCTGTCGGAAGGGGTCCAGTCTTTTGAGAGGCCCTCAGGGGGCACTGTGGGACCCTTGTGACAGGAGCTTGCCCTAAAATAGTGCTTCAGCTCGGTAGCGCGAGAGGAGGCGGGAGGTGTGCTATAGCCTAGGGCCCGTGGGGGTGGGGGGTTCGACCATTCGGGATGTCGGAAGAGGTCAGTCTTTTGAGGGGCCCGTCAGACACAATGGTCGCCCATGACCAGGAGAACAAATAGTGCTTGGCCCCATCAGGCGCATGTGAACCAGAGGCGGGCGGTGTGCTATATGGGCCCGTGGGGGTGGGGATGGGGGTTCCATGCCCGGTCAGGGCTGTCGGAAGGGTCCAGTCTTTTAGGCCCTATGAGTCCTGTGGGAGGCCGTGTGGAAGGTTGCCAAATAATATACAGCTCAGTGCGTATGTGAAGAAAGAGGCGGAGGTGTGCTATAATATGGGCCGTGGGGGTGGGGGATTCGGCCATTCGGGACTGTCGAAAGGGGTCAGTCTTTTCGAGGGGCCCCTCAGAGACCTGTGGGTCCTGTGACCCAGACTTGCCCTAAAATAGTGCTTGGCCCATCAGGCGCATGGCGCAAGCAGTGAGGCGGTGTGCAATAGCCTTGGGCCCGTGGGGGTGGGGATGGGGGTTCAAGTCGGTCGGCTGTCGGAAGGGGTCAGTCTTTTCGAGGGCCCTCTGGGGTACTGTGGGAGGCCGTGGCCAGAGCTTGCCTAAAATAGTGTAACATTGTGGCCAAAGTAGCAGAAAAGTGAGGCGGTGTGCTATAGCCTTGGGCCCGTGGGGGTGGGGATGGGGTTCCTTGATCAGCTGTCGGAAGGGTCCAGGTCTTTCGAGGCCTATAGGGTCCCTGTGGGAGGCCCATGACCCAGCGACTTGCCTAAATAGTGGTTACGGCCCAGTAAGGCGCAAGGCGCAAAGAAAGAGCGAAGGCGGTGTGCTATGCCTTGGGCCCGTGGGGGTGGGAGGGTTTGTGATTTGGCTGTCGGAAGCAGGTCAGTCTTTTCGAGGTCTCAGGGGGCTTATGGGAGGCTACGACCAGTGGTTGCCTAAATAGTGCTTCTGGCCTAAGCAGGTAGCGAAAAGAAGAGGCGGTGTGCTATAATTGGGCCCGTGGGAGGTGGGATAGGGGGTTGACGGTCGGGCTGTGGAAGAGGTCAGCCTGCTCGAGGGGCCCTCGGGGGCCTGTGGGAGGCCCAGCGGGAGGCACCCTAAAAATAGTCTTCTGCCCATCAGGCGCAAAGGCCTGAAGCAAGCAGGCGGTTTGCTATAACTAGGGCCCGTGGGGGGTGGGGAGGGTTATACGTCAGAGCTGTCAGCAGTTCAGTCTTTTCGAGGCCATTGGGGGCCTGGGAGGCCTTGACGACTTGCACCTAAAATGGTGCTTCTGCCCAGCATGGTGTGAAGAGGCGGTAGGCAGTGTGCTATAGCCTTGGTCCCGTGGGAGGTGGGGTAGGGGGTTCGGCCAGTCGGGCTGTCCGAAAGCGGTTCAGTCTTTTCGAGGGCCCTCGGGGGGCCTGTGCGAGAGCCATGCCAGAGTTTGCCTAAAATAGTTACAGCGTAGGCGCAAAGGCGCGAAAGAGGAGGCGGTTTCTGTATGGGCCCGTGGGGGTGGGAGGGTTCAGCCGGTCGGGCTGTCGGAAAAGGAGTCCAGTCTTCGAGGGGCCCTCAGGGGGCCTGTGGGAGGCCTTGATCAGGCTTGCCTAAAATAGTGCTCGGCCCATCGGTGGCGTAAAGCAGGCAATGAGCGGTGTGCTATGCGCTATGCTGTGGGGGGGGGGGGTGGGAGGGGTTCAGCGGTCAGGGCTGTAGGAAAGGGGTCCCGTCTTTCGAGGGCCTCAGGGGGACCTGTGGAGGCAGCGGCCAGTCTTGCCCCAAATAGTGCTTGGCCCTAGCGCAAGTGCCGCAAGGCGAGGCGGGCGGCAGTGCTCTGTATGGGCCCGTGGGGGATGGGGAGGGGTTCGGACCCGGTCGGGCTGTCGGAAGGGACCAGTCTTTTCGAGAGGGCCCTCAGGGGAACCTATGGGAGGCTTGTGACCAGAGGCTTACACTAAAATAGTGCTTGGCCCATCGGCACAAAGTAGCGAAATAGGAGATTGGAGGCGGTGTACTATAGCTTTGGGCCCGTGGGGGTGGGGGGGGGGCGTTAGCCAGGCCGGCAGTCGGAAGGGTCAGTCTTTTCGAGGGGCCCTCGGGGAGACCCTGGGAGGCATGGCCAGAGGCTTGCCTAAAATAGTGCTCTACTCAGCTCAGTGCAAGTTAAAAGAACAGGGAGGCTGTGCGCTCCCATGGGCCCGTGGGGGGTGGGAGGGGTTCAGCCAGTCGGGCTGTCGGAAAGGGTCCAGTCTTTTAGGGGCCCTCGAAGAACCTGGAGGCCGCTGCAGAGGCTTGCCCTAAATTAGTGCCACTTGGCGCCGTAAGGCCTGAGAAAAGAGGGGCGGCGGTGTCTTCTCTGGCCTGTGGGGGTGGGGGGGTTCGGCCCGTCGGGCTGTCGGAAAGGGGTCCAGTCTTTTCGTGGGCCCTCGGAGAGACCTGTGGGGAGGCCAGGGCTTGCCTAAATTAGTGCTCACTTGGCCCAGTGGTGCGAAAGAGAGGCGGGGCGGTGTCTTATGTAACCTTGGGCACATGGGGGGTGGGAAGGGGTTGACTAGTCAGGCTTTGGAAGGGTCAGTCTTTTGAGGGGCCTCAGGGGGACCCCTGTGGGAGCCAGCAGAGACACCACTAAAATAGTGCTTGGCTCAGTGCGCAAGTATGTGAAAATAGAGGCGGGGCGGTGTGTTATAGTATGGGCCCGTGGGGGTGGGAGGGTTGACCCGGTCGGGCTGTCGAAAAAGGTCAGTCTTTTGAGGGCCCTCGAAGAACCTGTGGGAGGCCATGCAGAGGCACCCTAAATTAGTGCTTCTGCTCCAGCGTAAGGCCCTGAAAGAGGCGGGGGCGGTGTGCTATAATATGGGCACATGTGGGGGGGTGGGAGGTTCGGCCGTCGGACTGTCGGAAAAGGGTCAGTCTTTTCGAGACCCTCGAGACCTATTGGAGCCAGTGACAGACACCTAAAATGGTGCTTATGGCCAAAAGTGAAGGCGGTGTGTGATTGTGCCCGTGGGTGGTGGGAGGGTTCGGCTAGTCGGACTGTCGGAAGGGTCTAGTCTTTTAGAGGGCCCTCGGGGGGCCTTTGGGAGGCCGCGGCCAGAGGCTTGCCCTAAAATAGTGCTTACACAGTAGCGCAAAGTATGGAAGAGATGGGGGCGGTGTGCTATGTGGCGCTGTGGGGGGTGGGGAGGGTTCGGCCCGTCGGTCTGTCGGAAAGGGTCAGTCATTCGAGGGGCCCTCGGAGGCCATGGGAGGCTCGTCAGACTTGCCCTAAAATGGTGCTTGGCCCAGTGACGCAAGCATGAAAAGAGGCGGGGCGGTGTGCTATAGTGGGCGTGTGGGGGTGGGGGGGGTTCGGCTCGTCGGGCTGTCGGAAAGGGGTCCAGTCTTTTCGAGGGCCCTCGGAGGGCCTGTGGGAGGCCGCGGCCATGCACTAAATTGGTGCTTTGCCCAGGCGTAAGCGAAAAAGCGGGCGAGGCGGTGTGCTATAGGCCCGTGGGGGTGGGAAGGGGTTCAGCCAGTCGAGCTTTGGAAGGGGTCAGGTCTTTTCGAGACCCTCGGGGGCCACTGTGGGAGGAGAGCGGCTGGGAAACACCCTAAAATAGTGCTTCTGCCTCAGTAGCGCAAAGTGAAGCAGAGCGGAGGCGGTGTGCTATATATGGGCCCGTGGGGTGGGGAGGGTTCGGCCAGTCAGCTGTCGAAAATGGGTCCAGTCTTTTCGAGGGCCCTCAGGAAGAGACCTGTGGGAGGCCCGTGACAGAGGCTTACCTAAATTAGTGTACTGCTCCAGCGTAAGGCCACGAAAAGGGGGCGGGCGGTGTGCTATAGCCTTGGGCACAATGGGGGGGTGGGAGGGTTCGACCCGTCAGACTGTCGGAAGGGTCAGGTCTTTTCGAGACCCTCGGGAGACTATGGGAGCCAGCGGAGAGCTTACCAATTAGTGCTTCTGCCCAAGCAAAGTGCATGAAAGAGGCGGGCGGTGTGCTATAACCGTGGGCCCGTGCGTGGTGGGGAGGGTTCGGCCAGCGGGCTGTGGGAAGGGTCAGTCTTTTGAGAGGCCTCGAGGGACCTCTGGGGAGGCCATGACCAGAGGCTGGCCCTAAAATGGTCTTCAGCCCAGCGGTATGAGAGGGGAGGCGGTGTCTCTATGTATGGGCCGTGGGTGGTGGGGAGGGTTCGGCCGGTCAGGCGGTCTGAAGGGGTCAGTCTTTCGGGCCTCGGGGGGCTAATGGGAGGCAGTGACGAGCTTACCTAAAATAGTGCTTCTCCCATCGCCATGTAGCGAAAAGCAGGGGTCAGGCGGTGTGCTATAGCCTTGGGCCCGTGGGGGTTGGAGGGTTGACCCAGTCCGGCTGTCGGAATGGGGTCATGTCTTTCGAGGGCCCTCAGGGCCCTGTGGGAGGCAGCGGAGGCAGCCCTAAAATAGTGCTTCACTCAAGCGCCTGTAGCAGAGGCAGGCGGTGTCATGCCTTGGGCCGTGGGGGTGGGAGGGTTCGGCCCGGTCAGCTGTCGAAAATGGGTCCAGTCTTTTCGAGGGCCCTCGAAGGGCCTGTGGGAGGCCACGACCAGAGCTTGCCCAAATTAGTGCTCTGCTCCAGTGAGCCTGGCGGAGGCGGGCGGTGTGCTATGTTGGGCCTGTGGGGGTGTGGAGGGGTTCGGCCCGTCGGGCTGTCGGAAGGGTCAGTCTTTTCGAGGGCCCTCGGGGAACCTGTGGAGGCAGGCCAGAGCACTAAAATAGTGCTTCTGCTGGCAGCTCAAGGCGAAAGAGTGAGGCGGTGTGCTATAGCCGTGGGCCCGTGGGTGGTGGGGAGGGGGGTTCGGCTAGTCGGGCTGTCGGAAAGGGGTCCAGTCTTTTAGAGGGCCCTCGGGGGGCCTTTGGGAGGCCGCGGCCAGAGGCTTGCCCTAAAATAGTGCTTCTGCCCCAGCGGCGCAAGGCGCGGAAGAGGGGGTGGGGGCGGTGTGCTATGTATGGGAGTGGGGGGTGGGAGGGTTGACTCGTCGGGCTGTCGGAAGGGTCCAGTCTTTTGAGAGGGCCCTCGGAGCCTGTGGGAGGCTTGAGAGGCTTGCTAAATTAGTGCTTCTGCCCAGGCGTAAGGCGAAAAAGAGCGAGGCGGGGGCGGTGTGCTGTGGGCCCGTGGGGGGTGGGAAGGGGGGTTCAGCCAGTCGGGCTTTGGAAGGGTCAGTCTTTTCGAGGCCCTCGGGAGCCCTGGGAGGCAGCAGAGGCTTACTAAAATAGTGCTTTGCCTCAGTGGCGCAAAGGCAGAGGCGGGAGGCGGTGTGCTATATGGGCCCGTGGGGGGTGGGAGGGTTCAGCAGTCAGACTGTCGAAAATGGGTCCAGTCTTTGAGGGGCCCTCAGAAAGACCTGTGGGAGGCAGCAGCAGGCACTAAATTAGTGCTTCTGCTCCAGCGGCGTAAGGCACGAAAGAGGGGGCGGGGGCGGTGTGCTATAGCCTTTGGCCTGTGGGGGGTGGGGAGGGGGGTTCGGCCCGTCGGGCTGTCGGAAAGGGTCCAGTCTTTTCGTGGGCCCTCGGAGGGCCTGTGGGAGGCCCATGACCAGAGCACTGATTAGTGCTTCACTTGGCGTAAAGGCGAGAGGCGAGGCGGTGTGCTAGCCGTGGGCTGGGTGGTGGGAGGGTTCGGCTGGTCGGGCTGTCGGAAGGGTCAGTCTTTTGAGACCCTCAGGGGGGCCTTGGGAGGCCTTGACAGGCTGCCCTAAAATAGTGCTTCTACAGTGGCGCAAGTAGCGGAAGAGGGTGGGCGTGTGCTATGTGGAGCGGAGTGGGGGTGGGAGGGTTCGGCTCGTCGGGCTGTCGGAAGGGTCAGTCTTTCGAGGCCCTCGGAGGAGAACCTGTGGGAGGCAGGCCAGAAAGGCTTGCCAAAAATTAGTGCTTCTGCCCAGTGGCGTAAAGTGAGAGCGGGCGAGGCGGTGTGCTATATGGGCCCTTGGGGGGGGGACGGGGGGTTCAGCCAGTCGGGCTTTTGGAAAGGGGTCCAGTCTTTTCGAGGGCCCTCGGGAGACCTGTGGGAGGCCATGACCAGGCTGCCCTAAAATGGTGCTTTGCCTCAGTGGCGCAGGTGAAAGAGGCGGGGCGGTGTGCTGCTTGGGCCCGTGGGGGTGGGAGGGTTCGGCCGGTCAGACTGTCGAAAATGGGTCAGTCTTTTGAGGGCCCTCGAAGGGCCTGGGAGGCCGGACAGAGCTTACTAAATTAGTGCTTCTGCTCCAGTGAGCGTAAGGCGAAAGAGTGAGGCGGTGTGCTATAGTGGGCCCGTGGGGGTGGGAGGGGTTCGGCCCGGTCGGGCTGTCAATGGGTCAGTCTTTCGAGGGGCCCTCAGAAACTGTGGGAGGCCTGACCAAAGTCTTACACTCCATGTAAGGCCTGAAAAGAGAGGCGGTGTGCTTTGGCCCGTGGGGGTGGGAGGGTTCGGCCCGTCGGGCTGTCAGAAAGGTCAGTCTTTTCGTGGGCCCCTCCAAGGGCCTGTGTAAATTAGTGCCTGAGCGTAAAGAGAGGCGGGGCGGTGTCTATAGTGGGCCTATGGGGGGGTGGGAAGGGGGTTGAGTCGGGCTTTGGAAAGGGTCCAGTCTTTGTGAGGGCCCTCGGGGAGCCTGTGGGAGGCCGCAGAAACTGCCTAAAATAGTGCTTCAGCTCAGCCGCAAGCATGAAACAGGGCGGGGCGGTGTGTGTAGCCTTGGGCCGTGGGGGTGGGGAGGGGTTGACCCGGTCGGGCTGTCGAAGGGTCAGTCTTTTCGAGGGCCCTCGAAGAACCTGTGGGAGGCAGCCAGAGGTTTACTAAATTAGTGCTTAGCTCCAGCGTAAGGCCTGAAAAGAGGCGGGGCGGTGTGCTATGTATGGGCACAGTGGGGGGTGGGGAGGGTTGACCCGTCGGACTGTCGGAATGGGGTCCATTCTTTTCGAGGGCCCTCGAGGGGCCTATTGGAGGCCGCGGCCAGAGGCTTACCCTAAAATAGTGCTTCTTGCCCAGTCAGTAGCGAAAAAGAGGCGGGGCGGTGTGCTATACGTGGGCCCGTGGGTGGTGGGAGGGTTTCGGCTAGTCGGGCTGCCGCAAAGGGTCAGTCTTTTAGAGGCCCTCAGGGGACATGGGAGGCCATGACGGAGAGCTTGCCCTAAAATAGTGCTTCTGCCAATGCCAGCAAAGTATGGAAGAGAGGTGGGGGCGGTGTCTATGTGTATGGGCCGGGTGGGGGTGGGGAGGGTTCGGCTCGTCGGGCTGTCGGAAGGGTCAGTCTTTTCGAGGGGCCTCAGAACCTGTGGGAGGCGCGGCCAGAGCTTACTAAATTGGTGCTTGCCCAGTGGCGTGAAAAAAGAGTGAGGCGGTGTCTAGCCTTGGGCCGTGGGGGTGGGAAGGGGTTCAGCCGGTCGGGCTTTGGAAGGGTCAGTCTTTTGAGGGGCCCTCGGGGCCTGTGGGAGGCATGACCAGAGGCTTGCCTAAAATAGTGCTTTGCCCTCAGTGGGCGCAAAAGTGAAAGCAGAGGCGGTGTGCTATAGCCTTGGGCCCGTGGGGGTGGGGAGGGGGGTTCAGCCAGTCGGGCTGTCGAAAATGGGTCCAGTCTTTTCGAGGGCCCTCGAAGGGCCTGTGGGAGGCCGCGGCCAGAGGCTTGCCCTAAATTAGTGCTTCTGCTCCAGCGGCGTAAAACCTGAAAGAAGAGAGTGAGGCGGTGTCCTATAGCCTTGGGCACATGGGGGTGGGGAGGGGTTCGGCCCGTCTGTCGGAAAGGGTCAGTCTTTTCGAGGGGCCCTCGGGGAGCCTATGGGAGGCAGGCGGGAAACACCTAAATTGGTGCTTCTGCCCAGTGACTCAAGTGCGAAGAGTGAGGCGGTGTCTCAGCCGTGGGCCCGTGGGTGGTGGGGAGGGGGGTTCGGCCAGCCGGGCTGTCGGAAAGGGGTCCAGTCTTTTCGAGGGCCCTCGAGGGGCCTGTGGGAGGCCACGACCAGAGGCTGGCCCTAAAATAGTGCTTCTGGCCCAGTGAGCAAAGTGGCGAAAGAGGCGAGGCGGTGCTATAGCCGTGGGCCCGTGGGTGGTGGGGTGGGGGGTTCGGCTAGTCGGGCTGTCGGAAAGGGGTCTAGTCTTTTAGAGGGCCCTCAGGGGGAACTTGGGAGGCCTTGACCAGAGCTTGCCTAAAATAGTGCTTACCCAGTGGCGCAAAGTAGCGGAAGAGAGTGGGAGGCGGTGTGCTATATGGGCACATGGGGGTGGGGAGGGGTTCGGCCCGTCAGGTCTGTCGGAAAGGGGTCAGTCATTCAGAGAGGCCCTCGGAGGCCCTGTGGAGAGCTCGTCAGTGGCTTGCCTAAAATGGTGCTTCTGGCCCAGTAGTGTGAAGAGAGCGGAGGCGGTGTGCTATGTAGACGGGTGGGGGTGGGAGGGTTCGGCTCGTCGGGCTGTCGGAAGGGTCCAGTCTTCGAGGGCCTCGGAGAACCTGTGGGAGGCCAGCGGACTTACCTAAATTAGTGCTTCTGCTGGCGTAAGCGAAAAGAGCGGGGCGGTGTGCTAGCCTTGGGCCCGTGGGGGTGGGAAGGGGTTCAGCAGTCGGGCTTTGGAAGGGTCAGTCTTTTCAGAGGCCCTCGGGGGCCTAATGGGAGAACCCATGACAGAGGCACTAAAATGGTGCTTTTGCCTCGATTAGGCGCAAAGGCGAAGCAGAGGCGGGGCGGTGTGCTATAGCCTTGGGCCCGTGGGGGTGGGGAGGGGGGTTCAGCCAGTCGGGCTGTCGAAAATGGGTCCAGTCTTTTGAGGGCCCTCAGAAGAGACTGTGGGAGGCCATGACAGAACTAAATTAGTGCTCTGCTCCAGTGGCGTAAGGCCTGAGAAAGAGGCAGAGGCGGTGTGCTATAGCCGTGGGCCCGTGGGTGGTGGGGAGGGGGGTTCGGCCCGTCGGGCTGTCGGAAAGGGGTCCAGTCTTTTCGAGAGGCCCTCGGGGAGACCTATGGAGGCCAGCGGCCAGAACACCTAAATTAGTGCTTCTGAGCTCAGGCGAAAGAGGCGGGGCGGTGTCTTCTCCGTGGGCCCGTGGGTGGTGGGAGGGGTTCGGCCAGCCGAGGCGGTCGGAAAAGTGGTCCAGTCTTGAGGGGCCTCGAGGGAACCTGTGGGAGGCCACGACCAGGCTGCCCAAATAGTGCTTCAGCCCAGTGGCAAAGGCGCGAAAGGAGGAGGCGGTGTGCTCCCGTGGGCCGTGGGTGGTGGGAGGGTTCGGCTGGTCGGGCTGTCGGAAAGGGTCCAGTCTTTTGGAGGGCCCTCGGGGGGCCTTTGGGAGGCCGCGTCCAGAGACTTGCCAAAAAATAGTACCATGGCCAAAGTAGCGGAAGAGGTGAGGCGGTGTGCTATATGGGCACTGTGGGGGTGGGTGGGGGGTTCGGCCCGTCGGTCTGTCAGAAAGGGGTCCAGTCATTCTGAGGGGCCTCGGAGGCCCTGTGGGAGGCTGCGTCAGTGGCACCCTAAAATGGTGCTTGCCCAGTGGCGCAGTAGCGAAGAGGCGAGGCGGTGTGCCTGTGGGACGGGTGGGGGTGGGAGGGTTCGGCTCGTCGGGCTGTCGGAAGGGTCCAGTCTTTTTGAGGGGCCCTCGGAGACCTGTGGGAGGCATGACAGAGCTTGCCTAAATTAGTGCTTCTGCCCAGCGTAAAGTGAGAAAAAGAGCGGGCGGGGTGGGGAAGGGGTTCAACCGGTCGGGCTTTGGAAAGGGTCAGTCTTTTCGAGGGCCTCGGGGAGCCCTGTGGGAGGCTGTGACGGAGGCTTGCCCTAAAATGGTGCTCTGCCTCAGCAGGCAGAAGCAGGCGAGGCGGTGTGCTATAGCCTTGGGCCCGTGGGGGTGGGAGGGTGGTTCAGCCAGTCGGGCTGTCAGCAGGTCAGTCTTTTCGAGGCCCTCGAAGAGGCACCTGGGAGGCATGACAGGCTTGCCCTAAATTAGTGCTTCTGCTCCAGCGGCGTAAGGCACGAAAGAGGGGGCGGGGGCGGTGTGCTATAGCCTTGGGCCTGTGGGGGGTGGGGAGGGGGGTTCGGCCCGTCGGGCTGTCGGAAAGGGGTCCAGTCTTTTCGAGGGCCCTCGGGGGGCCTGTGGGAGGCCTTGACAGAGGCTTACCTAAATTAGGTGCTTCTGCCCAGTGAGCTCAGGTATGAAAGAGGCGGGCGGTGTCTAGCTTGTGGGCACATGTGGGTGGTGGGAGGGTTCGGCCAGCGGGCTGTCGGAAGGGTCCAGTCTTTTGAGGGGCCTCGAGGGGGAACCTGTGGGAGGCCACGACCAGAGCTACTAAAATAGTGCTTGGCCCAGTGACAAAAGTGAGAGAGGCGGGGGGGTGTGCTATAGTCTTGGGCCGTGGGTGGTGGGGAGGGGTTCGGCGGTCAGTGCGGCTGAAGGGTCAGTCTTTTCGGCAGGACCCTCAGGAGACTGTGGGAGGCCATGACAGGCTTACCTAAAATAGTGTAACTGTCCCATCACAGAAGGCGCGGAAACAGGGGTCAGGCGGTGTGCTGTGCTTGGTGGGGGTGGGAGGGGTTCAGCCGGTCAGGGCTGTCGGAATGGGCTCAGTCTTTTGAGGGCCCTCAGGGGCCCTGTGGAGGCCAGCCAGAGCTGCCTAAAATAGTGCTCCTCAATGGCGCAAGAGCAAGCAGAGGCGGGGCGTGCTATGTGGGCCCGTGGGGGTGGGGAGGGTTCAGCCAGTCGGGCTGTCGAAAATGGGTCCAGTCTTTTGAGGGGCCCTCGAAGACCTGTGGGAGGCCAGCAGACAAGGCACCTAATTAGTGCTTGCTCCAGCGTGAGCCTGAAGAGTGAGGGGCGGTGTGGGGAGGGTTCGGCCCGTCGGGCTGTCGGAAGGGTCCAGTCTTTCTAGGGCCCTCGGGGAGCCATGGGAGGCACTTGTGACCAGAGGCACCTAAATTAAGTTTCTGCCCCAAGCTGACTCAAGTAGCGAAAGAGGCGGGAGGCGGTGTCTCTGCCGTGGGCCCGTGGGTGGTGGGAGGGTTCGGCCAGGACTGTCGGAAGGGTCAGTCTTTTGAGGGCCCTCAGAGGGCCTGTGGGAGGCCAGAGGCTGACCTAAAATAGTGCTATGAAGAGGCGGTGTGCTATAGCCTTGGGCCGTGGGTGGTGGGGAGGGGGGTTCGGCCAGTCGGGCGGTCTGAAAGGGGTCCAGTCTTTTCGACGGCCCTCGGGGGGCCTGTGGGAGGCCGCGGCCAGAGGCTTACCCTAAAATAGTGCTTCTGTCCCATCGCCGCAAGGCGCGAAACAGGGGGTCGGGGCGGTGTGCTATAGCCTTGGGCCCGTGGGGGGTGGGGGGTGGGGATGGGGGTTCATCCAGTCGGGCTGTCGGAATGGGGTCCAGTCTTTTCGAGGGCCCTCGGGGCCCCTGTGGGAGGCCGCGGCCAGAACTGCCTAAAATAGTGCTTGGCTCAGCAGCAAAGGGCAGAGTGAGGCGGTGTGCTATAGCCTTGGACCCGTGGGGGTGGGGAGGGGGGTTCAGCCAGTCGGGCTGTCGGAAAGGGGTCCAGTCTTTTCGAGGGCCCTCGGGGGCCCTGTGGGAGGCCGCGGCCAGAGGCTTGCCCTAAATTAGTGCTTCTGGCTCAGCGGCGCAAGGCACGAACCAGGGGGTGGTGGCGGTGTACTATAGCTTTCGGCCCGTGGGGGTGGGGTGGGGGCCTTAGCCAGTCGGGCAGTCGGAAAGGGGTCCAGTCTTTTCGAGGGCCCTCGGGGGGCCTGTGGGAGGGCACGGCCAGAGGCTTACCCTAAAATGGTGCTTCAGCCCGTGGCGCAGGCCAAGAGGCGGGCGGTGTGCTATAGCCTTGGGCCCGTGGGGGTGGGGAGGAGTTCAAGTCAGGCGGTCGGAAGGGTCAGTCTTTTCGAGGGGCCCTCGAGGCCTGGGAGGCTGCGTCAGTGGCTACCTAAAATAGTGCTTGGCCCAGCAGTATGAGCGCAAGCAGGCGGTGTGCTATAAACTTGGGCACATGGGTGGTGGGAGGGGTTCGGCCCGTCGGGCCGTCGGAAAGGGCTCCAGTCGTTTCGCGGGCCCTCGGGGGACCTTTGGGAGGCCAGACAGGCTTCTAAAAATGGTGCTTCTGGCCCAGGCGAAGAGAGGGTGAGGCGGTGTGCTATGCCTTAGGGCATGGGGGTGGGGAGGGGGGTTCGGCCCGTCGGTCTGTCAGAAAGGGGTCCAGTCATTCCGAGGGCCCTCGGAGGCCCTGTGGGAGGCTGCGTCCAGAGGCTTGCCCTAAAATGGTGCTTCTGGCCCAGCGGCGCAAAGTAAAGAAAGAGGCGGGGCGGTGTGCCTGTATGGGCCCGTGGGGGGTGGGAGGAGTTCGGCCAGTCGGGCTGTCGGAAGCAGGTCAGTCTTTTCGAGGGCCTCAGGAGGCCTATGGGAGGCATGCGAGGCTTGCCTAAAATAGTGTACCTTGTGGCGCAAAACCTGGCAGCGAGGCGGTGTGCTATAATATGGGCACATGTGGTGGGTCGGAAGGGGGTTCGGCCAGTCGGGCTGTCGGAAAGGGTCAGTCTTTCGAGGCCCTCAGGAGCCACAATGGGAGGCTACGTCAGTGGCTTGCCCTAAAATAGTGCTTGGCCCAGTGGCAAAGTGGAGGCGGGGCCGTGTGCTATAGCCGTGGGCTTGTGTGGGGGTGGGGAGGGTTCGGCAGTCCGGGTGTCAGAAGAGGTCAGTCTTCGAGGGCCCTCAGGGGCCTTTGGGAGGCAGACCAGAGCTTGCCTAAAATAGCGCTTCTGTAGCGCATGGTAGGAAAGAGATGGGGGCGGTGTGCTATAATATGGGCCCGTGGGTGGCGGTGGCGGGGTTCGGCCAGGTCAGGCGGTCTGAAAAGGTCCAGTCCTTCGAGGCCCTCAGGGGCCTGTGGGAGGCCCAGAGGCTTACCTAAAATAGTGCTTCAGCCCAGTGGCGCAAGTCATGAAATAGAGGCAGGCGTTGTGCTATAGCCGTGGGCCTGTGGGCGGTGGGAGGGTTAAGCCGGTCAGGGCTGTCAGAATGGGGTCCAGTCTTTTCGAGGTCCCTCAGGGGAGCTGTGGGAGGCCGACAGAGGACTTCATAAAATGGTGCTTAGCCCGGCGCAAGGTCTGGCAGCCAGAGGCGGCAGTGTTCTACCATGGGTCCGTGGGTGGTGGGAGGGTTCGGGCAGTCGGGCGGTCGGAAGGGTCAGTCCTTCGAGGGCCGTCAGAGAGCCTGTCGGAGGCAGACGAGGCTTGCTAAAATAGTGCTTCTGCCCTAAGCGGCTCAAAGAGAAGGCGGTGTCTTCTGTTGTGGGCCCGTGGGTGGTGGGATTTTTGGGTTCGGCCAGTCGGGCTATCGGAAAGGGGTCCAGTCTTGTCGAGGGCCCTCGGGGGGCCTGTGGGAGGCCGCGGCCAGAGGCTTGCCCTAAAATAGTGCTTCTGGCCCAATGACGCAAAGTAGCGAAGAGGCGAGGCGGTGTGCTATAATATGGGCACATGTGGGGGGTGGGGAGGGGGGTTCGGCCAGTCGGGCTGTCCGAAAGGGGTCCAGTCCTTTCGAGGGCCCTCGGGGGGCCTTTGGGAGGCCGCGGCCAGAGGCTTGCCCTAAAATAGTGCTTCTGGCTCAGCGGCGCAAGGCGTGAACCAGGGGGTGGGGGCGGTGTACTATAGCTTTCGGCCCGTGGGGGTGGGGTGGGGGCCTTAGCCAGTCGGGCAGTCGGAAAGGGGTCCAGTCTTTTCGAGGGCCCTCGGGGGGCCTGTGGGAGGCCACGGCCAGAGGCTTACCCTAAAATGGTGCTTCTGGCCCAGCGGCGCAAGGCGCGAAAGAGGGGGCGGGGGCGGTGTGCTATAGCCTTGGGCCCGTGGGGGGTGGGGAGGGGAGTTCAGCCAGTCGGGCTGTCGGAAAGGGGTCCAGTCTTTTCGAGGGCCCTCGGAGGCCCTGTGGGAGGCTGCGTCCAGTGGCTACCCTAAAATAGTGCTTCTGGCCCAGCGGCGCAAGCAGAGGCGAGACGGTGTGCTATAGCCTTGGGCTGTGGGGGTGGGGAATGGGGTTCGGCCAGTCGGGCTGTCGAAACGGGGTCCAGTCCTTTAGAGAGGCCCTCAGGGGGGCCTTTGGGAGGCAGCCAGAGCTTGCCTAAAATAGTGCTTCAGCGCAAGTAGCAGCGAGGCGAGGCGGTGTGCTATAGCCTTGGGCCTGTGGTGGGTCAGAAGGGGGGTTCGGCCAGTCGGGCTGTCGGAAAGGGGTCCAGTCTTTCCGAGGGCCCTCGGAGGCCATGTGGGAGGCCGCGGCCAGCGACTTGCCCTAAAATAGTGGTTCTGGCCCAGCGGCGCAAGGCGCGAAAGAGGGGCGGGGGCGGTGTGCTATTGCCTTGGGCCCGTGGGGGGTGGGGAGGGGGGTTCAGCCAGTCTGGCTGTCGGAAACGGGTCCAGTCTTTTCGAGGTCCCTCGGGGGGCTTGTGGGAGGCTGCGGCCAGCGGTTTGCCCTAAAATAGTGCTTCTGGCCCAGTGTAGCGCGAAAGAGGCGAGGCGGTGTGCTATAGCCAGGCCGTGGGGGAGGTGGGATGGGGGTTCGGCCGGTCGGGCTGTGGAAGAGGTCCAGCACCGAGGGCCCTCGGGGGGCCTGTGCGAGGCCCATGACCAGAGCTTGCCTAAAATAGTGCTTCTGCCCATCAGGCGCAAGGCCCACAGGCGGGGGCGGTTTGCTATAGCCTAGGTCCCGAGGGGGTGGGGAGGGTTGACCAGTCAGGGCTGTCAGCAGTTCAGTCTTTCGAGACCATTGGGGGCCTGTGGGAGGCCATGACCAGACTTGCCTAAAATAGTGGTTCTGGCCCAGTGAGGCGCAGTAGGCGAAAGAAGGCGGGTCGGTGTGCTATTGCCTTGGGCCCGTGGGGGTGGGGAGGGTTCAGCCGGTCGGCTGTCGGAAGCAGGTCTGAGTCTTTCGAGGTCCCTCGGGGGCTTGTGGGAGGCTGACCAGCAGTTGCCTAAAATAGTGCTTGGCCAGGCGCGAGGCGCGAAAGAAGGCGAGGCGGTGTGCTATAGCCTTGGGCCCGTGGGTGGTGGGATGGAGGGTTCGGCCAGTCGGGCTCACGGAAAGAGGTCCAGCCTTTTCGAGGGCCCTCGGGGGGCCTGTGGGAGGCCGCGGCCAGAGGCTTGCCCTAAAATAGTGCTTCTGCCCATCAGTATGAGGCCTGAGAAACAGAGGCGGTTTGCTATAGCCTAGGGCCCGTGGGGGGTGGGGAGGGGGGTTCGGCCAGTCAGGCTGTCCGAAAGCGGTTCAGTCTTTTCGAGGGCCATTGGGGGGCCTGTGGGAGGCCAGACCAGACCCTAAAATAGTGCTTACAGTGTGGCGCATGGCGCGAAAAAGAGGCAGGCGGTGTGCTATAGCCTTGGTCCCGTGGGAGGTGGGATAGGGGGTTCGGCCAGTCGGGCTGTCCGAAAGCGGTGCAGTCTTTTCGAGGGCCCTCGGGGGCCTGTGCGAGGCCTTGACCAGAGTTTGCCCTAAAATAATTGCTTCAGGCGTGGCAAAGCCCGAAAAGAGGCGGGGGCGGTGTGCTGTAGCCTTGGGCCCGTGGGGGTGGGGAGGGCAGTTCAGCCAGTCCGGCTGTCGGAAAGGGGTCCGGTCTTTTCGAGGGCCCTCGGGGGAATGGGAGGGGCAGCGGTCAGGCTTGCCACTAAAATAGTGCCTTGGCCCATCAGGCGTAGCCTTGAAACAATGAGCGGTGGCGGTGTGCTATAGCCAGGCCCGTGGGGGTGGGAGGGGTTCAGCGGTCTGGATGTCGGAAGGGTCAATCTTTTGAGGGCCCTCTGAGGGGCCTGTGGGAGGCATGACCAGCGACTGCCCTAAAATAGTGGATTCTGGCCCAGTGAGCGCAAAGCGAGAGGCCGTGGGGGTGGGGAGGGGTTCAGTAGTCGGCTGTCGGAAGGGTCAGTCTTCGAGGGTCCCTCAGGGGGGCTTGTGGGAGGCCCAGCAGTTGCCCTAAAATAGTGCTCCAGCCCAGTAGCGCGAGGCGCGGTGTGCTATATTGTTGGGGCGTGGAGGTGGGATAGGGGTTCGGCCAGTCGGGCTGTCGGAAGAGGTCCAGCCTTTTAGGGGCCCTCGGGGGCCTGTGGAGGCAGCGGCCAGAGCTTGCCTAAAATAGTGCTTCTGCCCATCAGGCGCAAGGCCTGAAACAGAAGCGGGGCGGTGCTATAGCCTAGGGCCCGTGGGGGGGGGGGAGGGGGGTTCGGCCAGTCGGGCTGTCAGCAGTTCAGTCTTATCGAGGGGCCATTGGAGGGGCTGAGGCCTTGAAACTTAAAATAGTGCTTGGCCCAGTGAGCGCATGGTGAAAGAAGGCGGGGCGGTGTGCTATAGCCTTGGTCCCGTGGGAGGTGGGATAGGGGGTTCGGCCAGTCGGGCTGTCCGAAAGCGGTTCAGTCTTTTCGAGGGCCCTCGGGGGGCCTGTGGGAGGCATGACAGAGTTTTGCCTAAAATAGTGCTTCGTGGCGCAAAGTAGCGAAAAGAGGCGGGCGGTGCTGTAGCCTTGGGCCCGTGGGGGTGGGGAGGGCAGTTCAGCCAGTCGGGCTGTCGGAAAGGAGTCCAGTCTTTTCGAGGGCCCTCGGGGGCCTGTGGGAGGCCGCGGTCAGAGGCTTGCCCTAAAATAGTGCCAGCCCATCAGTGGTAGCGAAACAGCGGGCGGTGGCGGTGTGCTATAGGATTGGGCCCGTGGGGGGTGGGGAGGGTTCAGCCTGACTGGCTGTCGGAAAGAGGGTCAGTCTTTTGAGGTCCCTCAGGGGGCTTAATGGGAGGCCCTTGGCCAGTGGTTTGCCCTAAAATAGTGCTCAGCCCAGCCAGGCGCCTTGAAAGAGGCGGGGCGGTGTGCTATAGCCTTGGACCCGTGGGAGGTGGGATAGGGGGTTCGGCCATTCGGGCTGTCGAAAAGGGGTCCAGTCTTTTCGAGGGCCCCTCGGGGGGTCTGTGGGTCATGTGACCAGGCTTGCCTAAAATAGTGTCTGGCCCGCATGGCGCATGAAACAGAGGCTGGGGGCGGTGTGCTATAGCCTAGGGCCCGTGGGGGGTGGGGAGGGGGGTTCGGCCAGTCGGGCTGTCCGAAAGCGGTTCAGTCTTATCGAGGGCCATTGGGGGGCTGTAGGAGGCCGCGGCTAGAGGCTTGCCTTAAAATAGTGCTTCTGGCCCAGCGGCGCATGGCGCGAAAGAGGGGGCGGGGGCGGTGTGCTATAGCCTTGGACCCGTGGGAGGTGGGATAGGGGGTTCGGCCATTCGGGCTGTCGAAAAGGGGTCCAGTCTTTTCGAGGGCCCCTCGGGGGGTCTGTGGGTCGCCGCGGCCAGAGGCTTGCCCTAAAATAGTGCTTCTGGCCCATCGGCGCATGGCGCGAAACAGGGGGCGGGGGCGGTGTGCTATAGCCTTGGGCCCGTGGGGGGTGGGGATGGGGGGTTCCGCCAGTCGGGCTGTCGGAAAGGGGTCCAGTCTTTTCGAGGGCCCTATGGGGTCCTGTGGGAGGCCGTGGCCAGAGGCTTGCCCTAAAATAGTGCTTCTTGCCCAACGGCGCAAGGCGCGAAACAGGGGGCGGGGGCGGTGTGCTATAGCCTTGGGCCTGTAGGGGGTGGGGAGGGGGGATTTGGCTAGTTGGGCTGTCGGAAATGGGTCCAGTCTTTTCGAGGGCCCTCGGGGGACCTGTGGGAGGCTGCGGCCAGAGGCTTGCCCTAAAATAGAGCTTCTGGCCCAGCGGCGCAAGGCAGTGAGGCGGTGTGCTATAGCCTTGGGCACATGTGGGGGGTGGGGGGGGTTCGGCCAGTCGGGCTGTCGGAAAGGGTCCAGTCTTTGAGGCCTATGGAATCTGTGGGAGGCCGTGGCCAGAAACTTGCCTAAAATAGTGCTTCTTGGCAGCAAGGCGCAGAAACAGAGGCGAGGCGGTGTGCTATAGCCTTTGGCCCGTAGGGGGTGGGGAGGGGGGATTTGGCTAGTTGGGCTGTCGGAAAGGGGTCCAGTCTTTTCGAGGGCCCTCGGGGGACCTGTGGGAGGCTGCGGCCAGAGGCTTGCCCTAAAATAGTGTTTCTGGCCCAGCGGCGCAAGGCGCGAAACAGGGGGCAGGGGCGGTGTGCTATAGCCTTGGGCCCGTGGGGGGTGGGGAGGGGGGTTCAGCCAGTCTGGCTGTCGGAAAGGGGTCCAGTCTTTTCGAGGGCCCTCGGGGGGCCTGTGGGAGGCCGCGGCCAGCGACTTGCCCTAAAATAGTGGTTCTGGCCCAGCGGCGCAAGGCGCGAAACAGGGGCGGGGGCGGTGTGCTATTGCCTTGGGCCCGTGGGAGGTGGGATGGGGGGTTCGGCCAGTCGGGCTGACGGAAGGGTCCAGCACCGAGGGGCCCTCGGGGGCTGTGGGAGGCCGGCCAGAGCTTGCCCTAAAAAAGTGCTTCTGCCCATCAGGCGCAAGGCCTGAAACAGAGGCGGGGCGGTGTGCTATGTATGGGCCCGTGGGTGTGGGGAGCGGGTTTCAACCAGTCGGGCTGTCGGAAAGGGGTCCCGTCTTTTCGAGGGCCCTCGGGGGGCCTGTGGGAGGCTGCGGCCAGCGGTTTGCCATAAAATAGTGCTTGGCCCAGTGTGCGCCAGAGGCGAGGCGGTGTGCTATGGAGGTGGGATAGGGGTTGAGCCGGTCGGGCTGGCGGAAGAGGTCCAGCCTTCGAGGGCCTCGGGGGCCTGTGGGAGGCAGCGGCCCAGGCTGCCTAAAAAAGTGCTTCTGCCCAGCGGCGCAAGGCACGAAACAGGGGGCGGGGGCGGTTTGCTATAGCCTAGGGCCCGTGGGGGGTGGGGAGGGGGGTTCGGCCAGTCGGGCTGTCCGAAAGCGGTTCAGTCTTTTCGAGTGCCATTGGGGGGCCTGTGGGAGGCCGCGGCCTGCGACTTGCCCTAAAATAGTGGTTCTGGCCCAGCGGCGCAAGGCGCGAAAGAGGGGCGGGGGCGGTTTGCTATTGCCTTGGGCCCGGGGGGGGTGGTAAGAGGTTCAGCCAGTCGGCTGTCGAAGCAGTCCAGTCTTTTGAGGTCCTCGGGGGGGCTTGTGGGAGGCTGCGGCCAGTGGTTTGCCCTAAAATAGTGCTTGGCCCAGTAGAAAAGCGAAGAGGCGGCGTGCCTGGGGCCAGTGGGGTGGGAGGTGGGATGGGGGTTCGGCGGTCGGGCTGACGGAAAGAGGTCCAGCCTTTTCGAGGGCCCTCGGGGGCCGGTGGGAGGCATGACAGAGAGCTTGCCTAAAATAGTGCTTCGCCCATCGCAAGGCACGAAACAGGGGCGGAGGCGGTGTGCTATGTGGGCCCGTGGGGGTGAGGCGGGTTTCAACCAGGTCGGGCTGTCGGAAGGGGTCCCGTCTTTTGAGACCCTCAGGGGGCTGTGGGAGGCCGACAGAGTCTTGCCCTAAAATAGTGCTTCTGGCTCAGCGGCCTAAGGCGCGAAACAGCGGGCGGTGGCGGTGTGCTATAGCCTTGGGCCCGTGGGGGGTGGGAGGGTTCAGCCAGTCACAGGCTGGAAGCAGGTCGATCTTTCGAGGTCCCTCGGGGGGCTTGTGGGAGGCTGCGGCCAGCGGTTTGCCCTAAAATAGTGCTTCTGGCCCAGCGGCGCAGGGCGCGAAAGAGGGGGCGGGGGCGGTGTGCTATAGCCTTGGGCCCGTGGGAGGTGGGATAGGGGGTTCGGCCAGTCGGGCTGTCGGAAGGGGACCAGTCTTTTCGAGGGCCCTCGGGGGGCCTGTGGGAGGCCGCGGCCAGAGGCTTGCCCTAAAATAGTGCTTCTGGCCTAGCGGCGCAAGGCGCGAAAGAGGGGGCGGGAGCGGTGTGCTATAGCCTTGGGCCCGTGGGGGGTGGGGAGCGGGTTTCAACCAGTCGGGCTGTCGGAAAGGGGTCCCGTCTTTTCGAGGGCCCTCGGGGGGCCTGTGGGAGGCCGCGGCCAGAGTCTTGCCCTAAAATAGTGCTTCTGGCTCAGCGGCCTAAGGCGCGAAAGAGGGCTCGTGGGCGGTGTGCTATAGCCTTGGGCCCGTGGGGGATGGGGAGGGGGGTTCGGCCAGTCGGGCTGTCGGAAAGCGGACCAGTCTTTTCGAGGGCCCTCGGGGGGCCTGTTGGAGGCCGCGGCCAGCGGTTTGCCATAAAATAGTGCTTCTGGCCCAGCGGCGCAGGGCGCGAAAGAGGGGGCGGGGGCGGTGTGCTATAGCCTTGGGCCCGTGGGAGGTGGGATAGGGGGTTCGGCCAGTCGGGCTGTCGGAAAGAGGTCCAGCCTTTTCGAGGGCCCTCGGGGGGCCTGTGGGAGGCCGCGGCCAGAGGCTTGCCCTAAAATAGTGCTTCTGCCCATCGGCGCAAGGCACGAAACAGGGGGCGGGGGCGGTGTGCTATAGCCTTGGGCCCGTGGGGGTGGGGTGAGGGGTTCGGCCAGTCCGGCTGTCCGAAAGCGGTTTAGTCTTTTCGAGGGCCATCGGGGGGCTGTGGGAGGCCGCGGCTGCACCTAAAATAGTGCTTGGCCCAGTGGCGCATGGCGCGAAGAGAGGCGGTGTGCTATATGGACCCGTGGGAGGTGGGATGGGGGTTCGGCCGGTCAGGCGGCAGTCGGAAGGGTCCAGTGTTCGAGGGGCCTCGGGGGACCTGTGGGAGGCCGCGGCCAGAGGTTTGCCCTAAAATAGTGCTTCTGGCCTATCGGCGCAAGGCACGAAACAGGGGGCGGGGGCGGTGTGCTATAGCCTTGGGCCCGTGGGGTGTGGGGAGGGGGGTTCAGCCAGTCTGGCTGTCGGAAAGGGGTCCAGTCTTTTCGAGGGCCCTCGGGGGGCCTGTGGGAGGCCGCGGCCAGCGGTTTGCCCTAAAATAGTGCTTCTGGCCCAGCGGCGCCGGGCGCGAAATAGGGGGCGGGGGGGTGTCCTATAGCCTTGGGCCCGTGGGGGTGGGGAGGGGGGTTATGCCAGTCGGGCTGTCGGAAAGGGGACCAGTCTTTTCGAGGGCCCTCGGGGGGCCTGTGGGAGGCCGCGGCCAGAGTTTTGCCCTAAAATAGTGCTTCTGGCGTAGCGGCGCAAGGCGCGAAAGAGGGGGCGGGGGCGGTGTGCTATAGCCTTGGGCCCGTGGGGGGTGGGGAGGGGGGTTCAGCCAGTCGGGCTGTCGGAAAGGAGTCCAGTCTTTTCGAGGGCCCTCGGGGGGCCTGTGGGAGGCCGCGGTCAGAGGCTTGCCCTAAAATAGTGCTTCTGGCCCATCGGCGTAAGGCGCGAAACAGCGGGCGGTGGCGGTGTGCTATAGCCTTGGGCCCGTGGGGGGTGGGGAGGGGGGTTCAGCCAGTCGGTCCGTCGGAAAGGGGTCCAGTCTCTTCGAGGGCCCTTGGGGGGCCTGTGGGAGGCCGCGGCCAGAGGCTTGCCCTAAAATAGTGCTTCTGCCCTAGCGGTGCAAGGCGCGAAAGAGGGGGCGGGAGCGGTGTGCTATAGCCTTGGACCCGTGGTGGGTGGGGAGGGGGGTTCAACCAGTCGGGCTGTCGGAAAGGGGTCCCGTCTTTTCGAGGGCCCTCGGGAGGCCTGTGGGAGGCCGCGGCCAGAGTCTTGCCCTAAAATAGTACTTCTGGCTCAGCGGCTTAAGGTGCGAAAGAGGGCTCGTGGGCGGTGTGCTATAGCCTTGGGCCCGTGGGGGATGGGGAGGGGGGTTCGGCCAGTCGGGCTGTCGGAAAGGGGACCAGTCTTTTTGAGGGCCCTCGGGGGGCCTGTGGGAGGCCGCGGCCAGAGTTTTGCCCTAAATAGTGCTTCTGGCGTAGCGGCGCAAGGCGCGAAAGAGGGGGCGGGGGCGGTGTGCTATAGCCTTGGGCCCGTGGGGGGTGGGGAGGGGGGTTCAGCCAGTCGGGCTGTCGGAAAGGAGTCCAGTCTCTTCGAGGGCCCTCGGGGGGCCTGTGGGACGCCACGGTCAGAGGCTTGCCCTAAAATAGTGCTTCTGGCCCATCGGCGTAAGGCGTGAAACAGCGGGCGGTCGCGGTGTGCTATAGCCTTGGGCCCGTGGGGGGTGGGGAGGGGGGTTCAGCCAGTCGGGCCGTCGGAAAGGGGTCCAGTCTCTTCGAGGGCCCTCGGGGGGCCTGTGGGAGGCCGCGGCCAGAGTCTTGCCCTAAAATAGTGCTTCTGGCTCAGCTGACAAGGTCTGCGAAAGAGGCTCGTGTGAGTGCTAGCCTGGGGCCCGTGGGGGAGGGGGCGGGGGGTTCGGCCAGTCGGGCTGTCGGAAAGGGGACCAGTCTTTTTGAGGGCCCTCGGGGGGCCTGTGGGAGGCCGCGGCCAGAGTTTTGCCCTAAATAGTGCTTCCAGGCGTGTGCGCAAGGCGAAAGAGGGGAGGCGGTGTGCTATAGCCTTGGGCCCGTGGGGGGTGGGGAGGGGGGTTCAGCCAGTCGGGCCGTCGGAAAGGGGTCCCGTCTTTTCGAGGGCCCTCGGGGGACCTGTGGGAGGCCGCGGCAAGATTCTTGCCCTAAAATAGTGCTTCTGGCCCAGCGGCGCAAGGCGCGAAAGAGGGGTGGGTGCGGTGTGATATAGCCTTGGGCCCGTGGGGGTGGGGAGGGGGGTTCGGCCAGTCGGGTTGTCGGAAAGGGGACCAGTCTTTTCGAGGGCCCTCGGGGGGCCTGTGGGAGGCCGCGGTCAGAGGCTTGCCCTAAAATAGTGCTTCTGGCCTAGCGGCGCAAGGCGCGAAAGAGGGGGCGGGAGCGGTGTGCTATAGCCTTCGGCCCGTGGGGGGTGGGGAGGGGGGTTAAACCAGCCGGGCTGTCGGAAAGGGGTCCCGTCTTTTCGAGGGCCCTCGGGGGACCTGTGGGAGGCCGCGGCAAGATTCTTGCCCTAAAATAGTGCTTCTGGCCCAGCGGCGCAAGGCGCGAAAGAGGTGGAGTCACGGTGTGATATAGCCTTGGGCCCGTGGGGGTGGGGAGGGGGGTTCGGCCAGTCGGGTTGTCGGAAAGGGGACCAGTCTTTTCGAGGGCCCTCGGGGGGCCTGTGGGAGGCCGCGGCCAGAGGTTTGCCCTAAAATAGTGCTTCTGGCGTAGCGGCGCAAGCGCGAAAGAGGGGGCAGGGGCGGTGTGCTATAGTCTTGGGCCCGTGGGGGGTGGGGAGGGGGGTTCAGCCAGTCGGGCTGTCGGAAAGGAGTCCAGTCTTTTCGAGGCCCCTCGGGGGGCCTGTGGGAGGCCGCGGTCAGAGGTTTGCCCTAAAATAGTGCTTCTGGCCTAGCGGCGCAAGGCGCGAAAGAGGGGGCGGGAGAGGTGTGCTATAGCCTTGGCCCGTGGGGGGTGGGGAGGGGGGTTCAGCCAGTCGGGCCGTCGGAAAGGGGTCCAGTCTCTTCGAGGGCCCTCGGGGGGACTGTGGGAGGCAGAGCTTGCCAAAATAGTGCTTCTGGCGCAGGCGAAAGAGGGGGCGGGAGCGGGAGCGGTATGCTATAGCCTTGGGCCCGTGGGGGGTGGGGGGGGGTTCAACCAGTCGGGCTGTCGGAAAGGGGTCCCGTCTTTTCGAGGGCCCTCGGGGGGCCTGTGGGAGGCCGCGGCCAGAGTCTTGCCCTAAAATAGTGCTTCTGGCCCAGCGGCAAAAGGCGCGAAATAGGGGGCGGGGGTGGTGTGCTATATCCTTGGGCTCGTGGGGGGTGGAGAGGGTGGTTCAGCCAGTCGGGCTGTCGGAAAGGAGTCCAGTCTTTTCAAGGGCCCTCGGGGGAACTGTGGGAGGCCGCGGTCAGAGGCTTGCCCTAGAATAGTGCTTCTGGCCCATCGTGGCAGCGAGGCAATGAGGTGTCGCGATGTGCTATAGCCTTGGGCCCGTGGGGGGTGGGGAGGGGGGTTCAGCCAGTCGGGCCGTCGGAAAGGGGTCCAGTCTCTTCGAGGGCCCTCGGGGGGACTGTGGGAGGCCGCGGCCAGAGGCTTGCCCAAAAATAGTGCTTCTGGCCCTAAGCGGGCAAGCGCGAAATGAGGCGGGCCAGGGAGGCGTGTCACTATAGCCTTGGGCTGTGGGGGTGGGGGGTTCAATGATCGGGCTGTCGGAAAGGGTCCCGTCTTTTGAGGGGCCCTCAGAGAGGCTTGTGGGAGGCTACGGCCAGCGTCTTGCCTAAAATAGTGCTTCCCGGGCGCAAGGCGCGGGCTGTATGGGGCGGGGGCGGTGTGCTATGGCCTTGGGCCCGTGGGGGTGGGGAGGGGGGTTCGGCCAGTCGGGCTGTCGGAAAGGGTCCAGTCTTTTCCAGGGGCCCTCAGAGCCTTTGGGAGGCAGCAGCCAGAGGTTTGCCCTAAATAGTGCTTTACAGCGTGTGCAAGCGAAAGAAGTAGCTGAGGCGGTGTGCTATGCCTTGGGCCCGTGGGGTGAGGAGGGTGGTTCAATGTCGGGCTGTCGGAAGGAGTCAGTCTTTTGAGGGCCCTCGGGGGCATGGGAGGCCCTTGCAGTGGGAGGCTTGCCTAAAATAGTGCTTACAGCCCAGGCGAGGCGCAAGCAGTGAAAACTGTTAGGCGGGGGCGGTGTGCTTTGGGCCCGTGGGGGGGGGGGGGGCTCGGCCAGTCGGGCTGTCGGAAGGGGTCCAGTCTTTTCAGGGCCCTCGGGGGCTGTGGGAGGCTGACAGGACACCCTAAAATAGTGCTTCGGCCCTAGCAGGCGCAAGGCGCGAAGAGAGGCGGGAGGCGGTGTGCTCTAGTCCCGTGGGGGGTGGGGAGGGGGGTTAAACCAGCCGGGCTGTCGGAAAGGGGTCCCGTCTTTTCGGGGGCGCTCGGCCGACCTGTGGGAGGCCGCGGCCAGAGTCTTGCCCTAAAATAGTGCTTCTGGCCCAGCGGCGCAAGGCGCGAAAGAGGGGGCGGGTGCGGTGTGCTATAGCCTTGGGCCCGTGGGGGTGGGGGGGGGGTTCGGCCAGTCGGGCTGTCGGAAAGGGGACCAGTCTTTTCCAGGGCCCTCGGGGGGCCTTTGGGAGGCCGCGGCCAGAGGTTTGCCCTAAAATAGTGCTTCTGGCGTAGCGGCGCAAGGCGCGAAAGAGGGCGCGGGGGCGGTGTGCTATAGCCTTGGGCCCGTGGGGGGTGGGGAGCGGGGTTCCATGCCCGGTCGGAGCTGTCGGAAGGGACGATCTTTCCAGGGCCCTCGGGGGGCATTTGGGAGGCCGCGGCCAGAGGTTTGCCCTAAAATAGTGCTTCTGGCTCAGCGGCTTAAGGCGCGAAAGAGGGCTCGTGGGCGGTGTGCTATAGCCTTGGGCCCGTGGGGGATGGGGAGGTGGGTTCCGCCAGTCGGGCTGTCGGAAAGGGGACCAGTCTTTTCGAGGGCCCTCGGGGGGCCTCTGGGAGGCCGCGGCCAAAGTTTTGCCCTAAAATAGTGCTTCTGGCCTAGCCCAGGCGCAAAGTAGCGAAAGAGGCGGGAGGCGGAGGCAGTATACTATAGCCTTGGGCCCGTGGGGGGTGGGGGGTTCAACCAGTCGGGCTGTCGGAAAGGGGTCCCGTCTTTTCGAGGGCCCCTTAGAACTGTGGGAGGCCATGACGAGTCTTGCCTAAAATAGTGCTTGGCTCGGTGACAAGAGCGAAGAGAGGCGGGCGGTGTGCTATAGTGGGCCCGTGGGGGATTGGGAGGGTTGACCAATCGGGCTGTCGGAAGGGTCAGTCTTTTCAGGCGCCTCGGGGGAACTATGGGAGGCGGCAGAGGTTTGCCCTAAAATAGTGCTTCTGGCCGAGCGGCGCAAGGCGCGAAAGATGGGGCGGGAGCGGTGTGCTCTAGCCAGGGGTGGGGAGGGGTTCAACAGTCGGGCTGTCGGAAGGGTCCGTCTTTTGAGGGCCCTCAGAGAACCTTTGGGAGGCAGCCAGAGTTTGCCCTAAAATAGTGCTTACAGCGTGCGCAAGTAGCGAAAAGAGAGGCGGGCGGTGTGCTATAGACTTGGGCCCGTGAGGGGTGGTGTGGGGGTTTAAACCAGTCGGGCTATAGGAAAGGTGTCCAGTCTTTTCGAGGGCCCTCGGGGGGCCTGTGGGAGGCCGCGGGCAGAGGCTTGCCCTAGTATAGTGCTTCTGGCACATCAGTAAGTGAGGCACAGCGTGATCGCGGTTTACTATGTGCCTTGGGCCCGTGGGGGTGGGGAGAGGTTCAGCCCGGTGGGGCCGTCGGAAAGGGTCAGTCTCTTGAGGGCCCTCGGGGGGACTATGGAGGCCTTGACCAGAGCTTGCCTAAAATAGTACTTACAGCCTGGCGCAGGCGCGAAAGAGGGGGCAGGAGCGGTGTGCTATAGCCTTGGGCCCGTGAGGGGTGGGGTGGGGGGTTCAACCAGTCGGGCTATCGGAAAGGGGTCCCGTCTTTTCGAGGGCCCTCGGGGGGCTTGTGGGAGGCCGCGGCCAGCGTCTTGCCCTAAAATAGTGCCCGGCGGGCGCAAGCGCGAAGATGGGGCGGGGCGGTGTGCTATATGTGGGCCCGTGGGGGTTGGAGGGTTCAGCCAGTCGGGCTGTCGGAAAGGAGTCCAGTCTTTTCGAGGGCCCTCGGGGGGCCTGTGGGAGGCCGCGGTCAGAGGCTTGCCCTAGTATAGTGCTTCTGGCCCATCGGCGCGAAGCAGGCTGAGCGGTCGCGGTGTGCTATAGTGGGCCCGTGGGGGTGGGAGGGTTCAGCAGTCGGGCCGTCGGAAGGGTCAGTCTCTTGAGGGCCCTCGGGTGGGGAGCGGCCAGAAAGGCTTACCTAAAATAGTGCTTCTGGCCTGGCAGGCGCAAGAGGCGGAGGCGGTGTGCTGTGCCTTGGGCCCGTGGGGGTGGGGAGGGTTCAACCAGTCGGGCTATCGGAAGGGTCCGTCTTTTGAAGGCCCTCGGGAACCTGTGGGCGGCAGCGGCCAGAGTCTTACACTAAAATAGTGCTTGGCCCCAGCCCATATAAAAAGAGGTGGCGAGGCGGTGTGCTATAGACTTGGGCTCGTATGGGGTAGGGAGGGGGGTGCGGCAAGTCGGGTTGTCTGAAGGGGGTCCAGTCTTTTCGAGGGCCCTCGAGAACCTGTGGGAGGCAGCGGCCAGAGGTTTGCTAAAATAGTGCTTACAGCGTGGCAGCGCAAAGAGAAAAAAGGCGAGGCGGTGTGCCTTAGCCTTGGGCCCGTGGAAGGTGGGGAGGGGGGTTCAGCCAGTCGGGTTGTCTGAAAGCGGTCCAGTCTTTTCGATGGCCCTCGAGGTATTTATATTGTCAATTAAGTTAATAACGTGAAATTTTCAATTCTTCTGGCCCAGCGGTGCAAAGTGCGAAACAAGGAGCGGGGGCGATGTGCTATAGCCTTGGGCCCGCGGGTGGTGGGGAGGGGGTTCAGCCACTCGGGCTATCAGAAACGGGTCCAATCTATTCGAGGGACCTCGTGGGGCCCGTAGGAGGTCACGGCCAGAGGCTTGCCCTAAAATAGTGCTTCTGTCCCAGCGGCGCAAGGTGAGAAACAAGGCGTGGGGGCGATATGCTATAGCCTTGAGCCCTTCGGGGGTGGGGAGGGGGGTTCAGCCACTCGGGAGATCGGAAATGGGTCCAGTCTTTTCGAGGGCCCTCGCGGGGCCAGTAGGAGGCCACGGACAGAGGCTTGTGCTAAAATAGTGCTTCTGACCCAGCGGCGCAAGGCGCGAAACAGGGGGTGGGGGTGGTGTGCTATAGCCTTGGGCCCTTGGGGGGTGGGGAGGGGGGTTCAGCCACTCGGGCGATCGGAAACGGGTCCAGTCTTTTCGAGGGACGTCGCGGGGCCTGTAGGAGGCTACGGCCAGAGGCGTGCTCTAAAATAGTGCTTCTGGCCCAGCGCAAGATATTTGTAAATGGGTCCAGGGCATTTCCGGTGGCCCTAGCTCGATTGCCTGTCAGTTCAAATAACTCTCATAAATTTTTTTGTACTCCATTAAAGCTGTAACTTTTTATCGCAAAGTTATGGGCCCGTAAAATATTAAAAGTTATACCAGTTATTTTAATAACTGTAAAAATAATATTAAAATGTTTAATTTATGATATTTATTTTAATTTTATATTTTTATTTTTTATAAATATTTTAATTGGACCCATTTCCGTGAATCGTTGATAATAACTCGCGAAGCCTGCCGTAAAATTCCGTGAATCGTTGATAAACCCACTTATCTAGGCTATACCAACTTAAGAATAGTCCTCTACAATCGGTTTTGCTAAATTTAAGAAGCTACGAAATCGTAAACTAGTGTATTTGTTGCTGTAATAAAGGGTAAACCTAACCAATGTTTTTACGCTTCTTATTCTTTGAATAATTTGATTGACACGTTATGATTAACTCGAGAATATTGAATATCTCTATATAAAATTTAACACATATATTTAGTTGTGATATGTTGTGCCGATCACATTTGTGGACTCAAAAGTCCATAGACTAAAAAGGCTTATTTAATGTATAATTAATATTAAATTTTGGACTTAAATGAAATTTGCCATAAAATTAGGTTTTGAAAACGTGATTATGCAAAAGCAGATAGGCGGAGGCGTGCAATTTTGTGGAGAAGAAAAACACGAGAGAGAAGAGAGAACAGTGATGCAATATTAAAATTGGGGGCTTGGATTTCGATTTTTAATTAGACGATCGAAAAGTCAAATTAATTTCATTTTTTCCTAAATTTTAAGACAATTCCACTTATTTTGATTTTTGTTTTATTTTCTCGTTGACTATTATTTAAGTTACTCACTTATTAGAGAAATGAATATTAGGTTGTTATAGTAAACGAGATAAATATTAGGTTATTATAGTAAACCAAGAATATTGAGATTTTTAATATCGTTAGCTTCTAATATTACCTAGAAAAAAATTTATGATGTAATCCCATTAATATATTTGAATATTATATTGGATTATAGTCACTTGGTTTTTCCTACTTTAGATTTTTGAAGTAAAAATATGTGTCTCTTATGGGTTAGTTTAACTTTAGATTGTGTTAGATTATTTTCTACCTATTCATTTGTAGTACACATCATGTTTTAATCATACAAAAAGAACAAAAAAAAGTTTTATTTCCGCTTAATTTACAACTGTTTATTTGAGTTCCTTTCCCAATATGATATTGATGAAAGAAAGGGAATAGAATGGTAAGGGTGGACAAATTAAATTTCGGTTCGGCTTGTTTGGGTTTGGTTTGGTTTGGTTACAACCCAAATGAGTTGGAGAATTGAACTCAATCGAGTTCAAAACATGAACCCAAATTGAACTGTAACAAACCAATGGAGTACAAGGCTTTAATGGATGAACATTCAAATGGCATTGTGCTGCTACTGCTTCCATTGCCTGTCAGTTCTTGAACAAGGCGCTTGAAATTGGAGCTATCAGTGATATAAACCTTGGGACGCAACAAGTTTATCAAATTGTTGAGTTGCTTCTTATTATTATTGCTCTCATGATTATTCTTCTTAGTTATCCTCAAAGGAGCCTGTAGACTCATTACTTTCTTCCCCATATAAAGCTTTTACAACTTCCTTTCACTTTTTGTTAGTTGTAGGATTGGAAGAGTCATGAGTTTGTGTATAAATATTAAGCATCCAGTGACATGGATGGCACTGACCGATGTTTGTTGGAACAAAAAACAAGACAGAAAGGCAAAGATGCTGAAAACGATAAGTTGCTTATGATCTATAAACTGGGTTCATAATAAGATTCCATGTCTATCATCATACATGCCTTTTTTCTATTTTGCAGCATGGCGATCAAGCAAAACAATGCTTAGATTTGTAGTAATATATCTACAAGTTTGGTCAATTGACTAAGAGTTGAAAAATGAAAGTACAATAATATAAGATTAGGCACTATAACGTATTAAAGGGTATCTTGGTTTAAATCCTTCAATTGTCGCTATATCATGTAACACATGTCTATAAGTATTTAATGTAACTATCAACTTATTTAATAACTGGACGCGTTTACATCGTTGATAAACCCTAAATTTACATCCAATTAAAACCTCGCGAGTTATTATAAACTAAATTAAGTTATACCAGCTTATAGCCAGGTGTCGTAAAATTTACAGTTATTGTACCAGTGGGGAGGTGGATTCGCAAAGTTACGCGTCCAGCCATATATAGTTGATAATAACTCGCGATGAGGGGGTGGGGAGGGGGGTTCAGCCACTCGGGCTGTTGGAAACGGGTCCAGTCATTTCGAGGGCACTCATGAAGGGCCAATAGGGGCCTTGACAGAGGTTGCCCTAAAATAGTGTGGCCTAGCTAGCAGGCGCTAAGCAGGCGGGCGGTGTGCTATAACCTTGGGCCCGTTGGGGGTCGGGAGGGGGGTTCAGCAACTCGGGCTGTCGGAAACAGGTCCAGACTTTTCGAGGGCCCTCGCAGGGCCTGTACGAGGCCGCGGCCAGAGGCTTGCCCTAAAATAGTGGTTCTGGCCCAGCGGCGCAAGGCTTGAAACAGGGGGCCCGGGCGGTGTGTTATAGCCTTGGGCCCGTGGGGGGTGGGGAGGGGGGTTCAGACACTCGGGCCATCGGAAACGGGTCCAGTCTTTTCGCGGGTCCTCGCAGTGCCTGTACGAGGCCGCGGCCAGAGGCTTGCCCTAAAATAGTGATTCTAGCCCAGCGGCGCAAGGCCCGAAACAGGGGGTGGGGGCGGTGTCTTGTGGGCAGTGGGGGTTAGGGAGGGTCGACCCTCGGGATGTGTCGAAAGCGAGTCCGCTCATTTGCAGGGGCTCATGAGGCACTGTCAAGAGGCAGGCCGAGGCTCGCCTAAAATAGTGCTACAGCCCGTACGCATGAAGGCCTGCAAGCGAGGCGGGGGGCGGTGTGCTAGCCTTGGGCATGGGGGTGGGAGGGGTTCGACCACTCTGGCTAGAAAATGGGTCTAGTCATTTGAGGGGCCCTCGTGGGGCTGGAGGAGGCCGAGGATTGCCCAAAAATAGTGCTTGGCCCAGTATGAGGCGCAAAGCAGTGAGGCGGTGTGCTATAACCTTAGGCCCGTGGGGGGTGGGGAGGGGGGTTCAGCCGCTCGGGCTGTCGGAAACGGGTCTAGTCATTTCGAGGGACCTCGCGGGGCCTGTACAAGGCATGACGAGGCTGCCTAAAATAGTGCTTCCCGGCGTTGCAAAGTGAGCAGTGAGGTCGGTGTGCTATAGCCTTGGGCCCGTGGGGGGGTGGAGAGGGTTCGACAACTCATTTGTGGAAGCAGGTCAGTCATTTCGAGGTCCCTCATGTGACATAATAGGCTGCAGCAGGCTTGCCTAAAATAGTGCTTACGGCCCGGTCATAGCGCCGAAGAGGCGGGGGCGGTGTGCTACAGCCTTGGGCCCGTGGAGGGTAGGGAGTGGTGTTCAGCCACTCGGGCTGTTGGAAATGGGTCCAGTCATTTCGAGGGCACTCGCGGGGCCTCTAGGGGGCCGCGACCAGAGGTTTGCCCTAAAATAGTGCTTCTGGCCCAGCGTTGCAAGGCGCGAAACAGGGGGCGGGGTCGGTGTGCTATAGCCTTGAGCCCGTGGGGGGTGGGGAGAGGAGTTCAACAACTCAGGCTGTCGGAAATGGGTCCAGTCATTTCGAGGTCCCTCATGCACTGTAAGAAATTTCTTGCGAGGCTTGCCTAAAATATTATACAGCGGCCGGCGGTATGGTAGCAAGCAGGCGCATGTGCTATATGTATGGGCCCACAGAGGTGGGAGGGTTCAGCCACTCGGGCTCTCGGAAACCGGTCCAGTCTTTTCGAGGACCCTCGCGGGGCCTGGACGAGGCCGCGGCCAGAGGCTTGCCCTAAAATAGTGCTTCTGGCCCAAGCAGCGCAAGTGCGCGGCGGGGGCGGTGTCAGTGGACGGTGGGGTGGCGAGGGGGGTTCAACAACTCGGGCTGTCGGAAATGGGTCCAGTCATTTGAGGCCCTCATGAGAACTGTGGGAGGCCTTGAGGCTTGCCCTAAAATAGTGCTTACAGCTCGTGGCAGGCGTGAAACAGGAGGCGTGTGCGGTGCCTTGGGCCCGTGGGGGGTGGGGAGGGGGGTCAGCCAGTCGAGCACTCAGAAACGGGTCCAGTCTTTTCGAGGGCCCTCAGGGGCCACAAGGTCATGACGGAGGCTTGCTCTAAAATAGTGCTTCAGCCTGCAGGCGCAAGGCGCAAGCAGTGAGGGCATGCTATAGCCTTGGGCCCGTGGGGGTTAGGGAGGGGTGTTCAGCCACTCGGGCTGTCGGAAACGGGTGTAGTCATTATTTCGAGGGCCCTCGCGGGGCCTGGAGGAGGCCGCGGCCAGAGGTTTGCCTTAGAATAGTGCTTCTGGCCCAGCAGCGCAAGGCACGAAAGAGGGGGCGGGGGCGGTGTGCAATAGCCTTGGGCCTGTGGGGGTGGGGAAGGGGGTCCATCCACTCGGGCTGTCGAAAATGGGTCAAGTCCTTTCGAGGGCCCTCATGGCAGAGGCTGAGAGGCGGCAGGCTTACCTAAAATAGTGCTTGGCTGGCGGTGGCAGGCGCAGGCAGGGCGGGGCAGTGGGGGTGGGGAAGGGGGTTCAGCCACTCGGGCTGTCGGAAATGGGTCCAATCAATTGGAGGGCCATCGCGGGCCTTGGAGGAGGCCGCGGCCAGAGGCTTGCCCTAAAATAGTGCTATAATTGCTTATGGTGAGTTCACAAAATCATAATTGCTTATGGTGCAAGTCTCCATGAAGGTGCTTTCATTTCCATTTTGACCCCAATAGATAATAATTCCACCAGCATCCTTACCCGTCATTAGATTTAGGATGCACAGAAGACTACTACAGAAATTGGTGATTTTAATGCCATTTTGCACTCTTCTTTGCAACTGTTTAATTCTCTCAGTGGTAATAATAAATCAAGCTTGATTCTACTTTAGTGCTTAACATGTTGAAGATGACTTTTATAATAGAAAAAAGACCCAACTGCAAGTCTACAATGCCCTTACCTCTGTTCTCTTGTCCAGGAGTGCGATGTTTTACAATCACGTAATTTGATATTGCTTTGGGTGACTATATGCGGTTTTATCTTCCATGCTTACAACTTGTTTGAAAGCAGTGCCAATTTCTTTATCTTCTAATGTCCACATAGCAAAAGGTAGTATGATCCGTCCATAGGCATTCTCTAATTCACTCAAATTGTTTCTACATGGCGAACACCAATAATAATAACTCCTTAGTAGAAAACGACAATTGCATGGGGTTTAAATGGACAAGGACATAAAGGGAGTTATTAGATATAATCAGTCGCCATCTTCGCTCTGCCAATCGGTCATGGACTTATTTAGAGGTAGTTTTGCTTGGAAAACTTGCTGGTTGTTGAGTTTACAAGTTAGCCAGAGATTCAGACTTCATTGACTAAACCTTTCATACATTAACAAAGTTTAAACTAGAAAATTCACTAGAATCATGATTGCTCATTGCAGAGGACTAGAGTAGTGCTCCAGAAATTGATGATTTTAATGCCATGCTTCTCTTCGATTTGAACTGTCTAAGCTCTACTAAAACTGATATAATTTATCTATTTATGCTGTCTCTGTTTTTAATTGATGAACCAAAAATATCTTTTATATTTACCTTCTTTTGTTTATATACTTGTATATTTAAGCATAACATAACTACTCATTAAATTTCCTTTCTAGTCATGTGAGTGGAATTCAAATTTTAAATCTCTTATTTTAACTCAAGAGGTTTTATGCCGAGGCCGAGTGGTGGGCTCAAGCCCCCACAAAAGTATTTTGGGGGCTTAAGTCCTTTCTCATTTATTTGAGTGAAGGTCAGTCTTCTCCCTTACCAATGTGAGCGGAGTTGACGTCCCTCGAATATTAGAGAGAGTAATAGCCCTAAAATATTAGGCTTGCCCTAAAATATTTCCGACACCCAGAGCCCCGGAACCCACTCCCCACCCCCCGCGATCCAAAGGCTATAGCCCACCGGCCTCGGCGCCTCGTTCGCGTGCTGCGCCGCTGGGCATTTCTGGCTTTTTTAGGGCGGGCCTCTGACCGTAGCCTCCCCCTAGGCACATGAGGCCCCTCGAAAAGACTAGACCCATTTCCGATGCCCAGAGCCACCGAACCCCCCTCCCCAACCCCGACGGACCAAAGGCTTTAGCCCACCGGCCTCGGCGACTATTTCGCGCATTGCGCCGCTGGGCATTTCCTGCCATTTTAGGGCAAGCCTCTGACCGTAGCCTCCCACTGGGCACAGGAGGCCCCTCAAAAACACTGCACGCATTTCCGACGC